>PVKZ01000349.1:0-573424 GCA_004027375.1 Macroglossus sobrinus
CTTTCCCTTACTTATATTTACGATACCTCTGGTACCAAGTCCTTCAGTCAGTGAGCTGTGAAGATTGGTGAACAGCCTGACTGATTCATTACTTCTCAACCTTTATTTCAAGTGAAGCTAAAAAAGGTTTTAGGAAGCAAGAAAGAATATTTTTCAGAATAGGCAAGTGCCTATGGTAAGATAAAAAAGAGTATAAAAATGTTTAAGGAGTAATATTATACTTTCATGATTTTGGAACATGAACCACAAATTATTTAGTAGTTGGCATTTAGCCCAAGTGATCATCAGACGTGTTGAAAACATTGCTCTTAGAAAGCCACAGAGACGAGGTCATGTTTCTGCAGATGCCACTGACAGCTCTAGTATTGGCAGCCATGGAAAACTTATTTGTCTTTCTTGTTACTAAGTGATTTCAACATACATTCTTTGGAAGGTAGTGAATGACCATCTGTTGTGGGTAGGTATAGTTGTCAGTTGCGGTGGGTTTTTTTAACTGGCTGTTGCACTGATTTGGATTTTCTCCCAAATCACTTAGATTGGAAAAAAAATCTACATTTTGACTTAACCAATTATCTACTTAGCAATTTATTTATTTATTTATTTTTTAAGATTTATGCTTTTTATTAAAATTAAGATTTTGGAGAAAATAGTTGAGAAACTAGTGGTTGACTAAGCATTACATTACCTATCAGTAGAATAATAATTACAAGTCTCCAAGCAGAACAAGTCCTCAAGCTCCAGCAACACAAACAAGTGCAGAGAGCCAAGTAGGCATGAAAAAATTCTAGAAAAGATAAGAAACAAGTAAAATAACTTTTAGAAAAAAAAGTTCTATCCATATAATTAAAAAGATAATAAAAAATGTTCTATGCTATAACCCAACACAGGATAGAGGGAAAATGTGTTTAAACAAGTGAAGGAGACAGTATACAAAAAAAAAAAAAAAAAAAAAAAAAGCTTCTAGAGGGAGAAGAGGGTAAATAAGAATGATAGTCATCCACAAGTCCTGAGTGTGGCTGAAAAAAGAGGTTCTATGGAAAGTAATCTCACAGGGTGATACGATCATAAATTCCTAACTGGGCAGGTCCTGGTGGTTAGTCAATGCCCTAAGCATATAACTTCTTTAGTAAAAGGCTTATCTTTGCCTTAAACAAGCCTTGTCCATTGTTTTTGTACATTTAGGTTAATGTACCTTTGAAATGCTGCTTGCAGATCTCTCTATTACCTGACCACCCTTTCAGATCCCTGCTTCTAAAGCACCCAAGAGGTAATGTAATCCTCGTTTTGCTTTCTCTCACCTTCAAGTAATTTTCCTTACCTTTCTTTCTTAATCTCAAATGCATAAAATAAACAGCAAACTGTTATTCTCAGAAGCACTTATCTCAGTCTATAAAGATATATCTTGCTTCCAGATATATCTTCTGTTAGGCTCAAATACATTTTTATAAAAATTTTCTAAAGATTTGGATGTTTTTACATTAACAGGAGACTGGTGAAGAAAAAGATGCAAGAAAGAAAATTTTGGTGCCCTGTCCTGAAGAGTGAAAGTGAGACATTACGACACTCATTGTAATGTATTGAATAATGTTCCCCTCAAAATTCACCTTTGCATGGGTGGGTTCACAGACTGTGTTTCATGGTGGAGCAGTGTCGCTGATAGGACTCTGCAACTGGATAAGGCTACAGGCTTGGCTCCACAGTTGACTCCTGATCAGGTGTGCCCAGACTGTGCTCTCTGGCTGAAAGTTGCTACAGGTTGGACTCTGTGTTCAGGTAGGGCAGCAGGCAGGGCCTCATGATCAGGCAGGGTCTCATGCTGTGCCTGCAGTCAGGTGGGACTGTAGGCTGAACCCCAAATTAGCCTGGGCTTTACAATAAGGCAGACCACTGGCTCTGCTCTTCTGTTGGGCACGATTACATAGCAGATTGATAAGGAAATGTAGACTAGGGAAAAAAGAGAATGAACTTTAAAATATAGGGTGAAAATTATGAAATTGAGTAAGGAAGGAAATTCAGTGAAACTCTAACTGGATTTTAGCATCACTGTCATAGTAATGATTGAACTTTGAACACTGGTAAGTGTTGGAGGAATTAGAAAAGACAATTTAGTGATATTTGCTTTACTACTGTGTTCCTTTATCATACAGAAAATTCATCATCTCTGTTGATTCACCTGTCTGATAATTAACATTACACTAATACTTTCTGGAATAAGGATGTTCTTCTGCCTTTGCATCAATATTGTTTTCTTTGAAGAACTGTGAAGATAAATCAAGTTCCTAAAGGGCAGTTTTTCTCTGTAATTTCTGTGCTTAAAGCAGTCAAACTAATCATGTTTGAAAAAAAAAATATTAACTGCCCTTAATATGTGCTAAGAATCATGGGCTTGTAAGAAAGATGAGTGTGTTATAGTCTTAGCAGTAAGGATGAGATTCTTTACGTTTACATCTGAGCACTGTGAACTGTTCCTTCAAAATGCCATTTTGGATTAGCAATATTTGCTAAAAAACCAACATGATCTCAATAAATATGATAAACACATTTTTTAAAATTGGAGATTCTATGTGATTTCCATTTTATAACCAGAAAGCAATGATGTTCCCGTGTTATTAGACACCATCTAGGATATAATATCTTGTGGTTAACAGTGAAATAATGGAGAAAAGGAACAATATAGTACTCTTTGTCTTGCTCTGCCTTCTCTCTTTGTCTCTCTGTCTTTATCTCTGTCTCCTTTCTCTTTCTCTTCTACGGATAAATGTTAATGCAAACAAACAAACAAAACATATACTAACAATAACTAGAAATGAACTAAAAATAAAGGAATTTAACTCTAGTGCCAATCTAGACTTTTATCTTGCTCTATGTCCTTAGGCAGTTTATATAATCTTCCTCAACCTTACCATCCTCATGTGTAAAATGGAATTGCTAAGCAATTCTGTTTTGGTTACTTAAGAGATTGTTGTGAGACCGAAAAGTGGGGTATTTTTAAGGACTCAATATATTGAAAATCACTAAGTAAGTGTTGTTTTAAAATGGTTTCAGGAATTACCTATTGCCTTTTGTATGAGACTTTTAAAAATGAACAAATATTATCAATGATGTCAGATTTCTGTTGTATAAGAACCATAGAGAGAATGTTTTCGAAACTCTTTCAGAAATAGGGTATATTAATTCTAAGTACCTAAGTTACTCCTGAGGAATGCTTATATAGAGAAAGAACTCAAATTAACAGAACTTGCTGTTTATAAAATGTAGCATGCTTGAGAACCCTTATAGAATATAGAATCCAAAATAAAAAAAAAATTTAAAATCAAGCATGGTTTAAATTAAATATAAGCAGAATGTTGTAAGTTTACTTTCCGAGTCTTTTAAAAATTGGTCTATGAAATTTGTGTGTGTGTATATATCTCTCTCTATATATGTATGTATATATATATATATATATATATATATATATACATATATACATACATATATGTTTGAAATACAGACAAATTTATCAAAAATTCATAAATGTGAATGGAGGGACAATAGAGCAAAAACAATGAAGATATTTCTGAATACAAGAGACATATTAGAATGATAAAAAAATAATTGAAGCTGAGAAGGAAAGAAAGTAAAATAATAATGACAAAAGCACCACTACTACTAGCTCTTTATGCCAAACACTAAATGCTTAACATGTATCAGTGCATTTTTCCTCTCACAACTCTATGAGGTAGATATTGTTATGAACCCCTTTTATTGATGAAAAACTGAGGCATTGAGAGTTTAAGTAAGTCATCTGGTGTCACAGAGCTAGAGAGTAATGGCTCTGGCATTCAAACTTAGGCAGCTTAACTTCAATGCCTGTTTGCTATACTGCCCCTGATAAGAAGATAGGACACTTGTACCTATTTATATCCCCAGCACTAGCTTTTGAGAAACTATTTTAATCTTTGTCAGGTTGATAGACAATAAATGCTATTTTATTGTTGCATTTGCTTTTCTCTCCTTTATTACTATGGATTCGTAATACCTTTCATAATTCATTACACTTTTATATTTTATCTTTTGTGTGAAGCATAATCACATTTCTGCACATTTTCTACTGAGGCATTTAACTATTTCTTTTTAAAAAATTTTTAGAGCTGTGAGTACAGGAAGAATAGTAGTCATTTTTTCACATATATTGCACATTTTCTCTCATATTTTGTTTATCTACATTTTCTAATAATTTTTTTCTATAAAAAAGTTTTAAGTTTGTATATATCTATATGTATCAATCTTTTCTTTTATGATTTCTGGCTTTCATGTCATGCTTAGAATGACTTTCTATCCCACACTATATCATTGTGTCTCTTCAATCACTTTATAGTATTTTTATGACATTTCTGGTACACTTGGAAATTTGATTAGAATAAAGAAGAAAAGACTTATATATATATATATATATATATATATATATATATATATATAATGTTTGTAGACAACTAGACCTTGACCTAATACCATCTTGCAAATGATCCATCTTCTCTGCCACCAATTTAAAATGTTGCTTTTATAATAGAATACTATCTTACATATATTAAGGTATTTTTGTCTAGACTCTGTAATTTTTATTGATCCACCAATTCTTAGGCCAGAACTCAAATGTTTAAATCATTACAACTAAGTAATGGTTTTCTTCATGGCTATTTTCACTTGGCCTCTGTGGCCTCGCACTCTCCTGATTCTTTCTCTACTCTGGCTTGTTTTGCCATCTCTGGTGTAAGTTACTCTTATTCTGCCTGCCTCTTAAATCCTGATGTTCTTCAGACTTCACTATATCATTTTTTCAGTCTGCACATTCTCTATGGGCAGTCTTGTCTATTTCAAAAGCCTCAACACTGTCAAAATTGTACTGACAGTTTCAAAATGCAAGTTTCTAGCTCAAAATTCTTCACTAAACTTTACCTATATTCTCTAAGTGTCTATCAATATGATGTCTCACAATCACCTTAAATTCGAAATGACAAATACTTATAATCTCCTTCGTGTCATTTACTCCAAACTCTCTTCTTCAGGAATCTTCTATGTTATCTCTTGGCTGGCACCACTGTCTACCCAACAGGCCAAGCAAGAATTCTGGGATTAATCTTGCTCATTTCCTTTTTCTCACTTGCTTTTTACTTAGTGAAGAAGCTTGTTATGCTGATTTTTAACTCTTGGCAATGTCCTAATAGCAACCCTTAATACCAAGCCCTGTTTGGGACTATCATCATCTTTTCCACAGACCATTTCAGTAGCCTTGACCCTTTTCTATAAATTCTCTTCATTGTTATCAATCAGTTCTTCTTGTAATTCAAGTAGAATTATTTCATTTTATCTACATTAACTTTTTATATTTCTCTATAGTAAGATAGTCCAACTTTTAAATAACCTTTAGACGGCCCTTTATGATTAGGTTTTTGCAGACTTCATCTTTTGCCAATGTTCCCCTGCTACTAATACTCTGGAAAAACTAAACTTTATATTCTTCAAATATGTCTTGTTCTTTGTTGCTCAGGTCTTTACATCACCTTCTTCTGCTTGGATCACTTCTACTCTTTTTTACTTGCCTTTCTGCTGCTTTTCATACATCTGACCTCAGCAGAGACCTGACCTCCTCCAGGAAGCCTTCCTCAAACTCTCCAATGTGTATTTAGTACTAGCAGACATATTCCACGACACCTTGTGCTGCAACATTTAACACATACTTTTGAAAATGCCAGATTAAGTATTTTGTATAATGAACCAAATTGTAAAGCATATTAAAGGAGAAATTTTGCCTGATATATTCACCACTGTGTTCCTACAACCCAGGAGAATGCCTGGGCATTCAGAGTGCTCTCTAAATTTGTGTTGAAGAGAGAAACAAAAGAGGGAGGGAGGAAAGGGAGTGGAGAAGAGAAAGGGAGGGAGGAATGTAACATATAATTCACACACTGTCTTTCTCTTTCTCTCACACACACATAATAAATACACAGGTACCATTATATACATACATATAAATATCATACACAAATTCCATACACTAAACATTAAAAGAAAATCCAGCAAAATATCACTGCTTTTTTGTGAGATCGTAGGCAGTTTTAATTTTCTTCTTTAAATGTTTCTATATGATTTTTTAAAAATCAGAAAATCTATAATTAGAAAAAGTTGTTAAAATTATATTTGCAAGTCTCTCAATTATAAGTCATAAAATGCATTAACAACTTCGAATAAAAAAATATTTTGATTTGTGTAGTACAGATGCTCCTTGACTCATGAGTAGTTATGTCCTGATAAACCCATTGTAAGTTGAAAATATTGTCAAGTCAAAAGTTCGCTTAATACATCCAACCCACTGAACATCATAGCTTAGCCTAGCCTATCTTAAACACAATCAAAAAATGATGGCAACACAATACACTGTAGCAAATTGGTTATTTACCCTCCTGATAGTGTGCCTCACAGGGAACTGCGGCTCACTGCCATTGCTCAGTAACACGAGAGAGTATCCTCTGGCATACTGCTCGCTAGTCCAGGAAAAGATCAAAATTAAAAATTCGAAGTATAGTTTTTACTGAACACATATCACTTTTGCGCCATTGTAAAGTAAAAAAACAAAAACAAAAACAAAAACAAAAACAAGTTAAACCGTTGTAAATTGGGGAACATTTATATTTGTTTTGTAGAGTTGCTGTAGGAAAGAACCACAAACTGGGTGATGTAAAACAAGAGAGATTTATTTTCTTACAGGTTTGAGTCTAGAAGTTAAAAATCAAGATGTAGAGTCGTCCTTTTCCTCTTCCTAGCTTCTGATGGTAGCTATTGCTCCTTGATATTCTTTAGCTTTTGCAGCTGTAGCACTCTAGCCTCCGCCTCTGTTGTCACATGGTATTCTCCTTCTTGTCTGTCTGTCTCCCTTGCCACTTTTTATAAGATCACCAGTCATTTGGATTATAGGCCTATTCTACTCCAGAATGACCTCCTCTTAAGTTAACTAATTATATCTGCAATGATCATGATTTCAAATAAGGTCACATTCTGTGGTATTGGGAGTTAGAACTTCAACATATCTTTTGGAGGGACATAACTCATAACATGTGTTAAGCATACTTTTTTGTTTACTATCATAGGGTAATCACAAATAATAAAATTATTCAGGGTCTACTTTTAAATTCCTAACAAAACATATTATGACACATACATAATTATCCATTGATCTTTAAGATATAAAATAATATGTTCTTCCTATTACCACTTTTTCTATTTTGATACTAAGGAAAGCATATTTTTTATTTTTTATTTATTATTTATATGAATTAGAGATTGTGTTTGGTTGCCAGTAGATCTGACTTCAGTGTCATAAACATAAAAGGATATATTTTCTTCACATTACGAGAAACCCTGAGGTAGGCAATTACTGGTATCATATTGGTTCTGCATCTCAAGCATGTCAGGGCCAAGGATTTGTGATTTAAGGAAACTTTACTCCAAATCTTAAAATATCTCCTGCACAGCCATCATTTTATTCTAGAAAGAGGCAGGCATGGGGAAAAAAATTCAGCTAAGCATGCCCCTTTTTTAGAGAGTGTTTTCCTCAGGCCTCACTAACAATTTGTACAACAGTACATTGGCCAGAATGATGTCACCTGGCCACCACTTTCTGCAAAAGAAGTCAATAAATGATAGAATTAACTGCACACATTGCTAACCTCAACAGAATCAAGATTCTATTTCCAAGACAGAAAAGGAAAAGAGATTGGTAAGAAACAAGATGTCTAGGCCATCACTTCTTTCACTCCCTCCACAAACTTGTTGATGGAAGATGGGTCAGGAAAAAACTTAAATGGGAAGAAATTCAACTTGTCTCTTTCCTTCTCTATGTTTCCTTCAAACATAGAGACTAATAATCACTCAATTAATCAATTAATAGTGATGGAGGATTGTGTGATAGTTTGAGAGATAGTTTGAGTCACTTAATTATATCAGTTTTTTTTCAAATACAAATTAAATATGTGACAGTAAAGTTTAAAAACTGAAACAAGAACTTGAAGTGTAGCCTACCAAATGGTTCTCAAACATGAATACAATGTCTGGTTTTAGGTTCCAAAACATTTTTATAGTCCATGGAAAAATGAGAATAAAGAGTAATCTGGTGAATTTTTTTTATTAGGTTAAATTAATTGAATCCAAAGAGCCATCTTTTATTTTGTGTTTTTTTACTCTTTTTTTGAGTGTATTAAATACTTTTTTTTACTATAAAAGGTTGGGGATAATAGAGGGCAGTTTTTTGTTTGTTTGTTTTACTGTGTGTTATTGTTCTTAATGAGAAAAAAATTCTATTTCTAATCCATTTTTTATTTTATATTTTTAATTTTTCACCTCATGGAATCCAGAAACCTTAGACAATTATTCACCTTTGTATGTGTTTGGTATATATTTTAGATATATGTCTAAGTATTTATATTTTAGTATTTATATTATCCTTTGTCTTTGGATGATAAATGTGAAATACATAACTTTGGCTTTCTTGGATTCCATCTTTGTTTGGCCATCAGCTTGGATGCCTTCTAAAGAGTACGGTGTTTGGGAAATGATGTTATGGTGAAGATTAAAATACATAGAGCAGACTATTTTGGCTATTTATAAGGCTGAGCACTTTTTGTATATTAACATTTCTTTCTATGGTCTGTCATGGTAGTACATGTAAATTTTATTGTCCCATAGATAAAAGATCTGATAATTATGAAGCTTGAGTGACCTGCCTATGTTTCACAGAGAAGAAAGTAAAGATTTAAATCAAGTTCTTTGTCCTTCAACAGACTAAGCTTTAAATCTATTGAGAGCAAACATGCTACTCCTTTAACTCCTATGGGTGAAACTATGTCTTTATTTAGTATAAACCTGAATTTATTATTCCAGCAAAACTCTTTCTGTGCCTAGTATGAGAATATTTTCCCCTGTGAGGATAATCTTCTCCAGAGATCAATCTATCCCACATATTTTTTCCTCTAAACTGTTTATGAAAAATGCAATGAACATATTTCTAATATTTAGTGTTGAGCTATAGTTGCCTCTTTATTAAAAAATATAAGAATATGTTAGTTTCACTGAATTTTTTAGGACATCAGCAGATATTTAGATTCTCCAATGTTCAAGCAGTCAAAATAGCTGAAAGAATACAGATGTCTGATGAGAAAGGGAGCTGATTCTAGGCTCAGTGTGAGAACAGTAACAGGGAGAGCTAAGAATTCAGGCCTTTGTGACCCACCTAAAAAAGGAAGTTGTTACTGGCCAAACAGATTATTAAAATGTGAGAACATATGTTTATTTTTTCTCAGAATTTTAAAATTTTCAAGAGAACCTTGAACTGTTAAATTGCATGTGTAAAGCTGGTTAATAGCAGAAATTTAAAACACTGAATAGGTCAACAGTGGATGGGAAAAACACAGGTCTTTGTGGGAGAGGGAGAGTAAGTTCATGGGACTGATACTTGCAGTGTCTGATTCAGGATTCCCCCCCAACCCACATGCATGTGTTATCAACATGACATAAAACACAAAATGATTAACCAGTAACATCTTAAGCTATTGCTCCAAGGGAAAAGGACTGCTTTGCAAATTTAAATTTCAGTTTGATTGAAAACAAGAAGAGATTGTTTTCCAGGAGAGGATTTTAAAATTAGCCTCATTGAACAAGCACACAGATAAAGTTCCTTTAGTGAGAGAACCTGAGTTGTAATATCATTCCGACATCCTTAGGCTTAAAAAAGACTTAATAAACTTGGTAAAAATATCACTTTAGAATGGCAGAAAAAAGTCATTGAGAGCCCACTAGAATATGTAGGGGCAATAGGAAGTTCTAAACACAGATAATGATCCCTGTGTAGGAACACAGACTGTTTCTTTAGCAAATTAGTTAAAGCTCATGAGCAATTTTTTGGTGAGGAGTTAGAGAAGACAGTATCAGGGTCCATTGTTCATGCTTTAAACTCCATTCTGACCTTTCATGCCAAATACTTTTTTAGCATTTCCATGGTGCCAGAAACTATTCTACTACTCTGGAGACAGAATAACAGAGAAAGCCCCAACTTTCAGAGAACTTGTATTCTTTGATAAATAAGAAAATCAATCGATCGATCAATCAATCAATCAATCAATAATATTGTTTTAAAAAGTGATAAACACTCTAAAGAAGACAGGAGAAATCAGAGAGTGACAAGGTATAGGGCACAGCTACATGGCACGTGAATTGGGAAAACGCTTTGTGAGCTCAGACCTCAAGGGTGATAGTAGTAGGCTCTGAGATGTGCAGGAAAATGGCTGAGCAGAAACGAAAAGTAATTGCGGAGGCTTTGAAGTAGGAATGAATTTCCCAGCATATCACTTCAGTGTGGATCTCTTTATAGAATATGGTTACAATCGATTCCGACAACATCCTTAGTTAAAGATGCTGTGAAAAATAAACACCAAGTTGTTAGAATCATGATTTAGTTGCCCAGAGAGGGCAGAAGCAGTTAGACATGCCCCCTGCCCCAATATACTCCCCAGTACTTGCACTTAAATGCTATTGATCCCTGAAAATGCATTTTTTTTTACTTCTCTTAAATTTCTATTTATTTAAGAAAGAATCGTATAGGATGCAAATTTTTCTTGCTTCTCTTACTTTCTTTTTTCTTTAATGAAAAGTCAGTTAAGTGAAAATCAATTTATCCATAATAAAAATGGAATGGCTAAAAAAAGAAATGAAGACATAGAGAATCAGTTCATTCTGTTCAGTGCTTCCTCTAATAAATTCTTCATGATTCTCTTTTTAATGATGGCTAGCTTGGAACAGTTCCTGAAACAAGATTTGGCTACCACAGATGCGTTTACGAGAAAACCCAGAGGCCTCAGAGGAGGCTGCACTTGGTGGAGAAGGCAGGAAACATCTGTGAGCATGGGAGAACTGTGGAACTGTGGTTGGGTAGCCCAGCCAACTTTCTACATTGTTGTCTCATTCACCCAGTCCGAGGAAAATTCTTTAACACATACTGTACCATAGGATAGCATAGAAGCGTATTTCTCCTTAGTGGTTCACCCAACCCTAATAGTCCGCAATGCCTCTAGTAAGCTCATATTCAACATCCTGTATTCAACATCATGTATTACTGGCATTTGCTCTATCAATCTTTAAACTCCTTTAGAAACAGGATCCATGGATTCTCCATGGAGAGATTTGGATTCTCCACAGAGAGATTTTTCTGATCATATTTTAGAAGACTAGATAATGTGTGATTTCCCTGATCTCTTAGCCTCCTAGTTCTGGAAATTTTTCTTTCCTTTTTTAGCTATCTATTCTTAGATTCCCATTATTTCCATAATTTTTACCCTTCTTCAAAAAAAAAAAAGAATCTCTGAATGAAGACCTGATAAATTCATTAACACTAGGGAATAAAGTACTGTTCCCTTAAAACATTTCTCTTGCTCTCTTCTCATGAGATTTTTTCATTTTAGTTAGTCCAAGGAAGCTTTCAGTGAAAGCAAAAAAAATAACAGCACCTAGGAGCTTTCAATCTATAGCTTTCAGGTACTTGTGTATACATAGAAAATAAGATTTGTAGATTTGCTTGCATAATACCAGTTAAAGAAATGCAAATTTGATCTACACATCTGAGAAAGCCTTGGGTGCCTTGAGTTACAAGATATGTTTATACACATACACCTCAAAACACTTTTTCTTTTTCATTTTTCTGCTCCTCAATAACATTCCCTCAGTTCATCCTTCCTTCCTTTTTCTTTCTTCCTTCCTCCCTTCTTCCTTCTCTCTCTCCTTAGCATTTCTTGAGCATCTATTATGTTCTAGACACTACAGCAGATGTTAAGAGAATATATATGAATGAGATGTAGGTCTTGTCCTTCAGCACTTGGGAAGCTACAAGGGGATGATGAAAAGTAAGCAAATAAAAGGAAACTAACAAGAAGACTGTAATAGAAATATGAAGCAAAAAGCTCCAACAAGGAGTGGATATCTCTGGGAGGTGAGGTACAGCAATATTTTACAAAGAAGGTGAAATTAGGTACAGCTTTTGAAAGGTGACTAGAAATTGCTATTTAGAAAATAAGAGAACAGCGTTTTAGATAATAGCGAAAGTGTATGTAAAAGATTTAATAACAAAGATAATATCTGGGGAAGTGAATGTGTCCTGTATGATCATAGATAGAGCATGTGAGATGGGGTAGCAGATGAAGCTGGAAGATTAAAGTTAGGCCATGTATTCAATCTCGTCAGCAACAATCATTGTATCCTCTTCAATGTGGCAATTGTAAATAACCTATTTTCTGAATTCTTCTTTTGGTCCTGAGACAGATTGCATGGTCTCTCCTGGTTTTCCGTGCATTTCACTGGTTGATCTTCCTCAGTTGTTGGTTGGCTCTCTAAATGTTGGAATACCCAACAAAGTCCTTTGACCCTCCTGCCCTGCTGTTTTCTGTTCTCTGTTGAGAGAGGCTACTTTGTGAAGTATCCAGGAGCTCCCACACAAGAGCCAACTGCTGAGTTTCAATTCCCAAACTCTTCCATTATTAGCTGAGTGAGCTTTTGTCTTCATTTTCTCATCTTAAAATAACGATAGTAATAAGACCCATTTCAGAAGATTGTTGGAGGCTTAAATAATTTAAGACATACGTGCATAAAAAGTCAGCATAACATGCCTGATTGCCTATCCTTAGAAAGGCTTGCTGACAAGTTTGGTCTTGTGCTGGAATCTAAAAATTTGGATTTTGGGAGGGTTCTCATCCACCTAAGTAAAAAGAGTGGCTCACTGTACCTAAACTGTTTATGAAACAGTACATTTATGCTGAACACCTGCTTTCCTTCTGCGAGTCTGGAATTTTGGTACATGCCAGGCAGAGGCTGCCTATGGGATCAGACCCCATTAAAAACCTTGGGTACTGAGTTTCTAATGCGCATCCCCGGTAGACATTTCACCTGTGTTGCTGCAACTCATGGATGGGGAACTAAACACATCCTGTGACTCCAATGAGAAGAGATTCTGTGCCCAGACTTCACCCCATGTGGCTTTTCCCTTTGCTAATTTTGTTTTGTCTCTTTTAACCATAATAAATCATAAATGCTGATCTCTATTAGTCCACTAACAAATCATCAAACCTGGGGGTGGCCTGGGGACCTCCCAGTATAGCATGTAAAGAGAATTCAGGTGAGTGTTAGGTGTATAATAAACACTCCTGGCTTTCTCTGATTACCAAATATATATCAGCAGATTAATCCTTTCTCTAAACTCCAGATTTATATATCAATTCTCTGTTTTGTGTCCACATTGGAGTTTCTAATGTACATTTTAAACTGAACATACACAAAGAGACTCTGCATTTCTGCTTTAAAATTGTTTCCAACTATTGAACCCCAGTCTCTCCCAGGACAGTTAACCCTGTTGCTTTGAGTCTCCAATGTTTTTCCCTTTTTCCCACTATCTACATTTAATCTATGAGCAAGTCTTGTTCGATTTCCTTCCAAAAATATATCTCAAACCTTAAACACTGTTCATCAAATCATTATTTTCTCTTCCTGATGCATGACAGGAATGCCCTAACCAGTCTCCCTGCCTCATTCTTTCCCCTGCAATTTACCCCCAGAAGAGCAGCCAGTATAGTCACTTTAAATAAAAAACAAAGCTATCTCCTCACTGTATGAAACTCATCAATGCCTTCCTGTGTTAATATGATCCAAATTTCATGCCATGTCTTCTAAGGGTTTACACCATTAGCCCTGGCACACCTCTTTGTTCTCTAGTGTGGTGCTCCCTTTGGCTTGTTAGAGCCTCTTGTCTCTTCTTCCAAAATGCCACGCTGGCTTCCACTGAACATCTGTGGGTAAGGAGTTCTCTGCCTGGGGCACATTACTCCAGATTTTCTTTTGACTGCTCCTCTCCCAAGTCAGGTCATTCTCAGATCACCAAATTTAAAATGACCATCACTCACTTAATAGCCAATGACTTTTATTTTATTAGCATTAACATATTTTGCTTTTTTACTTTTTATTTTTGAAATAGTTATTAAAGTCATTAAAATCAATCTCTGACTTACCCTGTTTATCTTTGAATTTTTCTCCATAAGCAACCATTTGGAATGATTTCTGCTTTCTTTCTTCTCATAATTAGCTTTTTAACTCTAAATGATATATATTTATTTTCCCACTTAAGTCATATTTATTTACTTCCTCTTTGAAAAACATTTAGTTCACTTGTATCACTCTTTATTTTTCATCATTCCTAACTCTCAAAGTTTATAAATGTATTATCATTTACACTTCCTTTTGTTTGCACTTAGAACTATGAATAATACATTTTCAATGCCCTCTCTATCAACCTCATACAATATTTCTTGAGTCCCCACCATGAAAAAAGATATTTGTGTCCCCATCATTCTCTTTATATCTGCTAACCATCTCTTAATTTATCTGAACACTTTTCCTTTTATGTTACCAGGATTTATAACATTAATATTCTATTCTGAAGCCACATTTTATTTTTTTCTGTGTTGACAAAGTTGTATTTTAAAAAGCAACTATGGGGATTGGAGGAAACATACCAGAATGAGAGATGTCTTCAGATCTCTTCTCTTGTAACAACAATAAACCGAACATCTAAAACTCAAAAAAAAAAAAAAAAACACCCAAACTACACACCAACATGTCTTAGTGTGGGATCTGCGCATAAGAGCTACCACAGGTCAGAACCCAGGGTGTCGGGCTGTGGACTGGGAGAAATAAAGAAGCTGCCTAACACAGCTACCAGAGCTCCCTGTATGAGGAGAAAGGGAAGAAGGTGCAGTGAGTTCTCTGAACAGCTCTGCCTGGGAGTGCTGTGAGCTCCATGCAGTGGTGGCAGGGCCTAGACATCAGGACAGAAAGTGGAGAAGAGGGATGGCAGAGAAACAACAGTTGATTTTTACCAGCCATGGTTGCAAAACCCAGACTTAACCACAGCCCCCAACATCCAACTCAGAGGGCCACTCTGCTCATTCTCTCCAAGATGGAACACTGTAAAGCCCCAGGGGAATCTGAGCAAATGCTACCAAAACTATCTCTAACACTGACAGGGACTGAGACTGAGAGGAGTGAGCACAATTAAACATCTATAAGAAAAAAAAAACTGTTATTAAGGCTTTATATAAAGCAGGGATCCAAGAGACTTAGACACCACCTACTGGAAACCACCTTCTTTGCAGCAGGCTAAAGAGAGACCTTTATATAATAAATCTTCTTTCTGGGAAAAAGAAGCATAATAAATATACTTGCATTAATGCCCAAATAGAGAAATAGTCCATTAAACACCATGAACAACTAAAGTGACAAGGCATTAAAGAAAGAAATAGAAAATCTTCAGAAAATAAGCTTACAGACATAAAAATATGCAACTTAAATAACAGAGAATTCAGGATGATATTTCTGAAAAAACTCAGTAAGTTCCGAAATGAATCATATCGACACTTTCAGAAATTGAAAAAACACTAGATGAGCAGAGCAAGGAGATTGAAACCGTCAAAAAGAATAGAATAAAACTTCTGGAGATAAGAAACAAACAAACAAATAAATAAACAAAAAACACTACAAGAGTTAAAAAATAAAATAGTAAGTTGACCAAATGAAGGAAAGGATTAGTGATATCGAAGACAGAAATATAGAAATAAATTAGAAAGAAGAAGAGAGAAATCAAAGAATGAAAAATAATGAAAGAGCAATACAAGAACTAGCTGATACCATTGGGAGAGGAAACATAAGAATAATGAGCATTACAAAAGGTGAAGAAAAGGAGCAGGGACTGGAACACATTTTTCAGACAAATAGAGGATGAGAATTCTCCAAATCTAAGGAATGAACTGGAGCTTGGAATTCAAGAAGTCAACAGAACATTCAATTATCTCAATCCAAAAAGACCTTCACCAAGACACATTGTACTAAAGTTATCAAAAATCAACCACAAAGGCAGAATTCTCAATGCAGCCAGGAGAAGAAAATGGTGACTTAGAAAGGAAAGCCCATTAGATTATCCTTGGACTTCTCAGCGCAGATCTTACAAGCCAGAAAGAAATGGAAACAAATATTTAAACTATTAAGTGAAAGGAAATACCAGCTTAGAATAATGTAACCAGCTAAGCTCTCCTTTAGGTATGATGGAGAAATCAAGACCTTTCCAAAAATTGAGGGAATTCTCCACTATGAGGCCTGCACTACAGGAAATACTGAAAGGGGTCAGCTTGCCTAAAACAAAATGCCAAAAAAAAAAATACACTATTAGGAGTAAAGTGATTATCAGGCAAATGGAAGAAGAGGAGTTCAACCCTTACTAAGAACATGGCATTATAAGCTTAAATAATAAGGGAATTGCTATAGCAAGATAGTAATGAACATTCAGCATACATAAGGACAAATTGAAATAACAATAACTGAAAAGGGGAGGATTCAAACATCAAAATTCGCAAAGGGGAATGGAGATAAGGCTCACTCAGAAGAAAATGGATGACTGTATATATATATATATATATAATATATATATATATATTATATATATATGTATATATATTATATATTATATATTATATATTATATATATATACATATATGTGTGTGTATATATATATGTACGTAACCACACACAGAAGATTCAAAACTGAAGTATATAACATATAACAAGAAGAACCAGGGGAAAACCCATAAAAGCCCACCAAAATAAAGGAAACAGAAACACAAGGACAAGAAAGCAATGGAAACACTAAGCTACCAGAAAGTAAAAGATAAAACAGCTATAAGAAGATCTCATTTTTCAATAATCACCCTAAATGTAAATAGACTGAAATCACCAATAAAAAGGCACAGAGTTGCAGAATAGATCAAAAAACAAAACCCAACCATATGTTGCTTCCAGAAGACACATCTCAGCTTCAAAGACAAATATAAACTCAAAGTGAAAGGGTGGAAAGTGATATTTCAAGCAAATGGTATTCAGGAAAAGCAAGAGTAGTGATACTAATATCAGATGAAATAGACTTCAACATAAAAAAGGTAAAAAAAGATACTGAGGGACACTTCATAATGATAAAGGGAATCATACATCAAGAAGACATAACACTTATTACTATCTATGCTCCTAATCAGGGATCCCCAAAATATGTAAAGCAATTACTAACAGAACTAAGGGGAGAAACTGACCAAAACACTACCGTAGTAGAAGACCTAAATATCCCACTGTCGGGTATGGACAGATCATCTAAACAGAAAAACAATAAGGGAATAATAGCCTTAAATGACACATTAGACCAGTTGGACATAATTGACATTTACAGAGCCTTCCATCCCAAAATGGCTGCTTATACATTCTTCTCTAATGCACATGGAACATTCTCAAGAATCGACCACATACTGGGACACAGAGATAGAGCCTCAACAAACATAAGAGGGTTAAAATTATAGAAACCATATTCTCTAATCATAATGCTTTAAAACTATAGATCAATTGTAAAAAGAAATCAGAAAGAACCATAAATACATGGAGATTAAGCAACATGCTACTGAAGAATAACTGGGTCGGGGAAGAAATAAGAAGAGAGATCAAGAGATAAATAGAAACAAATGATAATGATAGTATAACATATCAAAACTTTTGGGGCACAGCAAAAGCGGTGATAAGAGGAAAGTTCATATTATTACAGGCCTATCTCTAAAAACAAGAACAAGCCCAAATAAATAACAGGATGCTTCATCTTAAAAAAGTAGAAAAGGAAGAGCAAATGAAGCCTAAAGTCAGCAGAAGGAAAGAAATCATCAAAATTAGAGCAGAAATAAATAAAATTAAAAACAAACAAACAAAAAAAACAATAGAAAAAATAAACACAACAAAGAACTGTTTCTTTGAAAAGGTTCATAAAATTGACAAAATCCTGGCTAGACCCACTAAAGGAAAAAGAGAAAGGACACAAATAAACAAAATCGAGGATGAAAAAGTGGAAATTAAAATTGACAATGCAGAAATACAAAGAATCATATAAGAATACTATGAAAAAGTATATAACACCAAATTTAATAACCTAGAAGAAATGGACCAGTACTAAGAAAAATACAATCTTCCTAGATGAATCAAGAACTAGAAAATCTAAATAAACTGATCAGCAGTATGGAAATTGAAGCAATCATCAAAAACCTACCAAAAAGTAAAAGTCCAGGACCAGATGGCTTCATCAGTGAATTCTACCAAACATTCAAAGATTTAATACCTATGCTCCTAAAACGCTTCCAAAAAATTGAAGAGGAGGCAATACTTCCCAACTCATTTTATGAGGCCAATATTACCCCAATACCAAAACCTGGTAAGGATAATGGACAAAAAGAAAACTACAGATCAATATCTCTCATGAACACAGATGTAAAAATCCTAAATAAGATACTAGTGAACCAAATACAGCAACATATTAAAAAGATTATACACCACAATCAAGCAGGCTTCATCCCAGAGGCACAGGGATGATTCAACATACACAAATTGATTAATGTGATACACCACATAAACAAATTAAAAAATAATCAAATGATCATATCAATAGATGCAGAAATAGCCTTTTATAAGATACAGTGTCTATTTATGATCATAACACTTAACAAAATCAGTATAGAAGAAAAGAACGTTAGCATAATAAAGGCCATATGTGACAAACCTTCAGCCAACATTATACTTAATGGTGAAAAACTAAAAACCTTCCCTCTAAGATCAGGAACAAGGCAAGGTTGTCCAGAATTGTCACTGTTATTCAAAATAACATTGGAGGTCCTAGAGAATGCAATCAGACAAAAGAAAGATATAAAAGGCATCTAAATAGGAAATGAAGTCAAACTGTCACTATTTGCAGATGACATGAAATCTCTATATAGAAGACCTTAAAGACTCCACGAGAATACAACTAGAAACAATAAGCAAATACAGTAAAGTCTCTGAATACAAAATCAACATTCAAAAATTCATAGCATTCCTATACTCTAATAATGAAGTGTCAGAAAAAGAAGTAGAAAATATAACTCCTTTTGTGATTGCAATAAAAAGAATAAAATACCTAGGAATAAATTTAACAAAACATGTGAAGACCTATATAATAAAAACTATAAGACCCTATTAAAAGAAAATGAAGAAGATACAAAGAAATGGAAAGATATTTTATGTTCTTGGATTGGAAGAATCAGCCTAGTTGAAATGACCATATTACCTAAAGCATTACACAGATTTAATGCAATTCCCATCAAAATCCCATCTTTTTTAAAAAAGAAATAGAACAAAAAATCATCAGATTTCTATGAAAGCACAAAAGACCTCAAATTGCCAAAGCCATTCTGAAGAAAATGAATGAGGCTGAAGGCATCACTCTGACCAACTTCAAATTATACTCCAAAGTGACAGTAATCAAAATGGCATGGTCTTGACAGCAAAATAGACACACTGACTAATGGAACAGAATCAAGAGTTCAGAAGTAAACCCATATATATATGGGTAAATAATTTTTGACAAAAAAAGCCAAAAAGATACAGTGGAGAAAGAAAAGCCTCTTTAATCAATAGTGCTGGGAAAACTGGTAAGCCAGCTGCAAAAGAATGAAACTAGACTATTGTCTATCACTACACACAAAAAATAACTCAAAATGAATTAAGGAATTGAATATAAGACCTAAAACAATAAAATGCATAGAAGGAAACATAGGAACTAAACTCAAAGACCTTGGACTTAAAGAAGATTTTATGAATTTGATCCAAAAGCAAGGGAAGTAAAAACAAAAATAAATGAATGGGACTACATTAAACTAAAAGCTTCTGCTAAGCAAAAAAAAAATCATCAGCAAGGTAAAGCGATAACTATCTGAATGGGAAAATATATTTGTGAGCAACATCTCCGATAAGGGTCTAATATTCAAAACATACAAGAAACTCATATGATTCATTAACAACAACAAAAAACAAATGATCCAATAGAACATGGACAGAGGATCTGAACAGACACTTCTTTCTAGAGGACATACAAATGGCCTACAAAACGTATAAAAAGATGCTCAACATTGCTAGCTATTAGGGAAATGCAAATTAAAACCACAATGAGATACCATCTCACATCTATTAGAATTAACAGGACAAGTAATAACAAATGTTGGAGAGGATGCAGAGAAAAAAGAATCCACATACTCTGCCAGTGGGACTGTAAATTGGTACAACCACTATGGAAAACAGTATGGAGGTTCTTCAAAAAACTAATAATTGATCTACCATATGATCCAGCAATTCCACTACTGGGTATTTATCCCAAAGACTTGAAAACCCATATCCAAAAATATATTTGCACACTGATGTTCATAGAAGCAATATTCACAGTCACCGGGACATGGAAGTAACCTAAGTATCCTACGATAAATGACTGGCTAAGAAACTGTGGCACCTATATACAATGGAATATTACTCAGCCATAAGGAGAGATGAAATACTGGCATTTTGACAACATGGTTGGACCTCGAGATGATGATGGAAAGCGAAATAAGCCAGACTGAAAAAAGTTGAAAATCACATGATATCACCTATATGTGGGATATAAACCTAAAAGCAACAAATGAGCAGGACAAACAGAGACTCATGGACATTGACTATAGGCTAGTGGTTACCAGAGGACTATAGAATAGTGGTGATTAGTAGGGCGGGGAAGGAGGGAGAGATAGAAGTGGTAAAGGGATCAAATATAGAGGGATAGAGGGAGGATAAAGTGGGTAAAGGGGATTAAATATATGGTACCTGAAAGAAACTGGACTTTGAGTGGTAAACACACAATAGAATATACAGATGTTAAATTATAATGCACATCTAAAAATTATATGATTGTATTAACCAATGTTACCCCAATAAATTTAATTAAAAAAGAACTAAGGGTAAAAGTAAAGACAAAGAATTCTGATTTTTTTTCTTTCTCTTATTAAAATAAGCTCCCAAGAAAGTATTTGATTACTCATTCAGACTGATTTGGAAATGACTGGATACATGAAAAATAAAGATGTGTTGGCTGAACTTCAGGCTCAAATCATAATTTAAGTTTACAATCACATAAAGCTTTTGTATTCACATTTTTTTGAGTTAAGAGATTTTTAAACTTTAGAAAGTTTATATAGTACATATATTCTACATTACATAACATTTCTGGCAGGGCTTGAGGTAGAACCATGTAATCAAAAAATATTTCTTCAAGAAAATTTATTGAATAATCACATAAGTGTATAACAGACTAAATAGCTTCACGTCAGTTTAGTCTGAACTTCTTCATCACATAAATTTTTTTCTGTTTTTAGAGCATTTTAGTTGCTGAAACTATAGATATGTAATTATGCATCAATATAAATGACAGTTTTTCAATTCACAAAAGTAACTTGCACTTAGTTTCTCTTCTACTTTTTACTTTTACATGACATTAATTTGCGCCTTGCACTTTCATAGAATACCACTGTAATTGTAAGCTCATTAGCTTTGCAAAAACAAGTTAGTTACATAATGAATAATATTCATTGTTATGTCCACCAACATTTTATCATTGCTTGAATGTATTTATGTTATGTTAATATAACAGCAATATATAAATTGGTGGGTTGTTATTTGGGTGAGCTGCCTAGTAAATTCTTCTAGGTTGAATTTAGAAACATTAACTTTATCTGCTTTTTTTACATTTAGTTTTTCAGGTGAATTTTGATTGGATGAGAGACACTTTGAAATCATATGAAAGGCCACCCTTCCTCACATTTCTGGAATAATGTAGGCAGCATATTTTATGGTTAAGCTTTCAGGCTCTAAAGTCAGAGATTATTCATTTCATCTCACTTATACCTCTTGGGCAGACATTGGGAAAATTACTTAAATTCTTCAAGACTCAATTCTCTTATCTGCAAAAAAAGTGATGATAGTAATTTTACCTTATGGGTTGTTATAAGGTAAAATTGAAAAAAGGCTTATAAAGTATTTAGCATAGTCTCTAGCAAGGGATACATTTTATTATTAATGTTAAAACAAGAGCATCCTCTTGGGCTATTTGATATATGTGTCTTCAAGAAAAAGCAAGCCAACACCATGGACATTTATGATACCACCTGGACATTTATGTATAAAGTTGTCTTCATTTATCCCAAAATATCAATGTATTTTTTGCTTTTCTAGTCTCTCCTAGTCAACTAAATTAGAATGTGGGTTCTAATGTGAATGGATATAAATTGAAGGAGAATCTGAATTCTAATTTAAAATGATGACAATATAGGATAAATCTATCAGTTAGCTTTTGCTGCATACCAAATCTCCTCAAAATGTAGTGGTTTATAAGATAAGCTGTTCATTTAATTTACATTCCGTGTTCTAGCAAATTAAGCTGTGCTCAGCCTTGTGATTGATTGATCTCAGCTGGGCTCACTCATGATACTGAAGTAAGCTCTCAAGTTGGCTGGGAGTGATGGTCTATGATGGCTTCAGCTGGGATGGCTCATCTCTGCTCCACTTTGCCTGCCATCATAGAGCAGACAGGTCTGGACTTGTTGAAGTGGAAGTTGAAAATAAGTAAAAGTGTATAACGCTTCACAAGGCTTTGGCTCAAAACTGACATTATGACATGCTACTGTCCAAAACAAATAAAAATTTCAATCTCAACTCAAGGACAGAGAAATGAATGCTACCTGTTGATGGGAAATGCTGCAAAGTCACATCGCAAAGGATATGAACACGAAGACGTGGAAGAGTTGAAAACATTTTAATCAGTGTAATAAGTGTGTCAAAGTAAATAGGTGTAATTTTATTTGGTACAAAAAATAATGTAAGAAAAATAATGACTTGGTATTTGGAAAATGTAAGAATGAAAACTGGGATGAATGAAAAACTAGAAATAAAAAATAACTGCATCTAATCTATATTTCCCCTGTGTATTATTAAGAAAAAAAATTGAGTGAAGACAATGATTTATCTAACCTGACTCAGCAGAAATGCAGTGTCTGCATATGTATGGATAAATTTTTGGAAAAGGGAAAAGCTCTCTCAGATTTAATGGAGTATAGAAAACTCGAACATTTTTACAAATAAAATTTCTGTAATGTTTACAGTTTTTTTAATTATGTAGACTAATGTACCATAACAAAGACATTAAAAGTTAACTAAATTTTTTTACATTTATTATAAGTATTTTTAAATTAAAACATTTTAATCTTTTATTTGGAATTGGAAAATTTCTGATGACAATGCAGCCTACCTAGTGATTGCCTGAGAGTGAAATTATAGTATAGCATAAGGACCTTTACTTATTGTTGATTTAGCTACATCTCTGAGCCTATTTTCCCTATGAATAGTTTACTTTTAATATTGCACATGTTGGCATTTTCTAAATGAACAAGAAAAGTTGTCTTAGAAATGGAATTCTTAGACATTCTTAGGAATAGATTCTTTGAGGAAGGGGTTTGCAAGGCTATTGCATAAATTTCTGGTATATTCTCTAGTGTAGATAAACCACATTTAATGCTTAAAAACCTTTATACACTAGTTGCATTTCTAATTCTATTGTACTTTCTTTCTTAGTTCAAGTAAGAGACAAACAGTGTTGTTTTAACCTTACATAAACAAACTCCAGAAAAAAAATATTCACATAAAGTGTTAAAATTGCTTTTCCTCTTGCCATATACTTGCTGCTTAAAATCCTTCCTGGTGAAACTTTGCCTAGGCTACATCTACTCAGGTACACCCAATTTAGTTTTTTCTTACCAGTCACCTCATCATCCCATTCATTCATTCATTCACTCATTCATCTATTCAATCTTCTTTGGTATTCATTATTTCTTAAATACTTATTGGGTATTTTGCTCTATAAAATGCATATAAAGTTATATATATATAATATATGTATATATATAAACATATATATGTATATATATAAACATATATATATGTATATATATAAACATATATATATGTATATATATACATATATATATGTATATATATAATGTACATTATATATAATATATTATATATAGATATATATATATATAGATAGATATATAGAGAGAGAGAGAGGGAGAGAGAGAATGAATGAGAGAGAGAGATTTATTATAAAGAATTGACTTGCACAATTATGGGAGTTGCTGGCGAGTACAAAACCTGCAGAGCCAATATCCCAGTTTAAGTCTAGAAGCTGAAAGCTGTTTCAGAACCCCGGAGAGCTGATGTATCATTTGGGTTGTCAGTCACAACAATTCTCTCTTACTATGGGTATGGTCAGTGTTTTGTTCTATTCAGGCCTTCACCTGATTGGATGGGACCCACTCACATCATGGAGGGCAATCTGCTTTCTTCAGTCTATCAATTTAAATGTTAATCCCATTCAAAACACTCTCACAGAAATACACAGAATAATGTTTGACCCAATATCTGGGCACCTGTGGCCCAGTCAAGTTGACATATAAAATAACTATCTCAGAGACCATTCATTTAAAGAACTTCTCTCTTCTTTCTAATATTTCAAACAGCTAATCTGATTAGTGAAGTCAAGTGGAGAAGACCTCTGTGTTTACTGGAACTATTTTCATTATGTTGGTATGCATTTTAGCTGATGTCCTCTGAAACCAGAAACCTATCTTCATCACTGAACCCAATAGACTAATCGAATTGCAGACAACATGGGGAGGGAAACTGATGTCAACACTCATGTGGATCATGTCATAGTATCTCTCAATGCTCAAACTTAGAAAGAAAGTTATATTTAACCGTGAACTTCACTTCTTATAGTAAGATGTTTTCATGTGAAACAAAACCTTGGCAGAGTAACCTAAATCCTATGCTTTAAGAAGCCAGATGCTTTAATCAAAAATTTTTTCTGTTCATTGTACATGACAAAACTATGCCCAGTGATTAATAGTTCTTTTAGAACTGCTATATAGAGCAATGCAACTTAAAGGTTAACAGTTAATGCTCTGGAGATAGGCTCTCTGGCCCTGCCACTTATTAGTGATGTGAACATGGGAAAGCTGTACCTTCACTTCCTTGACTGTGAAAGAAGTAAAGCTGTGTGACCTCAGGCTTATAATTAACCTCTCTGAGTTTCAGATTCATCAAGAAAATAGTAATTATTAATAACAAAGCTACTGCCTAAGGTAGTTCTGAAAATTAAATGTAATCATAGATATATAGTCTTGGAATCATGCATTGCCAGTTATCATGGCTTCTAATTGTTACTGATTATGATTATAATTGTGATTAAAACCAATGACTTTAAACACGGTCACACACCCACATACTTAAAGGTCATACTACAGCCATCCAACTGTAGTAAAGTTGAACTGTAACTTGCCCTTTATACCTCATGCTCCTAATACTCTAAAATATTCTAATTTTATTGCTCCAAAAAGTCACTGCTGTTGGTAAAGGTATGTCACAGCCTTCATTAATATTGCTCTAAAAAATGAAATCTCTTATAAACTTGTAAATGATATTTTAAAATGTTGTAGAGCACAGTTATAAAGTTTCTTTAATTTTTTTTATGCAATCAGTTGCCCCAGTCAATACCCATTGCATTTGTTCCATGCTGAGCAGTTTGCTTGAAATATTCCTCATCTTTACTGCTCCTACCAACAGCTGATTTTTACTTAGCTCCAGCTTACTCTTTAGGTCTCAGCTTTCTATTATTTCTGTGATACCTTTTCTAGCACTTCTCTTGTTCTACTGTTCAAGTGTTCAGTCTTTGAACTCCCAGAGAACCTTGCACTTCCCTTGTAATAGCAGTTAGATACCATATTATAATTAACACTTTCTTTTTCTTTATTTCTGTCTATAATGTAAGCTCGTGAGAATAGAAACCATGACTGACATTAACTACACCATCTCAATACTGAGCTCCTAGAACATGGAAGATCAATGAATACATACCACATAAATGAAATACATATTTCATCAAAATATGTCATTGAAAGTATGGAAATACAAGTCATAATTGTGAAAAGAATAAACATTTTTTAAGTAATACTCTAGGAGATCATAAGAAAAGTATGCCTTTAGGGAACAAACATGTACAATATAAGATTTATTAATGTAAATTTCAAAATGATTAGAATTCATATTTCATCATTTGTCAAAAAAATTTCTTACATTAAGGCATTCCCCAAATAGCTTGAAAGTTCATAGGCATCTCTTTACCTTGCCACAAATTTAATTTGTAGCCAGTTTTGACTCTCAGGTATGTTTGCTTATAATACATAATTCATTTCAATTTGGAATTTAAGAGAATTATTTGAGCTTAAGTGTACTAATTTACATTAGCTTCAAGGTATTCTGCAGAATGTATTCCTAATTGTTCCTTCACTGTATCTAGGGTTTAGACTTCTGATTTGAAATTCTCCTAACATCAGTTGTTCATTAGTTAGACTAGGTTAGTACATCAGTCTAGGATCAATTAGAAAACAGACAGAAACAAGATTGTCATTTGAAGCGAGAAAGTTTAACATAACAATTATTTAAACATAATAGGGGTGTAACATTAAAGATGTAAGAGAACTCTAAAGAGTGCTCCAGGGCTGGATGAGAATACAGAAAGGACAATTTAGAAAGGCCCTCTCCCAACAGCTGGGGCTTAGGTCTTATTGGAAAAGCTGTGGTTATAATCAACTGAATGTCAGGCAAGATTGCTGGGTTGTCCAGGCCAGAGCTATCCAAAGTTGCTTGCTGGGATCACACTGGCAGATGATGGTAGGCAGGCGTGGAAAAGGAGTCAGCTGCGAGCGGCTGATTTGCTGGCGGTGGCAGTGTTGTGGTGTACGAGGCGGCTGTGTAGGGAGGGCTGCAGGAAACAAGTCTCTAGCACAGAGCTGATGGGCAGGGAGAGATTTAGACGGAAACAGGAGGTGCTACTGTCACCAACAGTACGGATGTAGGCCGTGGTCACTGGGCTCCAACCTGGACTGCAAGTTTGCTGAGGGACCGTATACTCTGGGTGCACAATTGGGGCAGAATGACACTGGATGTGTACACACACACACACACACACACACACACCCCACTGTGGATTGTGCCGCAGGAGGAAAGACAGCACTGCAAAACCAGAAAGAGAGGCCCCTGTCCTTCAGTGACCTCTGCTGACAAAGCTTAACATCATGCTCTCTCTAAAGGGGAAATGCTTAGAGTCCTGGTCATGGCCCAGCAGGATTAGGGAGTGAATTTGGAGCTGAGAGACAATAAACTGAGAACTGTCCCAGTCTACTCCTGTAGCTGCTCAGCTTCCATATGCACTACCCCATACACACTTGAACTCCTCTAAAACAATAAGAAAATGCTAAATGATACAAGTAGACCATACTGCCGTAAGCTATAAACCATACTATTTCAGTGGTTTGTCAAAAATAAGATTTATTTTTTTATTCCTTTTATTTCCCACTTCATGCTGAAAGGGAGCTCTGCAGCACAATTCTCTTTCAAGCTGTGAATCAGGGACTTAGTGTGCTCTTAGAACTCTATGTGTGCATTTTTTTTTTTTTTGCCTCTAATTGTGGAAAGAGACAATAAAAAGTGGGGGAGAAATATTCATCCTTAACTGTTTTAGTGGAAGTGACAGATCCCTACATCCTTTCTTTTGATGTTCTATTGCAAGAATTTATCACATGACTGCAACCAGAAGCCTTGGGGCTGGGAAAAATGTAAGAGTTATGTAGACATTTGGTGAGCCCCAATGGACTCTACACAATTTGTCAAATATATAAACATAAATTACTTTTGATGCTTCATAATGCTCAATAAATTGATCAAATATTTTCAGAGCCACGAGTGCAAGGGTCTGCTTCATTCTGGTGTTTTTACAACATGCAGACTTTGTTTAGCATAGATATGGTGTTGTTTTCTGAATTCTACTTGAGAGTTTTTTAGTTTCTCAGAGCTAGTATTTATTGCAAACCATTTCTCAGGGGTGTGTCATTAAATGAAGGCTTAGTTACTTGCCTCCAAGAGAAAAGAAATAGGATTTGGCCTTTCCTGCTTAAATAAAATGACAAAAGGTAATGATTTGTGTAAATTGAAAAAAACAGAAAAGAATGAACTTAAAATTAGTTGTATTTTTATGTAACACACATTTATTTCAAACTGTTTTCTAACAAAACCATTTGCAAGCACAGACCTGTTAATAAGAAACAAATTAACATAAAATACAGAAAGATGCCTGTGTATTCTGAGCTTGCTGTATAATTAACCCCAGAGTGAGCTGCACTACTGACTTTTGCTCCACAGATTCATCAATTCCCACATTACAGACGGAAGGCTTAGAGTATGCAGTGGACTTTTATGCTCAATTGCAGAAATATACAGAGCATCCTTTAATATCTCTAAAGTTCCTAAGTACAGCAGGAGAGCATCTAAAGATATTTGTCTAAAAAATATAAAAGTCAACAAAATAAATATATCCAGAAAAATTACTAAGAATACATGTACCAAATGTTAATACTGCTTATAGGGATGGTAAAATTATAGGTGATTTCCCCCCCTCTTTCTCATAATTTTTTCTATTTTCAAAATATTCTTATTTGCACTTTTTGTATTTTATAATAAACTTGTTTTATAACTGGAAAAAATGATAAAAGCTTATGTAAATGTGTGACATATGTACTTTTATGTTTTATGAAAGTATTAAACACTAAGAAGTCTGATCTATAAATAAGAGGAGCATGTTTCTGGTACTGGTTAAACAGTGATACAAGGGTCTTACAAAAATGACTAATAACTATTTTGAAGAAATTTTTAAAAATAGTTAAATATGTAAAATTTGCTAATATTAAATATTAAATATTTATGTATTTAATTTCATTAAAAATGTATATGTAGATTGATTTGACCTGTATGTATATGGGGAGGGCAATATCTTAAAATATTATGTTTTTTGTTTCATCCATAAATATGAAACCTCTCTGTGCTTATTTATGCCATTGTTATTCTTCAATGAAGTTTTACAATGTTCTTTAAGACTTTCTTTTTATAAACTTTTTAGATTCATCCTAAGAATTTCCATAGTTTTAGTGGTCATTGTGAATGGATATTTTTAACAGTATTAATACCTTATCAAATTAGTCATTTCTGATATAACAGAATGCTAATCACTTTTGTATATTGAGCTTATATCATGCAATGCTGAATTATCTTATTATTTTCAATATTTGTAAATTGGATTCTCATTGTAGGCAGGCTTATATTTTGATTATAATGATAATTTGTTTTCTTTTTTTCCAACCTTGGTCTCTCTTATTTCTTTTTGTCTCATTGTGTTAGCCCTTTAAGAAAATGTAGAAGTAGCACTGATCATGTTTTTTTGGGGGTCTCTTGTCATGAGAATGTTCTTATAGTTTTAACATTAGCTATAACATTTTTTGTGAGATCTTGGTCTATACTCTTTATCAGGTTAAAATTTTACTTTCTTTTCCTACTTTGCTAAGAATTTTGAGCATGATTAAATGTTATATTTTATCTGATTTTTCTACTTTTTTGATATACTCATAGTATTAAAATTAATCTAGGCAACCTGAGATGAAACTCAATTTGATTGTGGCATGTTCTTTTGAACTATATGGCTGAATTTGGTTTACTAATTATTTATGACATAATTTCTATGTGAAATTGGCCTAAAATCATCCATTCTCTTACTATTTTATCTAGTTTCAGTGTAAAGGTTATATTAATGTAGAAGAGTTTTGTATTTTACCAACACTTTTATTTTATTTTTTTTTTTTACGTGGGAATGGTTTCATCTGGGATTATCTATTCTTTCACGATTTTTAGGGTAAACTAACTTATAAATTATCTGGAAATTGAGTTTATTTTGTAGGTATGTTCTCGACTACTGGTTTAATGTTTATAAAAGCTATTGTCTAATTAAGAGATTGGCAATTAGGGCCTGGAAGCCAAATCTAACCTACTGCCTATTTTTGGAAGTGAAGTTTATTGGGAAAAAATCACACTCATTTTTTTTATCTATTATCTATTATCTATTATCTATGGCTGCTTCTATACTACAACAGCACAGTTGAATAGTTAAGACAGAGATGTATGGCCTGAGAGGCTAAAATATTTATTATCTGGCTCTTTATGGAAAAAGTGTTTCAATCTTTGGTCTAATCAATTCTTGATTTTGTAGATTATTTTGTTGTGCAAAATTGTCTAATTAATAGGAATTTTAAATACATTAGCATAATGCTCATATTATTTTTATATATTATTTATGTTTTCTTCCTGCTAATCCCTCATACCATCCTAAATATTTTGTAGAATCAATTTTGCTTATTCTTTTAATTGTGAATTTCTTAGAAGTTTAGTTTTTAAAAATAATTAAGAAATTTTGGGGCTATTTAAATCTTAGTAAGAGTATAAATTTTTTTTATATAAAAGATTAGTTATTTAGAAATTTTTGTCACCATGATCAAAACTAAATGGTATATTAAAAAGAGGGTATATAGACAGATTTGGAATTAAATTTCTAATAAGCTTTTTAATTTGCAGTGTGACCTTGAACAAATTAATCTAATCCTTCTGAAACCTAGTTTTCTTCTGTGTTAATAGAAATTATAACAGTTACCTCATAGGGCTGTTTAAACTAAAGTATTTTTTCTCAATGTAGAATTCTAGGTTAACAAGATTTGCTTTCAATGCTTTAAAAATGTTGTTCCACTGTCTTACTTGTATTGTTTCTGATGAAAAAAATGTATGTTATTTTTATGTTTTTCCTTTAGATGTAAGGTTTCTTTTTCTCTGACTACTTTTAATATTTTCTATTATTTGTTTTGAGCAATTGATTATGACATGCTTTGGTGTAACTTTCTTGATTTTTCCTATATTTGGAGTCTATAGAGCTTCTTGGATCTACAAATTTGTAGTTTTTTTTAAATTTGGAAAATATTTAGCTATTTCTCTTTTTAAAATTATTTCTCTATTCCTTCTTTCTCCCCAATTCATGGAGCTTGTCCCATAGCTCATTGTTGCTCTGTTCATTTCTTTGATTCTTCTTTTTCCTGTGTTTTATTTTATAGAGTTGCAAGGTCTTCTTTTTTACTGATCTTTTTTTCTGCAATGTCTAATTTTCCATTAATTCTATTCATTGTATTTTTTATCTCAAACATTGTAATTTTAATCACTAACATTTTGATTTTAGTCCTTTTTTATATCTTTCTTGTGTATACTTAACTTTTTCAACATGGTAAATATGAAAGAAAAGATCCTTTCAAAGCACTTGTTTTTAATTCTAGCATCTGTATCAGTTCTGGGTTATTTCTATCATTTGACTTTTCTACTCACTGTGAGTCACATTTTCTTACTTATTTGCATGCCCAGGAACTTTGAACTGGATGGCAATTATTGTGAATTTTTGTATTCCTATCAATATGCTTCAGCTTTTTCTGAACTTCAATTAAGTTATTTGGAAAGAGTTTAATCCTGTTTGGTCTTACTTTTAAGATTTACTAGGTGGGACCAAAGTCATATATAGTGAAAGTCGGATTACTCTCTAATCCTGAGTCAAGAGTTTTCTGAGTATTGTGACCAATCCCAATGAATGATGGGTTTTTCCAGCCTGACTTGTGGAAACATGTATTATTTCTAACTTTCTGTGAGATCTGAGTACTGAGTGATTCTTCCCTGAGCCATAGGTAGTATGTGCCTCACATATAGGCAATGATCAGTACTCTGCTGAACACTCAAGCCCCCTTAGTGACCTGAATCTTTCTGCTCTGTCTCTTCAACTCACACCATATATTGGGCTCTGCCTTAGTGTTTTTCCCTGTGCAACAGACTGTAAATTTAAAGTAAAGTAAGCTGGCATAATGTAGAGCTTAATTCATTCATTGGCCATCTCTCAAGGATATATGTGTGTATATTTATATCTATATCTATCTATATCTATATCTATATCTATCTATATCTATATCTATATCTATATCTAATCTATCTATATCTATATCTATATCATCTATATCTATATCTATACTATACCTATATCTATATCTATATCTGTATCTATATCTATATCTATATCATCTATATCTATCTATATCTATCTATCTATGCAACTTTATTAAATAATGTTAAAGAGATGAGAAAAAATAAAAAATAACATTAAAGATATTTTTAGAGTCTATAAGTATGACCCTTTCATTCGCTCATGTTACATTATAGTTACAATGATAGAATTGACTTGTAGGTCTTCCTTAATTTTATAAAAACACCCAATGTAATCTGCCCTAAAAAATATCATAATCTGATTTCTCATCTGGGATCTTTTCTTTTAACTTATTAAAACAATATTGATCATACATTGTTTCTAGTATTATTTTTAATGCATAGAGAAAAAATAAAGCAGAAAACTATTATAAGTTGGACAAAAAGACATAAATACTACTTATTATCTGGTCATAGTTCAGTGAGGAGAACAGGTGTTAAATTAGCATTTAAAGAATACAGTCAAGCTTGCTTATGACATGCGGTCTTTGTAGGAGCTGGGCACTAACCAAAAAAAAAAAAAAATTGCCATCAGATCAATGCAGAGGACATTTCCATTGAAAACGGATGTTACTGAGCAGAAAGCTTTCTTTATGGTCCAAATACAGCTCCTGAAATTGTGGTCTGACTCAAGAATAAACAGAATTATGGTACTCAAAAGATCTTTATAGTAGATTTTACTGAAGAAATACTTCTTAATTTATATATAGGCTAACCGATACAAAAAAAGTTAATTTGTAAATGGTTGTTTTTCAGAATAGTAAACAATTTTTATTAAACAATATTTCATATAATAATTTTTTCAACATTAACCTCAGAAAGCTAATTAAATCATATGTATTCTTAATATATGGGGTAATGGAAGTATTTTAAATACATGTAGCCACCATTCTTATTGACATTTATTTGGAAAAATGCACTTTAATAAACAACTAAGGATACCAAAATTTTATCTTTCTTCATAACTCCATTAAAATAGTTAGGACCACCATAGATCTTAGGTTGGGGGTGTGACATTACATGAGAGATAGCCAACTGGGACAAATTACTCACTTATTAAGCAGGAGTATAATCTAAAGAGGTATGTATTTGTGTAAAAAAAGTTTTTATTAGTTACCTACTCCCCAAAGTTTCAAACTGAAGAATAAAACAAAGACAAAAGTCAGGGATGCCAGGCAAAAAAATGTCCCCTTTACCATCATATCCTCCATTTTGTTAAGTGGAGTCTTTACCTATCATTTGTTTTAATGTGAAAAGATAGACTGGAAATGATTCTTGATTAGTTTATGAGAAAGTATAAGGTATTTATTATTTTTTTCTTATCACTAACTTGTAACTTCAAATGTGGATAGGTCAATATTTTGTTCTTTTTTCAAAGGTATTATGTTATTTGAAATACCCAGTAAAACCTAACATTTGTTGCATTTGTTACAGTTTTTTAAGTCATTTTCACAGAGAGTTTCTCATTTGATCTTCGAAATCCAATGTGTGAGAAATGGAAAAGTTGATTATCATATATATTCTATTGCTCATAAATAGCACAAAATATATTACTGGAAATTCACTTAGCTACTAAGTGTCCAAGGTATCAGCAATATGAAATTGAAGCAATTTCAGTTTATTTTGTCACTGACACAATTGCTTAATATATTAAAAAGCACTGAGCCTTAAAGTCCTATCTAACTCTTTAGAGCTTGTACAATATATTATTGTCTGTGGTTTATTTGTTGTGCCATATTTATTTAACATAATGCATAACAGTGAAGTCTTTTAAGGCCTCCTTTGAAATGAAAGAATTTCATAAGTCCCAAATATAAAATAAGATTATGGATTACAATGGCAATAATAACTTCTGTTTCTTCCTTTCTCCTTCAGTAACTGAAAACTTGCACTTTCAAGGCTATTTAAGAATTGGTTTACTATATCTTTTTTAATATATATTTTATATAGTATTTTTTAGAACTTATTTTGCAATGCATTTGCTCCATTCCTTTCTTTTTTTATCTTTTTTCTTTATGCTTGCATTCAATTTCAATGGATATTATTTATCATAATTCCAGTCCCCTTTAAAAAGGATTTGTCACCAAGATGCCTTTTCCTGTCTATGGCAAATAAATCCAGTAAACCTGAGCTCATGTTCCAACCTAACAGCTGAAAAATCACACCAGAATTAAAGCCATAATTCTGGCTCTTTAATTGAATGTCTAATATATGTATGTTAGACATATATGTTAGACAGAATATACATAATAAATAAAATCAGTCTGCAAACAGACACACTTAAAGATATTAAATCTACACCTTCTAACTGATGGCCAAACTAGAGAGAGATGCTATAGTGTGTAAGCTTCTTTCTTTAGTGTTAAATGGTTATCTGACCAGGTAAGCCTCTTAAGCTATATGCGTCATTAAAGTCAATGGAGGGAAAAGCATAAACATTTAAAAAATGCAACTTAAAAAATGGCCATAGGGGAGATTTTGAATATTTGCACTTCTGGGGGTGAAACAAAATGGTTGGGAGATGTTACAGTTTCCAAAGGAAAGCAGGAGGTAAAACTGCCCACCCCTAGTTAAAGTCTACCCCCACCTGTCAAAGCAAGGCTTGGTAATTGCTCCATGGAGAACAGAGCAGGGTTGAAATTGCTTGTGATGTGTTTTATTGTGATTTGCATTTTTCTTCATAGTAATTTATAGATTTTAATAAAACATTGATTTACATGCTGTTACAAAATGCATCATCTTTCAAGCTTAAATTAAACATTTCTTCAGTGTGTGTGTATTGGTGGGGGTAGGGTATAGATTAGCTTGAGTCTGTGCCCTAGGAAAGTCTTTCCTCCCTCATGTGGCCTCTTTAAATGCAAAGACTTAGTTGAGTATTTTTTATTTGTGAGTAGTATGTCACTCTCTAATTTCTGTTAAATTTCATAAGAACTGACACATTTGCATTTACAAGGCTGTTAGATTATGTTTATCACTTTTCAATACAAAGTGCTTTATTAATATTAAATAATCTAAACAGCCAGCACACCCATGAGGCACAGAAGTATTGGGTTGTATTTTTTATCTTACTTGGTTTACCTTATGAGGAATTTGTGAGATGACTGAATGTTAACTTTTTTTTAAACCCAGTGTTATGTGGCTTTTCTCTACTGATAATAAGAAATTGCATCTTTCCCAAGATCTGAACGTGGAGGCCTGTTATTTGTTACTTACCATGTGTAACTTTGAATAATCAAATTTCTGTACCTATATATTATTTTCTTCCTTAGATTGTAACTTTCATTGTAATAAGGGCTGTTGTTTATATACTTATTTTCTTTTATTTTACACAGTAGCTAACCTAGCACTATTTTTTATTTTTTTATTCATGCTATCCAAAAACATTTAATGACTGCTCACTCTCTCCTAGGCATTGTATTAAGCACTGAGAACATAAAGTTAATGAACACCCAAGTTCAATTCTTTGGGAAGATATTGGGAGGATATTGGCAGGGTGGAAGTAGGAAATGGATTGTACCCTCAGAAGAGTTTAACATTAGATGAAGGATCTATTTAGTAACTATGAACAAGGTTAAGAGAACTAAACAGCATTGGTCAAGATCCAAGGACTAACAGCAGTGGAAAAATATTACCTACTTCCAGGACTTGAGGGGTCAGAGCTGAAGCCATGGAATAGGATCCATCCAACAAGAGTTGTGATGTTAGAGAATGAAACCATTCTCAAGAAAGGATAAGTAAGAAAGGAGTGGGGGAAAGAAGCAATCTGAACTCTCTATCTTTCCATCCTCCTGTGTCCTCCCAAAGCCTTGTGAAAGCTAACTGGAAATGAGGAAAAGGCAACCTTGGTATCATGATTCATGAATGTCACAGCATACATCTCTGGGAAGAGGTGAAATGGGAGGTGTACAGAGGCTGATAGACAATATCCAGCACAAGAATCTTATGATAAGGATAGAGCTAGGCAAGCATACATGTATAAAAATTTGTACATACATATATATAGGGGGAAATAGCACAAATACATTTCTGTGTGTATATCAAAGGTGGAGATCATTATTCTGTTTGTAAGCATTGGGAGCTTGAAAGAGAATGTGAACCTTGAAGGCTGATATTTAGGATTAGTTGGGCTGTGAAGTCTTAACATTGTTTGAAAAGGTACAAATGAAAGAACAACTTCTCCTTTACTCCGATACTTTTTAGATTGCATTTGGCTAGTCTTTCAGATGTTTAACATCATCGATGATTAGCAATGACCCAGACAACTTCTATTATGATTACTTATTAAGCTGTTGATTAAAAAAAATCACAAACAGTAGATTAATATTTCTCCTTGGAATGTTCTCTTTTAAAAATACTATTTAACTTTTTTCTTTTTTTTTTAAATATTCTAGCATAAGCTGGTGGAAATTTAACTAGCCTGGAAATGACTGTGCTATAACTTCTTCCCCAGGGATATTATCTAAGATGCACCATCTATACTTGGTGCTTCCCTATCCCATTTTTATTTCTTTCAATTAAAAAACCAAATGAATAGATAAAAGGTGGCTAGTTTAATTTAAATAAGAAGTTTCTATAAAAAGCATTGATTTCTATATTTCTCAATTATACAGCATACATCTCTTTTATCTCTAATTTGGATGATTCAATTTCTTTATTTTTCTCTAAAGGTGGGAATAAGAATTGATTTCTCAGATTTTCTCCCTTATTATTATCCCTGAAATCATTTTCATAGTATATCAAGACAACTAATTCTTCTTAATGAGCATGCTATAGTGGATAAATATGAAGTGAAGCAAAGTTAGGCAAATCTATGTTTCAAGTGCTCCCTGCATAAGGTATACGAATCTGCCTCACTCATTATCCAAATGTATGTCCAAGGGTTTTACCTAATACTGGCACTAGGTTTTTCTGTGTGGTAGCAGAAATGTTTCCCAAATAGCGATTACAATTTGAACTACTGACCTTAATATGCGCTTCTTTCCCTCAGTTCTGGTGATGTTCTTTTTCATGGTTTCATAGAGTGAATTTTGTGTAACATTTCCTATGAAAGGCCTAAGAGCAAAAAAAGAAATGGAGAAAACAAGAAATGTGAATAATGTGCTTTATCATGTATCTCACAATAACTGTAAACATTTCTTACCCACATTTTAATTTTTGATTTGATGTTACTAAACCTTAGATGAGAGGGAAAAAATAACCTCTGGATGTGTTTGAAAAGTACAACAAAAGAGTAATTTACTTTTCTAAGCTATTCTAGTGGAATCTGTGAAGTTGTATAAACACAGTGGTAAAGAACACAAATAATGTAAAATTGAGGATCCAGAGTTCAGCTCCCACTTACTACTATGTAACTTCAAGCAAACACTAAATTTTTCTTATTTGTAAATGACATGAGAATTAACTTAATTTAGCACATTGTTATGAGTCACAAATGAAATGATGGATGAGAGAGATATTTGCATGCCACAGCGCTCTTCATAAATGTTGATCGTTATGACAAAGAATAAAATTATTAAATGGGAACCTAGTACTTTAGAAAAAAGGTATAGTTGGTGGGGTGGGTTCTCTACACCTGGGTGGCAGTGGTAAGAGTGGCTCTTGATTAGTAAGTCTCGGGGTTCCCTTGTCTGCTGAGGCTGGTCAGGTGCATCAATAGGTTGTCCCTTGTTCTTTCATAATTCTGCATATAAAAAGTTTGAAACACTGAAAAGTTAAGACAGGCCCCAGTATCCTTGTCTTTTCTAAATCTGATGCTTAGTGACTTTTATCCTAACTGCTAAGATAACACAGATTAAAAGCATTTTTATTGATTTGTGTTTTCTATTATTATTACCATTTAATTTGGGGAGTCTAGTCTCTTCTAGAGACTAGATTTTGGACAGCTGCTAGTCTCTTCTCTTGTCAACCATTACTCAGTAATTTTTTGGTCAGTTTTGTTCCAAGTTTAGTTGTTGAAGGAACAACTATCACTGATGCATTTACCCTCAGATAACAAAGTTAGTTTTAAACCTTATAACCTCAGCTGAAGAGATTGCATTTCTGCAATTACATTAGGCTCCCCTGAAGCAGGTTAATTGAACTGTTGTGTACAGTTTTGTTAAGATTTATCCCCTTGTATAAATCTACTTGTGTCAGCTCTGTAACACATTGTTCCAAAGAAAACTACCTGCCTCTAGAAAAATCCTAAAGGAGGTTCAGTAATTAAATAGAATGGAGAGATAGATTCTTCCAAGTAATGGTTTAAGGTGGGAAATGTCATACTGTGGTTAGAAGGTTTCCAAGCTGCATTATTGAATTGCAATTTTTGTTTGAGAGATCCATTGTTAGATAGAGGCAAAAGTTCCTAAAAAATATTTCTTTCCTTCCTCTCATGAAAGATGATGAGATGGAGGGAAATGAGCACTATAATCGTAATAAAGTTTTGGAGTCTCAAAATTTAGGCTGGTCTTTTTTGTGAGGGTGATAGATATTTGCTTTTGTGCTATTTGACCAGTTCTGAGAAGAAGTTAGTATATATGTACACATATACATGAATTTATTATTATATAATTTATTTATAATTACATATAATTATACAAGTATATAGTTTATGTAATTCTAGCAGCTTTAACCAGAGTTTATCTTAAACAGTGGTTTAAAATAATATCTTAATAAATATTGAGGGAAGAAATGGAGTTGTGGTTTGTTAGAGGGCAAAATTCTTAAAAAAACAAACAAACTTCATCTACAAATTTATTAGGATTGTGTGGGTAAGAGCAGTAAAAAGGTGGGCAGGGAAGGGTGAACAGACCTGCAGGGGATTAGGGCCTGAGGAAGAAAGTTGATCATAAGAAATTTCCACTCAGTAAAAGTTAGCCACAATTTTATGACTGCAGTGGACTTTATGATTTTGTTATTCACCAAATGGTACAGCTAATGGCAGATTAGGAGTTTGGAGAAGAGAGAGGTCATATTTAATTAGAGTACACTAAAAGATGTGGAGAAATTTGAGCTAAGTATTTAGAAAGAATAGGTGGAATTTGACTAGTTAGAAAGGTGAATTAAATTAACCATGAGAACAAGAAACAACAAAATTGGTGCAAGAGACAGCAGGACAGGAGCATTGGGCTGTGAAATTGCAGTGATATATTGGTGTTTGACTACTGGAAGCCTGGCTTCCAGGTCAAAGTAATTTGGGTTTGATTCTACTAGCCATGTGAGTCAGCAGGGGTCTGAAGTGACCAAAGGCTTGTTCTATAGTCATTAATGTGGTCATATTGCATAAGATAGACAGGAATTATTTATAATTTTTAAAAGAAATCTGAAGCTTGTGCCTTCTGAAAGTCACAATAATATTGCAATTCCGTATTTGAGTGAGTTCAGCTCTGCCTCTTTTAGCCTCCTCAATTGTGCCAGACTAACAATCCAAGGCCTGAGTATTTTGATGCTGAAGAAAATTATGGGAAAGGTGAGGGTTTTCTAGTCAATTTATTCACATTTCAGCATTTAAAGAGTTAGGGAGAAAATATCTCTGTGTGTGACTATGTAGTACCAGTGTGAATTTATGTCTTTGCAACTGCATTCAAAACGATCACTCAGGTCAAAACATTTGATATTTCATCTTTCCATAAGGTTTTATTATTTGTTAATACAAACCCCCTTCCCTGGTATTAAATTGGCCCATCTATGAATGAATCGCAAACTACATAAAGTCATTTTAGCAACTTCTTCTCATTTCTAGTCTTAATTTTATCTGCCACATGAATGCACTGACTTAGCTTTGCTGTTCAGCTGGTATGTACGTTACTTTTAAGAGAAAGAGTGCAGGGCTCTGTGAGATTGTAGATTGTGATGGGGTGAGGAAATACGATTTAAATATTAAATCTTTGTTTTTGATGATGTTGAAACTTGTTTTTAGGAAGGACAGTTGAGGAGGGAAATGGAATGCAGAGACAGTTCTGGAATTCTGAGAGGAAAGGGTTTTTCTTGCAGAAGTTTGAACTTTGAACCTTCAGTTACTATTGGTTTTTCTAATTGCTTTAACAGAACATTTTATCCAGGAAGACTTCACTTACCTTTCTATGTAAAGATACAGAGTTGAATGTTTTTGTTTTTGTTTTTGTTTTTCTTAAAGTTTGTATAATCCTGTTGCAGGCTCTCAAACTTTGTAATTAATTGACTATTCTGCTGTCTTTATTACTATTCTGGAAAACCCTGGGAGAAGAAGCAGATATGTGTCTTACCAAATTGTTGTGGCCCCAGCACCTAACAGCGAGAGGCATACAGTCAACGCTTAATGAATATCAGTTAAATGAATGGATAAATTGATCAATTAAGCACTTCTCGTGACAGGGCATCATGTCTAATTGGTGGGGAAATATGTAATTATTATTTCTGATATCTGCTTATAAGGGACTTAAAGTAGTTTGGCAGCTCAGACTTTGGTACAAAAGTAATTAATCATATTTGATTGTTTATACTATCTCTCTCCATTTTCTCTCATTTAGTACTAATTTTTAATCTTTGTCTGTCTTCATACTGTGTCTTCTAAAGACACTAAATGATTTTCTATTTGTCAAATCTAGTGTTTTGAATTTTCTTACTTTGCTTGTAGCACTGGGCTCAAAGAATCCAATTTTCCTTTGAACTTCTTTTCCCTTTTGGTCCCAAGACACTACACTAGACTCTGATGTCTCCTTCCTTCACCGCTGTGCAGCTATACAGCCTTCACCATTAGCATTGTTCAATATTCTCGTCCAACATACATTTTCTACAATGTCTGTTCTTTAGAATGTTTCCTAGGCTAATATTTCCATTCATTATTTAAGTTGGATATGTAAAACCTTTTTCTCTCACTAAGTATTATGCATTTGAATGCCACATCATCCTTTCAAATTCAGTATTTTTAAGACTAAAAATACTTTTTATTGCTATAATAACCACCAAGTCACTGGTTTTTCTACATCCAGGTGTTGCCTTCTTAAGTCCAGGTTCTACATTATATTGAATGGAGCTTCATAGCTTTTACCTGAGCCTCAGAATTCTACCATGATGTTTATTGCTTGTGGTCTGTCTTATTTAGTCTGGAATTTCAGGCCCTGTGCAATGCAACTGATGAAGATCTGCACCTATTTTACCCATCACAAAACCAACAATTTTATAACAGTGCAGCAGTCAATATACCTGATTTGGTACATTTGCTCACACTATTCTGTTTTCTAGATTATTGAATCAAAATTCAGTAAGTATCTGAACTCTATCTTCATATCAAAGTCCAATTAAAGTCTAAGAATCTCCTTAAGCTTTCTGAGTACTGGTGTTTTCCAAAGTGTGGGAGATATAATTTTAAATGGTGTACAGAAAAGAATTAAAAGACATAAATTATTTAGTTGAAAAAGGTATTTCTTTTTCTCTTTTCTTTCATCTTTCTAATTTTATCAAGGATAAGGTCTCAAATTGGTTATAATTTGCTTTTAACATCTCTTTACCACTTTTAATCAGTGAGAATGCAGGGATATAATAGCTAAGTGCATTTGCAGTCAACATTATCTAGTTAGAATAAATAACATTATTTTGTTTACATTTGTTTGTTACCTCTACTTATGGCAAAAATACTGATTTTCCTTTAGAGCGATGATATTAAGCTTCCACTTAAATCATGTCTTTCTTACATATATAGAAAATATCAAGTAAGTAATAATATATGTAACAATTATTAAGAGGAAAATTCTAGAAGGGGGAACATAGGAATACATAGAAGTTATAAAAGCCAGCCAAATGACTACAATCTGAAGAACCCTCCATTACTATTTTGGCATGTATACACACACACACACACACACACACACATATACACACACATATTCATTTTTAAGCTGTGAAAGTTAAGGCACTCTTCTATGTTAACTAATATAATCATCTCAATAATCTCATAAGATACTATTGTTTTCTCTGTTTTTACAGATGAGGGAACAGAAGACATAATTTGTTGAATTTTTCCTAAGTAGGAAAACTATAGAGACAGATTTTGAACCCAGGTTTTCAGCCTCCAGAGATTGTGCTCTTAACCACAAAGCAACTCTGCATCAGGAGAAATATATCAAGCATTGATTTGAAAAGAAGAAGTAAGATTTTTGTGCTCACTATCCTTCATCTATCCCCTTCCCCAGAGGAAAAAATTTTGCTCTGATATGAAGTCAAACTCTGAAGAATCCTTGTATGAGTAACTGTATTTAGAATTGATTTTCATCTCTACAGAGAACTTGAAAAGCCTTTACTTCTAACAGTTCTTAAAACTCTGGGAGCACTCAATCTATTGCCAGTTAACTCCAGGTTCAATAACAAATAGGAAAACACCCATCTCTGCATGAATAACTTTTATAGTTTGTCCATTAGAAAATCCAGGGGCATGATGACCAAGCACAATTTGCATCTGCTTCCTCAGCAGACTGCCAGGTAGATGAACAGCCCTCAGTAGTTCAAGTGAAATATTTAGTAACTAAACAGGGAGTAGTATGAACGCAAATTATATACACTGGAGAAATGCATCACAGAAAATGTTATGGTTGGGCTTAATATTAGAATGTATCACCCTTACTTTTGCCTATTAGATTCTCTAAAAAAAAAAAAGAAAGAAGTACTTTTCTGTGGAACTGCAGTTTCCTAATTTTATAATTGTTATAAATCATATTTTGACTTAAGAATTTTATAACCAGATATATTTTCACCATCTATATATTGAGATATAAATATTATATGCAACTAAGAAATATTGTAAAGTTGACACTCATAAACACTCCATGTTTATTTTTTAAACATAATATAACCAATGTTGCTCTTTCTCTTTTATAATTCTAGCATCTACTAATTATGATTTAACACAGGGCAGGTCAAATCTGGCTCATGGCCTCTTTTCATAAGGTCCACAAGCTAAGAATGATTTACACATTTTTAGGTGTTATAAAAAGAGAATAAAGAAAAAAGACTGAGACAATGACTGCCTATGGCTACAAAGCCTAAAATATTTACAATATGGCCTTTTTCAGAAGAATTTACCAACCTCTAACCTGTCTTCTAAATTCTTCTATAATATGCTTTCAATTTTTATTTTTCTATACAATTATTTTATTTTTCTTAAATATTCCCAATTAAATTCTAGTACCTGGTAATATTTTATCTTTCAATTTACACTCTGTGATTCTGGTGGTCAATTAATTAAAGTCATTTTATATTTTACCTAAACTAGTGTTTTTTATGCTAGAGATGTGCCCTTTAGGAAATGCATGCAAGGAACCACTATCAAAAGATTCTATCTGTACCAGAATATCAAATCTGGAACTGATACTGTCTCAAATGAGATTGGAGGGCAGAGGGTTCATCACTAGGGTACATTATTGTATTTTGTTTATGGGAGAAATGTAAATCACTAAAACCAGAGGGCAGACCATAATATCCAGAATCCAAAGATGGCCTGCCTATGAACCATGCCTCCTGATATATATACCCTTATATGGTCCCTTCCTATGTTGAATTTGGGTTTCCCTTCAGTAACTAACAGATTGGAGCAGAAGTAACACCACATTATTTCCAAAGAAAGTCTTGTATCTTCTGCCTTGTACTCTTGGAATGCTTGCACTTAGAATGCTTTCTCTTAAAATCCAAAACCATTCAGTAAGAATCTTTAGCCACAAGGAAAGAGCAGACATTTAGTCTCAGCTGAAATCTTATACAACAGCCAGAATCAATCACCAGGCATTTAAGGGAGCTATCCTGGACATCTAGCCTAGTCAGAACTTCAGATGATTCCTGTATCAGCTGCCTTTTTTTTTTTTCTTTTTGCAATCACTTGAGAGATTCTAAGCAAGAACAACCCATCAAAACTTCTAGTGCCATGAGAGATGATAATAAATTGTTCACACTATAACATTTGATTGGTTTGTCATACAATAATAGATAATTGGAGCAGAATGTTCTAGTCATTTTTTGAGTAGTTCCTTACTTTTAGGCTTATTTTGTATGTTCCTATAACAGCCCTGGAATCAACCATTTCTCCAATAAACCCTAGTTTCTATTAGTGAAGAATGATATTTAGAAATTAAGATCTGAGTGTTAGATGATCTCATTGTAATAATGGGGCTTCACTTTAAGGTTCTCCCAGGGGTCAGGACTAAAACATATAATATAGGTTATTTTTGTATGTGTATATGTATTTATATTTATCTACTTGATCATGACTTCACACTGAAAAACTAATTCTAAACCAACCACGCAGATAATACTGTAGCCATTTCTTTTATCATATTCATAACTCTTATCTCTGAAAAATTTTCTCTTATTTGATCAATTATTCATATTTTATATCAACTAATGCTGAGGGAAACTTTGCCTCTCTCACTGTATATGCCTTTTTTACCTTACTCAGATTTTAACTTATACCCAGCAAAGACACTAATGCTACATCTATCTACTATATGAGTTCCAGCCTCTGCTGCCCACTAATGACTTTTGGAGAGAGTGGAAAAAGATGGAAGGAAGGAAGGGAAGGAGACAAAAAAGGAAGGATGGAAGAAAAATCTACGAAATAAAAATGCTAGGAAAAAACACAATATTAAAGATAAAAAAAATCTTTTCTGGCTTTATAAGTAAACTGAACAGAACTTAAAAAATAGTACACTTAAAAAAGATCAGTATATTTTATTCAAAGTAAAACACAGTTAAAGAAAATAATAGAACTGTGAGACAATAGTAGACATGTAATTGGAGCTTCAAGCAGAGAAAAAGAGAGAGATAATGGGGCAGAAATAATATTAGAAGAGATAAAGGGAAAGTGTTTTTCAAAATTAATGGATAACAACAAACTACAAATTCAAGCAGCCCAGAGAACACCAACCAGGAAAAACAAAACTAAAGCACATTTAGACATCATAGTCAAACTACTAGAAAACCAAAGCCAAGGAGAAAATTCTTATGACAGCCAGAGATAAAAGTAACATAGAGAGAGAAACAAAGATAAGAATTAAATTGAACTTTTTGTCTGAAACAATGCAAACCAGAGATAATTGAACATCTTTAAAACCCCAAAATAAATAGAAGCTATCTACCTAGAACTCTATACCCAATGAAAATATCTTGTGAAATTGAAAGTGAAAAAAGACTTTTTCAGAGAAACAAAAGATAAAACTATTTAAAATAGAACTTTATTACATTATAACAAATCTTAAAGAATTTCCTTCAGGCAAAAGGAGTACACTATCAAGTAGAAATTTGGATCTACACAAATAAATAAAATTTATCAGAAATGGTAAAGGTAAGAGTAAACATGAAAGATATTTTTTTACATTTACTTTAAAAGTTACTTGACTCTCTAAAGCAAAAGTATTAACAATATATCACGTAGTTTATAGCCAAAGGATATGAGAGGAAAAGGAAGTATATTATAGCAAGTTTCTTATACTATACATAAAATGCTATAATACTTAAAAATAGATTGTAATAACTTAAAGATGAATATTGTAAGTCTTACTAAATCAATATAAATAAAAGCCTGCGAAAATGTTAAGCTTTTTACACTTATGAATATAGTTGCATATTTTAAAAACGTATTTTAGCAAATTAAATCTAAAATATACTTTAAAAATGTTACTAGTGGAGCACATTTAAAAATGAAAGGATACTCAATATTAGGAAGTCTCTTAATGTAAATTTCATGGGTAAAAAGTATTATGACTTTCTCATAGATAAAAAAAATATTTGATAAAAATTAAAATTCTAATTTTAAATATTAAAACTCTTTATAAAACTGAAACACAAATGTAGTTCATTAACATCATAGAATGTTATTTTAACATCATTGAATGTTATTATATTTTATCTTAAACCTGCAAACTGTTGAACTGGAGACATTGTATTAAGAGACAGGAATAGACAATTATTGTTACTGCCTTGATCTTACATAGTTTTGAAAGCACATATCAGTAAAATTATTTTAAAAAGTCAGCATAATTAATACTCTCAGATGAAAAAATAATCTATTTGTTAAGGAAAAACAATAATTTAAGAGAAAATGACAAATATTCTTATAAAAAATGACATAAAAAAATTGACCAATTTCAATGCATATGTAAATACTAGTTTTCATAAAAACAAAAGGGAAAACTGAAAATGTAATATAAATAAAATTCCTACTTATAAGACAAGTAAATACATAAAATGTAAAAAATACATAAAATATATAAATATTATTACCTTTAATAAATTTGTCAATTTTTCTTAAAATTTTTATGAATTTAATAAACTGAAAGCTATAAAAATTTTTTAAAATAGTCTTGATTAGGAAAAAAGTATTTTTCTATAAATTGTTAAAATATTTTATAAAGTTATAATTAAAAAGTACATTGTTGATGTGAAAACAAAGAGAGATCACTAAAATAAGATAGGCGATAAAGAAAAAAAGCAAAGTATATGAGTAGAGTATATGACAAAATTTTTATTACTTTCATTTTAAATCAGAAATAATGAGTCTTTTTTGATTAGATGGTAAAGTGACAAATGAGCAACTATTTGGGAACTGTAAATATATATACAGTATACTCACAAATAAATACTTGAAATAAAAGTAAATTCCATAAATTTTAAAATTATCCATGGAGAAAGTAACTCACAAAATATAAAGAAATTATGAGTGGATATTTATGTAATGTAAGAGACAGTGAAAACTTTTCTAAGTGTGATAGTAATGCCAGGACTCTAATGAGAAAATGTTAGAATTGACCATGTGTTTGAAATATTTTTACACCAAATTAAAGTATATAAACAAACATATAACAGGCAAATAAACCAATAGGAAAATGTTGCTATATGTACCAAAAGATTATATTTTTTGATACATAGAATATTTTTACATAGCAATAAAAAATGCACAAGTACCTGATAGAAAAAATAGCAAAGGATGTGAACAGACAATTCAAAAGAATAATATTGGACATATATAAACTATATTACCTCAATATAAAAAATGACTTAAAACTATTTTTTCCATTATTATATTGGGAAATACCAATGAAATAATGTGTAGGAGAGTGGATGTTTTCATATGCAACTATCACATCGTAGTTTTGTGTAACTTTAGAAGAGTTATGAAACCAAAAATTTTAAGATATTTTTTTTATACCTCAAAATTCTAATTTTAAGAATATTCCTTCCTGGCCAATTGGAGAAGTGCAAAATATGTAAGTAAATAGTAAAAGCTACTTATAAAAGAAATTCTTCTTAGTTCTATTTCATCTCACACAATCATAGGTCTTTCAAGAATATGGGAAAAGGAAGTATTTATACATATAATTTTGATGATAAAAATTTATTTGGGCTAAAAAATCTCAGATAAATTTTTTATTCCACTTTTATGTATTGTACTCCTCTAGCCTCTTACATTCCCATATGTACCTGTTGTGACTATACAACTGTAGGTATGTGAATATTGAAATGTGAAAAGCCCCTGACATAATTTCAAGTATATAAGCACTATTGAATTGTATTGGTTCTTTATTGAATTGTTGTTCCTTTCACCTTGAATGTCTAAGATGGATTTTAAGCAAATGCAGCAACAAATCAACTATTCTTCCTTGGAAAAGATGGATGTTTTGCCTATTGTCAATCTCTAGCTAAGTTCCATTATCTTTTATTTCTCTTTGTATGAACTTTTGAGTACCTGTTTTAGGCATTTTATCTGTATCTTTTATAGTTTTGGTATCCTGAGTATTCTAAAATAAATTTAATAGAGAAGATGAACTATGGATTTGGGGATGTCCATTTACCACAGTCAGTAAGCAGCATGTGTGATTATAAGCACCATCATATATCAAAATCCTACCAGATAGTCTGATCCGCTGTATAGGTTGTCTGAGGTTGCTGGTGATAGAACTTTGGACAGCCACTCGAACAGTCTCCCTGACCCTCACAGTCTTAATGTAAGATGATGAATTTGATTGCAGTTGATGGCTTTTGTAAATAATCTCTTTCAATTCAAAATTGATGCCATGGTTAACACATGGACTTTGAATCAGATAGACCTTTATTATCCAAGTTCCATTATTTAGTGGCTGTGTAACCTTGGGAAATTATTTAACTTCAATCACTTCAGCTCTAAAATGAATATAAGAGACTAACATAGGCAAATTTGACTAAGAATGCATGTAAAATATATACCCCAGTGCCTGATGCCTGAATAAAATGATTAATGCTCATCTTTGATTTTCCAGCATCTGCACCCCTTTATTAATATTTAAGAAATGTCCTACTTTATGATTCTTAGAACACCTCTCACAATAGAAGCCAGCTACCAGTTTTTCATGTCTCCCTTGCAGATTTGCACGTTTATGCAATAGATGTTGCTAATCACATCACTGAAGCTACTGACTAATAAAATAGAGATCTATGTCAAATTTATTTTACAAAGTTATGATAAAGATAGAAGCTACACTTAATTTCCAGTGACCATTAAGGTAGCATCACTGATTTTCCGCAGTGTTCCCGAATGTTTTATTTCCAATAAATTTTTAATTTTTCTATAGATTTTTGTTAAATATCCTCTTTCTACCTAAATTAGACAGCTCTTTTCTACTGCTTTCAAATAAGAACTTCCACTGAACCACTAACAAATAATACTAGTCTTCAAGTGGTGGTGATGGTAGGTATTAATTGTCTTAGTAGAAAATGTCTTATTATATTAAAATATGAAAGACTAAATGTTGATAATTGCTGAAGCTGGAAGATGAGTATATAGAAGTTTATTATACTATTCTCTCTTTTATGTATGTTTTTATTTTTCTGTGATAATTAAAAAACATATAAATATAAGCATGACAGACACACATGTGGTGACAGAGAAAATTATTTGATTCATAACAACTGCTTTACAGTTAATTTTTAAAATTAAGTAAAAGAGATTGCTGTAAGAACTAACAAATTTCTAAATGAAGCTTTATTTAGCATAATTTTTTGCTTAATATTGTGAATGTCTGATTGTCCCATCTAGAGGATGTAATCATAAATGATGTGAGGGGATAAGCAGAGACATAAATTCTTCATCCTATCTTAATATATTAACCAGCAATAAATCTTGTGTTTCAAATGAATCATGTAATATCTCTATAGGATTATATTTTACATTAAAATGTGTGATTAGGAATGGTGCAAGATATATACCAACAATTAAATTATGCTTTTGTTAAGTGATCTGCTTTGACACATATACTGTGGTAATCAATGTCCTCAAAGTTTTAAAGGTTGAATTTAATTAGTGTAAAAATAAAATAATCAATGCCAGGTAAATGTTTAATAGTTGATATTACAATTCTATATGCACCTGGAGATGTTGTTAATGCAAGTAAGATGTTTAAGCCATTAAAATGCATAGCAAAAAAACTAATAGGAATATTTCAAGTTATAATTTGTCTGATTATGAAGTAAAAGAGAATAAATCTAAACCAGTAACTGAATAGAAGAACAATTTTGTCATGAATTGCAGAGTATTATCATAATATTTCATGGGAGTACTGCTTTAGAAAAAGATTTCTTAAGCTATTTGTTGATAAGAGTATAGCCAGAAGCTGAGGTTGAACATTAGTGTTCAACAGATGGAGATCACTTGGGTGTAAATTACTCTTATTGTATATTTTCCTGATATCCTAATATTGACAACAGATTCCACTGAATCTGTATAAATCTACAAATTTATTAAGAACTCTGAAATCATAAAAAGTTCTTCAAATTTATGATTATGAACTTCAGTCTATATGTACACTTATTTGTAAACATATATTGTTTGGAATAAAGTAACCTCTAATAAACTCTAGGACCATTAATATAAATGTATTAAGAATATCTTCACTTAAGATCTTTTTTACTTTAAATATTCATATTAGCTTTGCTTCCTAAATGCAGCTCAAACCCCTCTGAGACCTACTGTTAATGATTTAATACGGGTCCTTTATATCTTTTACCTAGATCAACACCGATGCCATGTAGCCAATTTTCCTAATTATTAATTATTTATTTTCAATTCCTCTTCAGGTACTATAGTTTATTGATTCCAAGTACATAGTTTTTCATATTTTAAATTCTTTGAAATAAGAGTTCTTCTTACAATTATTGCCAGCCAGGTGGCAGTCATGATAAGGTTATTAGTGTCTTTTCCCAGACACCAGGGGCCCTAGTATCATAACTTGAATAAATATCAACAACTTAAGAAAATAAAACACTTAGAAATAATAGTAAAAAATATTTCTAAAGAGAAAGTCAAAAGTAATCTAGCTTTATATGACTTCAAACCCAGCTTTGAGCACTAATGGCTTTTAGGGTTTTTTTTTGTGTGTGTGTGTGTGTTTTTTTCTTATCAATTTTTTAAGAAATGTTATATTGCCAACATTCTTGATGGTACAGAGGAAGATTTAGTATTTAAAATTGTAGATGTTGACCACTCTGTTGAGAAATGACTCATCATTTGTATACTCTATATGAAGACTTTTGAAAATAACAACCATTTTATTTCCACTGTAATATCCATTTTTAATGTCTGCACAAAAGTGATAACTAATAAAATCAATGTTTAATTAATTATAAAAATAGCTTTCAACAAATATGATAATTTTACCTGATCAGGAATCATTGCTTTATTTAATTAGGAGTTTAATTAGCAATGAGTTTTTCCTAGAACACCTTAAAACCTTTGGTATCTTGGTTAGTAATTCAGTAATTCCTTGTTATCTTTCTAATTGTTTACATCTAATTAAAAAAAATAGTCATTCAAAATCTCTCTATTGCCTATGAAATACAGCCACAACTTAGTAGCATAATAGGTCCACTTTAGGTTGGGTTATCTAGAACAATAGTCCCCGAACTCCAGTCCATGGACCAGTGCCAGTCAATAATCTATTAGGAACTGGGCTGCTCAGAAAGAGGTGAGCAGTGGGTAAGAGAGCAAAGCTTCATCTGTACTTGGAGTCATTCCCCAGCACTAGCATCACTGACTTGACCTCAAATCATCAGGCATTAGATTCTCCTAGGAGCACTGGTCCCTGGTACCAAAAAGGTTGGGGACCGTTGATGTAGAAACAGAATCCAAAGCAGAATCCTTTTGCAAGTGATTTGGTAATGTGATGCCTTCTGGTGAAACCTGTGTCTGGAAAACAGAATGGGCAGAAGAATAAAGGTAAAAATGTGTGCTCAGCTGAATTCTATGTAAATTCTACATAAATGTGTATTCAGCTGATTCAGGAGCTTGTTGTGGCTCTGTACTGTGTCAACGTGGTTAAGTTGAAACTGTGTTTTCTAGAATCTTCTATGTTTTGGGGTTTATGGTTGGGCACACGGGACACAAGCATACAATTTGGAAGGCAGAGGAAAGCAATAGCCTTTCTACTTGGAAGGTCAGTAAAGGGCACAAGACGCTGTTGTAGATTAATCCTATCATGGCTAATCTGCTGGCTCTCAGGTTTAGCAGGAGGCAGTAGCTGAGTTCATGGCAACTCCAGCTCTCTTTGGATTTTTCCTTCTTCTGTTTCTCTAAGTCCTGAACCAGATGAATATGCAGCTCCATGGTGTAAGTCTCCAGCTTCATCTATAGGTCAGCCACATCATTGCAGCTGAGTACAACAGGAAACAGACATGGATTTTATTTTGTGCTTATTGGTTCTAGTCTACCCATGTGAATTCCAGTTTGCTCTTGTTCGCTCCTATGTTACATTCACCTTTTCTTTCCAACTGCCATTCTGCTGATTTTTGGCAACTTCAGTTTCCTACCAGATGAGGGGGCAACAGTCTTTTATAGACTTCTTTATCCTCATTTATAATCATATATTTCTAACACCCATATAAAATAACTTTCTTTGTATAACTCAAAAAGATTAGTTCTCTGACCAAATCTTGGATTATACAGAAACTCTAGATAAGGAATGCTACCAAAGAATTGTCCCATGACAATGAGGCCAGGTTTCCTTTACTACCCCATGTCAGACATTGGCAATGACCACACTCTAGGAAGAAAAGAGTAACCTCCTAAACATTTCTGATAAAATGACTTTTATAGATCATGGGCAGTTATTCTAAGAAGAATACAGCAATAGATTATTGGTGGCCCACATTAACAATAGCTGGAGTATGAGTATGTCATCCAAGGAAAGATATCTGGGCAGGGAACTGACAGCATCTACTACAAGGTCCTAGACTTTACATTCTATATAATTTATAGCTTCATTTCTTCGTACTTTATATAAACTCTGACTCTCAATACATTAGTCTGTCTATTTTCTTCATATTCATTGCTTTTTATGCTTCAGACCTAGATAGATTTTCTTCTCTTTCTGCCTGAAAAAAAAAAATGCTATGCAATCTACTAGTTTATTCCCCAATGTACCTTGCTCAGGGCTATCACATCATCTGTACATGCCTCTATTATAGTAATTATTTATTTGCATTATGGATATGTTTCTAATTTTTAGGATGAGTGTTTGGTAACTCAAGATTAGCTATTATTCAAAGTAGATGGGATTATCTCTAAAAGGTTAAATTGCCTTGTATCTTGGTTAATTGAAATTAGAATGTTAGCAGTATTACATTTTAAAATCTTAATATTTAGAATGTATGTGTACATTAAGAGAATTCTAATTCAACTATGCACAAATTACCATATTCTTATGGGAAAATTTAGGGCAAATGGAAATTAGGGGCATGTGGCCTAGAGTTCCTGTAGGTTTTTGTTTTGTTTTTCTTTTTTTTTTTTAAATTACCCTTTCACATGAATAGTTCAATTGACAAATTGCTTAAATTTCATACATAAAAGAATGTATGTAAGATTAATTTTCTCTTCATTTTTCTGACAAGCAGTTCTAATTTTACTACTCTTTTCATATAATATATTGCTAAAAGCTACTAAAAGAAAGATAAGTAAGTAGAAAAAAGGTAGAAATATATTTGAAGACTAAAATTTTTTTGACAATTATACAGTTTGCTAATTTCTAGAAATTATGACAGTTTTAGGACCAAACTAAAATCACACTTACGCTAATTTACAGAATCAGATTTTGGAACTGGCTTCTAACTCAGTGGTTAATAGAGAGATGTTTGGAACGTGGAAGCTCTATTAAGGTCATTCAAACAGAAAGGCAGTTAATGAACAAATGGAGTGAGGCATATGTGTTGTAGAACTTTAAGATTTTTTTTTTTCCTCATAGGTTATTATCAGGAGAAAAAAAATGCCAATAAAAGTTATAAACAAGAAAATAACTGGAAAAATGATCTAAGAAAAGAAAAACAAAGGCAGAAAGCTAAACATGATATGTTGAAGATTAATGAACTGAAATTTTAAATTGTTCTCATATAATATAAACTACATATTTTCCAGTAATTAACACTAGCTGTTCTAACAAACAATTTAAAATTAATAGTGCTTAATACAATAAATGCAATAAATGTTACTTACATGCTCTCCTTACGGTTTAAGGTGTTTGGCGTGCAGAATTGTGTTTTTTGCACCTTGTGTTGCTACCATCTTTTATGGCTTCCTCAGAGTCCTTCACTGGGTCCTCTGTCTTCATTCAGCCAGTTAGGAGAGCACTGAATAAAAGGAATCTGCATGACATTTTATGACTGTTTTGATTTTTTCTCAGAAACAATCACTTGACTCTAACTAAACAAAAATGGAGACTGAGGAATGTAATCTTCTTGTGTGCTCAACAGGTGGAAATCTAATGCTGTACATTTAGCTAGTTTCTACCAGCACTGCATTTATGAGCTGAGCTGGTGATCTGTAGTCAGACTGCCTAAGTTTAAATTCTGACTACTATTTATCTGATTACTCTGAAACCTAGAGCAAGTTAACTTTCCCTCAAGTTAACTTTCCCACAGCGTCTTTATCTGAAAAATAAGGGCAAATAAGAATTTACCTCATAAAATTGTAATGAGGGTTAAATGAATTAATACATTATTTATCTCAATATTTTTGCATATTAATTTTAATTAGTGTTTTTACCATTGATATCAAATTGCAAGGGGGCTGGACTTGTAGTTTAGATGTGTGCCCAGTAAGGTGAGAATATTAGTTTAGGTAAGCAGCTAGCAATCTTTGTCGTAACTATGTTCAAATTCTATCTCAGGGGATACCCCTTTTATAAAGCCTTCCTGATACCCCTTAATTTACTACATTTTCTTAAGTTGATCTTATGCGACGTGAAAAAAGATAGGGCTTTTATTTGCTTGATTTTAGTGTGTTTGTCCTTTACGTTAGAATGACTGTTAGCTTTTCTGAAGGCAACAGCTGAGTGTTAATTAATCATCTTTGTGTCTCCTCTAGTAATTAGTGTAGTGCCTTATGTTCTGTAAAGACACAATATTTAAATTTTCTTTAATTTAGTAGAAATAGATTCTCAAAAAATTAAAATCATTAAAATCACAATTGGCAGCTTTATATAGTTATTTATTTAGCTTCACTTAGGAGGATATTTTAAGGCTTAGCATATACTCTAATAAAGATGTACTTAAGTAATGCATTCCAGGCATGAACAATTGATGACATATGTATTACAGATTGAAAAGAACAAAAGATACCACTCACACTTCCAACATACTGAAAATAGTATAATGAAAGCTCTTATAAAGGACTAAGCTTTTCTCTTATAGTAAGAATAAAAGAATTCACAAGAACAAAAGGACAGTTTTAGAATGAGTGGTAAATGTAATAGAGCTACTTAGTAAGAAAGAGAGTCATTATGGAAAGATAAAAGAGAAACAAATTTAAACAGTAAGACTATATATACCCCATGACTGTTTTCACATTTTTACTTTAGGAAGGTTGATGAGTTATAAAATTCAGCTTGATTCTGTTAAATATTTAAAGTAAACTACAGGAAGAAAATTTTGAAAGATGTTGTTTAAAAGATATGAATGCAAGTATTGACCACAGCTATAGGCTAATTAAAGAATCTCTTAATAATGATAAAGAGGCTGGCTCATTCCAAATTTAGAATGATTATCATCAAGACAAACAACATAACTGATGCTCACACAATATACTATTAAGATATATATTAGACAGTCCATGAAGGAAACTGATATCTACAGTAAGACTGTGATTCCATAGAAAAATATAGTCAGATCAGATCAATTTTTAATTTTTTTCTTTTGAAGAAAAATGTGTGGGATGATCGATTAATGATGTACTGCAAATGAAAGTTTTATTCAAAGACATTGTATAATCTGTTTAAAAAATTAAAAGCCGCTTTCCTAGAGCATTAGTCATGCTGATCCCATGTTTAAAACTTAAAATGTGGATGTAACACAGAAGCATGGCATGAAACTGTAAAAATACTGTGTTTTATTTCAAATCTAACCATAGTATTAGGGGACTTATTAGATTTTTTTTTTTTACTTCACTAGAATTCAGTTGCATTTAATATTACTTAAAATAGATCTTTTTTTGAGTTTCATGTTATAGCATTTGGCTGTAGTATGATTTGTCCTATTTTAGAAGGAGAACAGAATTTAAATTTCAAAAATAAAATGCTTGTATACATTGTCATGCATATCATTACCTAGATTTGGATAAACTGCAGATCAGAATATGTTCCTGAAATGTTAAGAACCTTACCCACTACTTCAATGAGTTTATTAATGGTTTAGTCAGGTCTCACAGCAATAGCATTGTAAATGCTTTGTAGTATGAACACAAAGCCTAAAGACTGCTTGGAATTAAAGGTCAGTACTATTATTTCTGACAGAAAAATAGGTTAATTATTTTTAACAATAACTGAGATACTTGGTGGTAGGCTCTGTATCCACCCAGAAAAATATCATTTTTACTTGCCAGGAGAATACTAAATTTACAAGAGAACCTAATATTTAACTTAATAATATTTTGAGATGATAACTGAACTTTTTTTTCTTATAGAGACCAAAACTTCTCATCATTCTGAGGCCATTTTCCCAATGAATCAGTGGTGTTTATTACTTCTGGGAAAGGGTTGACACAAACTAAAACAAATAAGTCAATTGAATTTTTTAAACATAGTGTAGACTTGGTATAAAGAAGAACCTCTATTGAGAATACCAGAAGTTATATAGCCAGGGATTTTGGTCTCTGTAATGTTGAAAGCTAGCTATTTCAGAAAAGAAAGATTACACTTAAACTATATCAGAGAGGAAATGTATAAATTATATAAAAGCTTATTTTTCTGCTGTAGTAAATGTTGAAAACAGTAGAATTAATCATATGGAAAGAGAGAGATTTGAAAGAGATGTGGCTAGAGCCTTATAGATGTTTCTTGAGTCTCTTAGAAAAGACCTAATGTCTTCTCTAGGACAGATTAAAAAAGTAGGTGTGGGAAAAAGTTTAGCAGGGTCAGAGACAGATAGAACTTGTACTCCACTTCCCAGGCTGTAGCATGAAGGCATTAGACTCTCTTAGAGTGATCCATGTCCAGACTGAATCCTGAGTGGTTATTCTAATAATAGATAAGGGTGGAGCCAGAGAAATGGGCCTAAAGTCAGATTTGAAGGGTCCTTGCATCCTGTCACTCTCTAGAAGTATCTATAAAATTTCCCGAGATCCAGTTAGAGAGTATGATATTGCCTGAGAACAATTGAGCAGAATCAAAGATATATGAATCACAGGAGATACAGAAATGGATACAAAAAGTCAAGGGAGGATCACAGACATTAGTAGTTGATGCTAGCATGTACAATGGTGCACACCAAGCATAAGTTACTCTCAATGGAGGCCACTGCAGATAAAAACAATGGTAGAAAATAATTTTTTCATGATACTAAGACAATAAATAAGCCATCTTAATTTCAGTCACCAAACAGATCATTCTATAGAGAAGGAAAAAAACAAAACAAAACAGAGACTACTGAAGAAGGTTCATAATTGACTAAATAGCTATGCGAGTATCATAATGTGCTGCTTAACGACAGGTATGTATTCTGAGAAATGCATCGTTAGGTGATTTTATCATTGTGAAAACAGAGTGTGCTGATACAAACCTAATAGCTGTATAATATAGCCTATTATTCCTAGGCTACAAAGCTGTACAGCATGTTACTATACTGAATACTATAGGTGATTATAACATAATAATAAGTGTTTGTGTATCTAAACATATCTAAACATAGAACAGGTACAGCACTTTTGTATGATTGGGAGCACAATAGGTTTGTTTACACAAACATCACCACAAATATGTGAGTAATGCATTACTCTATGACATTAGGATGGCAACAGGTCATTAAGTGACAATTTTTCAGCTTCATATGGGACCACTGTCATATATGTGGTCTGTTGGTGGCTGACTATGGATCATGAACATATCAAACCTAAAAACAGAACTGATTACCTAAACAATTAAGACAACTAATGTAACATCAATAAATTTCATAAATTAAAAAAATTTCTGTAAACAAAAAATTAATTCAAGAAATATTGAGCAAAATAAAGAGTTCTAAAGTAAGTTGAGTTCAATTATACAGATATGAAGTCACCTAAGCATTAAACCTATTATGTGGCTAAAATCTTGGGCCTACTATCTATCTTTCATGATTTTAATGAAAAATAAAACACCAAATTAGAACTTTAACAAAGGCCATATTTTAATCAAAATACTAGCTATATAAACTTTGGAAGATCAAACTCTAACTGACTAATAGTTAAAATAAAAAAATAGCAGAAAGTATAGTTAGGAAAAATAGATTATCTACCTGAATTCAAAACTGGAAGCTTTCTTATCTTGGTAAATCTTCTCCAAGATGTATTTTACATTTTAATCCTCCATTACAAAATCTTTTCAGTAAAAAAACCGCGTCTGATCTGCTCAATAAAAGAAAACCAACCCTATACTTGTCCTATGAAGGATGAATTAAGCCTTGATTGACTTATACTATACCTCTTGTACTTATTAAAGTTTTCCTTGAATTACTAAACATACCCTTTCAATATAATAGTATAGATACAGATCACTCTTTAAAGATTCTGTAAGAGAACTATTTAATAAATCATGAAAATAAAATATATCTGATTACTAGTACTTTAAAAGCTAATTAAAAATAATTTAATTTGTTTTCACTTTCATAATTAATTTTATGTATAAATAATGCTAAAGCATTTTTAATAAGTAGCTGGATATAAAATAGTTAATTTTTATTGGTTACCAATTTTATCATAGGTGAAAACTAGTGAGGAACAGTAGAAAAATCTTTGGATTATGGTACTATATTACTGCGTCACCTTGGGCACATAACTTATCTAAAGCTTTGTTTGTAAAATGAGAGTTTAAACAATATTGCTAAAGCATCTTTTTGTTTTTTCATAATATAAATCCTTTTATGTTCTGAAGAGGTGATGTCTGAACTCAGTCTTTGAAGGACAAGTTAAGAACACCAACGATTTGGAAGAAGTCTGTATGAAATAGAAAAACAAAGTAGCAGATACAAAGACGTAGGAACAGAGTTCATGGGGAATACTGGGTACTGCAAACAGTTCCGTTTGCCTAAGATATTAATTAAGTGATAGGGCCAGAAAGGAAGAAAAGCCACATTGTACAGGCTGTAGTTGGCATTCTGAGTGGAAACTGTGGTTTAGATGTTAAGAGATTTGAGTTTTAAACCAGCCTACGCTTCAGAAGCATTGTAGAATTGAACAATGTCTCTTAATATATAAAAAAGAGGAGACTTAGAGTTGACAAATTTTATAGTTTCTTTATTACTTTATAAAATTTTATAATATATAATTAAGGGTAATTATATTATCTATACATTTAAAGATTTTTGTTTATTAGAAATATAAACTATTTTTTTCTTTTAAAATTTTTTTTAAATTAGCTTCAAGTATACAGTACATTGATTAGATATCTATACAGTTAGTAAAATGATCCCCCCAATTGCTCCCTCTCTCCCCTGACGCTCCACCTACTAATTGTATTCCTTATGCCGTGCTTCCCATCCCCATGACCATCTGTCAGCTACTAATTTCTACTTTTTTTAACCCTTCACCCCATTCTCTCAGCCCCCCAAAGTCCCCTCCCCTCTATCACCAAATTGTCCACTATATTTGTGAGATTTTTTGATTGGCTTGTTCTTTGTATTCCTTAAATTCTTCATGTAAGTGAAATTATATAGTGTTTATCTTTCTATGTCTGACTTAAATACCTTCTGGATTCATCACAGCAATATCTTTTTCCATTCCCTTCCTTTTCATATGTGAGGGTCTTGTTTCTTATCCTTTTAGCCACTCAATACCTTGGCTGGAACACTTAATTCTTTTCCATTTAAGGTACTTAGTGATAGGAATGTAGTTGTTACCATTCTTTATTCCTGTTTTTGATACATGTTTTTTCTTCTTAAAGAAGTCTCTCCAACATTATATGTAATTCTGGCTTGGTGTTGATAAATTTCTTTATTTTATTTTTTATCTGTGAAGCTCTTTATCTGTCCTTTAACTCTAAATTCTAGTTTTGCAGGATAAATTATTTTTGGTTGTATATCCTGAGTCTTCATTCTTTCAAATATTTTTTGCCATGCCTTTCTGTCCTGCATAGTCTCTCTTGAGAAATCAGCTGCCAGGCATATGTGTGTTCCCTTATAAGTAATTATTTATTTTTCTCTTGCTGCTTTAATTTTTTTTTTATATATTTAACCTTTGGCATTTTAGTTATGATGTGTCTTGGTGTCGGCCTCTTCGGATCCCTGATTTTTGGAATTCTCTGAGCTTCCTGGGGTTTTATGTCCATTTTCTTCACCAGGTTAGGGAAGTTTTCCATCACTATTTCTTCAAACACCTGAAACTAATATAATATTATATAGCAACTGTATGTTAATAAAAAATGAGTTTCAAATGATTTTTTAAAAATAAAAGAGTAAGAAGAAATAGAATCTCTACTATTTTCATCCTATATCTCAATATACCACTTTGGAGCCCATTTTTTTATATCTGTTTAATTTTATGAGAAAAAAATAACCTATATAAACAGGTTTTTAACTATTAATTGCATTGGTATTATAACAAATTCTTTAATTATTAAATGACTGACAATTTAACATTAAGTATAATATTGGTTTGGAAATATTAAGTTATAAAGAAAACCATGCCAATTTTTTTTCTTTGGGCAATTATGAAAATTCTTTTCTGTAGAATATGATTTGAAGTTTTATCTTTAGTCTAAAGTTAATTAGCATCAGTTGCTTAGAGGATGTTTTGGGAGAAAGAAAGAAACAGGAAAGGCCTCCTGCAGAGCACAATAATCAGAAGTTTTTACATGGAAATTTTAGCATTAATATTTTACAAAGGAAAGATCTGTACTGCAGTGATTATTGATTGCCCGTTGGTGAAGGGAGAGTGAGGAGAGAAATAGAGTGTGGGGGACTTGAGAGAATTCAAGGGTTTGAACATCTGATTAAGAAGCACAATGAAAGAATCCAGTAAAGAAAATAAATTTGTGCAGATGGTTGTGAAAGGAAAACAATAGTCTTGGCAGTCATGGGTCCTGTATCCACACTTTTTTCTCACAAAAGATAAGTGATGCTTCAAACATTACTGACCAAAAGCACAGCAATGAATTCACAATTAATATTGGGTTAGTCTTGCTTTTTTCTTAAACATTGTTAGGAGCGTCCTGTTGTAGAATAGCTATTAGGACATAAGAAAATTCATCTCAATGATTAAAAAGATTTTCATGAGAGGGATCCTGGTGTGATTGTTTCTCCATTATGAATTGATCTAATTTTTGCTTCTATTCAATGTTTAGTTTTACTGAACCTTGTAGTTTTTCAGAAACTGACAGGAATGGAATTAGAAAAGAACATATTTTATGTATTTGTGGGGTTTTTTAATAAGAAAAAAAAATAAGACAGGAGAAGGAATGCTAGAACAGGACCCAAATATAAGGGTGACGTAGTGATTTCAGTTTCTAGACAATGCATTTCTCCTAAACTGTCATTATTTTCCTTCCTCATGCTCTCTTTACTCTCTTCCACCTTCCTTTCCTTGCTCACTGAGACATGTTTTTCTCCTCCTGTTGAAGCAAACCCTTATCCTTATACTTTCCTGATGATTTTCACAGTTGATTTTTTTTTAAGCCATGGGTCATTGTTATTTTCATTTGCTGTTGAGCAATACATTCTCCCTGAACTTTAGGTTTTTTTTTTCTGTATAATGGGAGCGAATAATTTATCCTTTTAAATATAATTCCTTGAGACTAGGTAGCTTATTTCTTTCTATTTGCAGGATATATTATGATACCTTATATACAGTAGTAATGTAATATAATAAATACAGTCTTTTTCTGAGTAACAGACTGACCGTTCTTTCCCCAAATTGTGATTATTTCTTGAGCTAACATATGTAAAGTAACTTCATAAATATATTTTTTAATTAAGTCACAAAGAAATTTAGCTGTTTCTATGTTATGTAAATCACATCAAGACACAAAGAAGACTCAAGACAAGATTGTGTAATAATCATTCAAACAGGAATGGCTCTTATGAACCAGGCACTGTGCCTATAATGTATTTTAACTCATTTATTCCTTACCACAACCCTTTCACCTAACAGAACTTTAATATCAATTATCAGATAGATATATACAATACTTTCAGAACAACTAAATACAAAATATGTAACATCATGACATTTTTAGTTATTTTTTAAACAGAATTTAGTGAAGGTAGAAAAATTTTGTTGGTATTCCAATGTTTAAATGTAAACTTATAAAAATTTTTCTAATCAATTCACCATCTAGATACAAAAACTATGAGTTTCCACATCATTCCCCAGATCTTTTCACCAAGGAACTGATGGTAACTTTTATTGTAGTTAAAGGATGTAGCCAGTCTAGATCCATTTCTGTATGTTTTACATTGTTCTTGTCCCATGCTGAGATGTCCACTTTTTGCTTCTGGATTTCTATTTGTTTTAGTTAACTTTTTGATTAACTTGAAAAGTTACCATGAAAATTTTTTTAATCTCAGTTTTTACATTCAGTGTGTCTTATAAAATGAGAAAAGAGACAGCAAAAAAAAGCCATTCAAGCATTTTCGTCAGTGAGAGTCTTTTCTTGTTTGGATCTTGAATTCAAAACAGCTTCTACATGGAAGGGATCTCAATGACATAACACATTCTGTGCTGTAACATTAAACAGCACCCTGTTCTCATATCTCTGGGAATAGATAATCAGTGGAATCATGTTACTATGATTACTAAATTTCTGATGGCTGCCAAATTATGTGATCCTGTGACTATTCTGAAATAGGTCTTTCTGGAAATATCTCTCCTTCTTCTCTACCTTTCCTACCACACTTTTACACTTGCCATTTATTCTCTTGCTACTCTTGCCTCAAGATCTTCACTTAGATTCTTAAATTGTATGCACTTTTGGCAATATTAATTTAGCACTTAATTATATTTTGTATCATAATCTTTGGTTTCTGATATCATAACACATAATCAAGCTGTTTCATAAAGAGAATTTTTGTTTAAACCTGCTATGTGTCAAGCAGGTTTAAACAAGAGAAGTCACTTAGAAAATCATTGACCATGTGTTGCTTTGTATCTCTGGCAAAATAAATTCCCCTTGAAATATTATTATGAATAAGTTCTCCTCTAGGCTACAAGACAACTATACTATTTCTGTGATCTGGAATACCCCGGTGTAACATCATGCAAGCTCAGCAGAGAGCAGGTCAGACTTTCAGCAGGCAATGTCCCAAATAGCTCTCGGCACTGCAGATTTCCACTTTGGTTCAAGTAGACCTGGCATCCTGCACAAGAAAAACCGAGACTTCATGGTTTAGGGGAGCAGCTCTGACCCAGGATACCTAATATTCAACAATGTCTTTGCTGAGACAGTAACATGAGCTAAAAATATGCTTTCAACATTGAGTATACCACAGACTCTCTCTTTTTCTTTGCATATAAAATATCTACCCAATACAGGAATGCCAATGATAATGAAAATGAAAAAGAATGACTAAGCAATTGAGTGCATTAAACATCCATTTCCCAGAGCCCCTAAGCTAATTATTAGTCAGTTCATTCATATTAGCTTTACTCTCCTTGACAATATATTTTCATCGCCCAGATATATTACTTTCTATTTGTCAAAATCAGTATAAGAAACAGCAGCAAGTTCCAACATGTCCTCATTTTTTTTCTTTAAAAATATAAAATGAATCTCACCTATTCTTTCAAACAAGTATATTATTCACCCATTAATATATTTACCCATTCACCATTCATTCACCTACTTATTTAACAGAAGTTTTTAACACCAAATTAATTTTCCAGCTCTCTGCTGGGTATCCGGAATATAGAATTAAACAAGTCAGAGCTTTTTTTCTGAGGAAGGGATCATAATCTTATGGCTTAACAGCATTAAAAAGTCAAACAATTACAGTAAACATGCCTGTGATAAGATTTTGCTCAAGACTGTTTCAACATAGCATAAGAGTACCTGATTGAATTTAAAGAGTCAGGGAGAATTTTCCTGAGAACCTAACACTTAGAGTGAAGTAACAGCACTCTATGCATACAGAGCATTCTATAAACATAAAATGAATATGATGTATTCTGGAGCTGCATGTGAATGACAAAGTGGTGGTGGGAGGATGTGTAGGTTGCAGAAACCAACCTTTGTATCACTTTTTAAGAAACTATTTGATTTTGAATGCAAGATTCATCCAAATGTTTTAATTGGTAGAGTCATTATTAGGTTTATGGTTCTAGTAAGTTCTGACTTGGGAAACTGCTTAGAAGAGTTGAGACAATAGACAAAGAAATAAGATAGGAAGACTTTGCACTAATGATCTTTTTATCTAATTAAGTCTTCTTCATAACAATCTATTTACTATCTCCTAATCATAAATGGTCCTACCTCTTATAAATCTGCCTGAGATATTTCTGAGTTAGTTAGATTAAATTATTTATTTAAGATGATATGTGCACAGTTCTATGAGGAATAGAGAAATAAAAGATTAATATGGCCATTTTCTCTTCAAGAATTTTTTGTTATTGTTAAATTGGACGTATTCAGGACCCAAATATCTTTAATACAAATAGAATGGAAAAAGAATGTTTGTGAGAAAGAGTGAAAAGAAGAGAAAGTATCTATTTAAGACAATGAGGGCTTGTGAAAGCCTACAAAAGGAAAATGAATAGAATTTCAATAAGCGAAACTAAAAAAAGGCAGAAGAAAAAATTTCTAAGAAAGAGTTGTTATGCAGATATCCTGGCATGTATCACATAACATTTTTTTCCCTTCTTTAGGGAGCAGAGGGGCTCCACACTTTTTAAGAGTCTAATCAAGGTGGCTGTGTCCTTCTGTATGTTATTTGTGTATTTTATAGTGAAAAAATGGACAAAATAATTTATTTTATTCAAACAAACACTTATTTTGCTCCTTACATGTCCCAGTTACTGTTCAAGGTCCTAGAAATATAACGGTGAAAAAGAAAAGAAAAATACATCTTCTAATCATCTTATAATCCATCTGGGGAAGACATACTAATATTGTAGCATTTAAATAGATTAAGTTCTTTCTGGAATTGTTAAGTTATAAAAATAAAATAAAGCTGAGTAATGGGATAGAGAGACTCAGAGAAGGGGCTTGGGAATGCTATTCAGATAGGTAATCATGAGAGATTTCTCAATAGATTTTTTAAAACTTTTTAAATGGGGTATAAATATAAACCTAAAAATGTGTGTAAAATTGCTAATATTAAAGACATCGATTCATTACTTTATGGACATATATTTGCATGTTAATCACATGGATCAAGATATAGACCTCAGAATTTTTTGTAGGGGAATTCTATGTTTGATAAGATATTTCAAACCATGAGACTGAATGAAATTACCCAGAGAGAGTACATTACAGATGGAGAAACAAAGAGAACTGGAATTTAAACCATGAAGCATAACAGCAGAGAAGTACAAACTAGCAAGGGAGACTCAGAAGGAGAAGAGAGAAAGATGAGAAAAATAAAGAGATGAGATAAAATAAAATTTAAGTGAAACAACCTTTCAGCTCAATGTCACATAGATTTGATAAGACAGAATGCTGAAAATTTGCCATAATATTTAGCAAAATGGAAAACTTTGAGGTACAAAGAGGTTCTATTTTTTTTGTCCAAAATTCATTTATCTGTTGATTTAGTCCTTATTCAGGAAGAATTTAAAATTAATCCAAAACATCTTTTTTTTTAAGAAAATATTTACAAACTTTAGGTTTTCTCAGTAATTGAACCATAGTCAATATTAGCAAGGCACATCCTCATCCAGAAGAAAAATGAACAACAAAAAAAGGATAATGCTGAGGTAACCATGAGTAGTATATGTCTGTTTTCAGCATTTCCACACTTCAAAAATTCCTTTACCCGTAGTCTGCCAGTGTTTCTAATTTAATACCCTTTTATACATGTGGTTCTGAATTTGGACAGAAAAACATAATCACAAATTTATTTTCTCATAGCAGGTCACCTCTTACTATATCATTGCTGGCTGCCCATCTCTATACTGAAGAGATAAATGGATATACCTCTCCTTTTCACCAAACATGGTTAAGATACCGTTATATAATACGAAGTTATCTTTTTAAGACTTTATGTTTTTTAGAGCAGTTTAAGTTTCCAGCAAAATTGAGAGGAAGATACAATGATTTCACACATGTCCTCTCCTCCCACACCTACATAGCTTCTACCTACTTCAACAAAATTATAATATAGATAGTGCTATAAGAGAGAAAAAGAAATAAACACAGAAACAAAATATCTGCACAGTATTTATTCTTATCAAAAGAGAATATTTGCTGAAACAAAACACACACACACACACACACACACACACACACACACACACACACACACACACCTTTTTCTTCCCCAGGAAAAAAAAAAGAGAAGCTTCCTTCCAAAGAAAATAAATTCTCTTTCATGTGAGAGACCAAAAATCTGTATGAGGGGACATTCACTTCTGCCCTAGTCATTAGGAAATGTAGGCCAATTCTCCCACCATGAACAAATAGAAAACCTAATCAAAATACAGTTTTAAAAATCTGCTTGAAGGTATCAGAAAGCTAACAAGATACTGAAAAATTATGAATCCAAGATCTTTAAGAAAAAAGAAAAACAGAAAGAGGAAAATGCCAAAAAAGCAAGTGAGAAGTTGAGAAGCTGAGCAGAACTTTTCACAGTCTCAGGGAATTAGACATGAAAAAACTGGAATCCAGAGCCTGCCAAGGAAGCAATGCCTATAAATACACATAACAAGGGATATGCTTTAGTAGTAAGTGTGAATTTTATCACAGGCTAATGAAGTCCAACTTCAAATTACCTTGTTTGTTTTTATAATTAGATTAAATTCATGGGAAATTATTAGTTCCCGTAGACACACATTTCTTTGGAGGAAGAAAAGACATAATACTAATTATATATGGTTTATGTTACTAAACCAAAAATAATCAAGTACCTAGAAAAATTATTTCTTAATAAAAAGGAAAATATGGATAATAGAGTTAGACATACAAAGAATTTAGATAATGGAGTTATACAATGAATTTAAAATAATATCTTGAATATGTTTCAGATAATGGAGTTATAAAAATGACTTTAATATAAATATCCTGAATATTTTTAAAGAAATAAATATAACTAAACTTCTGGAAAAAAAAGAGTATTTGAAAAATGGAAATTTAGGCATTGAAAAACATAGTAACTGAAATTTAGAATGTGATGGATGAGTTTCACAACAGATTACAAACACCTGAACATATCATTAATAAAAATGGAAGCTAGGTTAGAACTTTGTATAAAGAAAGAAGTACAGTAAATAAAAATGATGGGAAAACACAAAACAACACAATCTACCATATGTGTAATTGAAGTCTAATAAAGCAAAGAAAGAATGAAATAGAAGCAGTATGTGAAAAGACAGGGCGGTAATTTTCTAAATCATTAGAGAGTTATGAAAACAATAATTCCAGAATCACTGTGAACTCAAGCAGGATAAATACATAGAAAACTGTACCTGACATATATAATATAAAGCCTCAGATAAGAGAAGATAAAAATCTTAACAGAATTACGTAGATAGAAAGATAGATTAAAGTGAAAAAAAAAAAAGAAACAATTAGAAACCAGGCTTCTCAACAAATTAAAAAAAAAAAAAAGTCTTAAGACAGAAGAAAATTGTATTAGTTATCTGTTGGTACATAACAAAATATCCTAAACTTAGCTGCTTAAAACAACAAACATTTCATAGATTTTGTGGGTCAGTAATCCGAAAGCAGCATGGCTAGGTGGTTTGGGCTCAAGGTCACTAAAGAGATAGCATCCAAGCATCCACTGAGGTGATGTTGTCGCAAGGCTTACACGAAGGAGGTCTATTTTCAGGTTTACATGGCTGCCTGCAGGACTTATTTCCTTGCTCTATGGGCTACTTCACAAGCTGCCTGAGTGTCATCAGGACATGACAGTGGGATTCCCTCTTTCCAAGGCAGCCTCACGGCATGACGGCTGATTTCTCTTAGGGAGAGAGAGAGAGAGAGAGAGAATGAGAGAATGAGAGTGAACATCAACAAGGTCACATTTTTATAACCAAATGTCCAAAGTGGCATCCTATCACTTTACTGTATTTTATTTGCTAGAATCAACTCACTAAATTTGCTTTCTGCTTTCTTGACAGGGAAGCATTCAAGTGACATTTGAAATTACCATTGCTATTTAAGAAATTAGTTTAAACTTAGTATTTAAAAACAACCATTTAACTTATTCATGTTTGGATCAGGAAATAAAAATGAGCTCAGGTGGATGGTACATCTCAGCTGGGTTGTCTGGGGCTAGAGTACCCACTTCCAAGACAAGTTCTTTATTTACAATGATTTTTGGCTTCTCCATCTCTCTCCCCATGATGAATCACTCATCTTGTAAGACTTTTCCACATTGTATTTCTTATAGCATGGTGGTTTTAGGAGAATCATATTTCTCACATTGTATATGGCTTGCAAGAGATAGGAAAAGGAAGCTGCCAAGCCAGCCAAGGGCTACATTCAGGACCAGTGGAGCCTTACTTCCACTATATTCATATCATCATGGTAGTCACAAAGCTAATCCAGGTCTGAGGTGTGAGGATATAAATGCCACTTTTTAGTGAGGAATTAGAAAAGTCACACTGCAGAATCGTGTGGTTTTGGAGATAATATTGTTGCCATCTTTGGGACAAAGCAATCCTCCACATCACCTTTCTGGCTACAACAATCTACATCCTATCTCTCTGCAAAATGCACTCACCCTCTCCCTGCATATTTTATCACATTTTGGCACTAAGGTCACATTTTCCTGGCAGGATTTTCTGACTGGATTTAATACTTGTTTTGAGGTCATTCCTTGAATGAAGAATATTTGCTATCTGGAGCTAATCTTGGCTCCTTTATATATCCTCGAAATTCAGATTGAAAATTGACCAGTTTCTTTTATATCATCTCTCTATAGCCATATTTTATTATATACAACTGAAGGAAACCAGTTGGCATTTTCGACATTCTGCCTAACATCTGCTAAAACAGATCTTCTAGTTCATAGGCACATTTTCACTTTATATTCCCTTCTATGTTATTTATTGCTATGTCAAAATTACCTCAAAACTTAGAATCTTAAGACAAAATTTATTTTCTCACATAGTTTTTTGAGGATCAGGAATCTGAAACTACCATATCTGTATTACCTCAGCCAACAGTTTTGCTAAATTTTCTATCACTACAAAACATAATTTATCTGATCTCAAGCCTCCAATAAAACTTCCTCAGTATCCTTCCACCACCACAAATAGTCTAATTGAGGTCCTTCACACTTTATTCAACATGTAGTCCCAAGTCCAAAGGTACATGTTTTGCATTTCTGTTTAACAAAAAGCTACATCCAGTACCAGATTTGTGTTATGAACTATATTCCTGAACAACATTCCCAAACCAGCAGTAGATTAAAACAGCAACCATTTATTGTGTTATGCATGGTCATACTGTGAGCTGGGTGTTTTTCCAGGCATAGCAGGATGGCTCTTTCCTGCTCCATGAGGTGCGGTCCTCACCTGGAGTGCCTTAAATGGTTTGAGATGACCAGTATAGCTTGACTGGGCTCAAATGTGTACAACCTCAGTTTTGGATGTCAGCTGGGTTTTTCAGTTCCTTCATGAGAGTCTGGGGGAGTTGGAAAAATCAAGGCACTTTCTTTCCTTATGTCTCGTGCCTGGATTGGAATGGCTAGAAAACTGGGTCTGGTCAATCATTTCCTTTTTTCTCTCCAAGTGGCCCTGTAGAGTCTAGTAGTCTCGCAGTTGGAAGTTTTCATGTGGAGGCTCTGAATTCCTCCATAAGAAGCATCTTAAAAAACTCAGGTAGAAGTTGTAAGGCTTCATGTAACCTAATCTGTAAAGTCACTAAACATCATTTCCTTTGTATTTTCTTGGTTATATTTTAAAAAATTTTTCAAATTTGCTATGGAAGGGGACTGCACAAGGGTGCAAAGACCAAGATTCTTGATTCATTTAGGGACTGTATTTGTAAACTAGCTACCATACAGTCCCCTTACTAGCTATATATGTGCTCACTGACTTCCAGAATACACTTTATTTATTCTCTATCCGAAGTATACTTCTGTAAACATAATTTTCATGTGAATTAGTGAGTAAATTGTTGAAATTTATTGCAATCATTTTGCAGATATAACTAAATTGAATGGGTTTCATAAAGCATAATGATATTAGATAATAATATTATCTTAATTTCCTTAAACCAATAATTTTTTTAAGTACCAAAAGAGTGATATTATGGGCGTTGCTCATTCATTTAAGAATTTTATATACTGTTCCTTTTGCATTCTACTGTGGTCCCAGTGCTTAACCTCTAAAAATTGGTTATTATTTTTAATCATAAAATTTCCTTTTAATCTAAAAAATGTAGAGAAAAATGTTACAGTAAGTAGGTTGTGAATATGTTTGTTGGTGCTACTATTTATATAGAAAATGAGGTATTAATGTGCATAGATTTATTTAATAAACATGTGCTAAATACTTATTTCATGCTGGGCTCTTTATAATATTTTTATAAAAGTGTACGTTTTTGAAACAGCTGCATAACCCACTCCTCTCCCCTCCTTGTCATCTTCCTTCCTGGCTGCATGGCTTTGAGTACCACTTAAGCTAATTAAAGTTTCAAGAGTACTGATAGCTGTTTAAATATAGTAATTTTCTCTAATTGTCCCTGAGACAGGTATAAGATTTTATAATTTTTATGGCAATAGACGAATAAAATTTAATTTCTTTCAAAATAACAACAGCAGCATAAAAGGGTGATCCACAGTGTACAATCTTTATTTATTTGTTTGCTTATTTCCTCTTTCCTTTTGGCCATATAAGGTCAAGGAGAGTAGACACATTTTGTATCTAGTATACCAATGTATCCTTGGGTCCTGGTCTAAAGTTAGCAATAAATAAAGACGTGTAGTATAAATTAGTGAAATAAATTATTCTAAAAGGCCACAGAAACTAAGCAATGCCATGTCCATAGTGGGGCATTGTGGATGCCTTCTGAATATATGTTTTCCTTTATCTTGTCAACGACTCAATTTTTAGTTCAAGTTTTCACACTGTCTCTGCACAATACAACATTTTAGGGGAAACTAACGCTACTCCTAAGTCTGAAATGTGGCATATGATCCAGGATGAAAAGAATCAGTAAGTGGTATTCTTCAGGCTGCAGTGAAAGAATAGTTTTTGATCTAGTTGAGCCAAGAGGAAATCTAAGAAATAGTTTCTTCACTGTTATGTAAGAAGAGATATACATTTTACATGGCCTGAAACTTACACAATATGGTTGAGCATCCATCATCAAGAAAAAGAGTACACCAGTAACTTCCACCAGGCTTAATGCAACGGTCAATTCTCAGACCTTGATTTACTCTGCCTCTCAGTGGCCATTGACACATTCTGTGGTGGACACTATTATAAATTGCCTAGAAGTCTATTCAGAAATAAAATATTTATTATACCAGTTGCCAGGATGCTGCAGACAGATAGCCCTTGGCTGTCATTTCCTTTAAGGATTACCTCAGCTACAGAAAGTCACCTTGCCCAACGTTGTGCGTGTTTTGTGGGGAAGCCCATATCCAATGACAGACAAATGTGTAGGTGCAAAGTCTTGGTTCTCTCACTTGAATTTGTTACAACCCTGAGTTTCCTCTCATCTTTAGTATTCCCCTCAGAATAAGTAAAAGTCTCCAAAGAGACTGAATCACAGTTGGACTTCTTCCTCTGTCAAATTCTGTTTTGTCTTCATCTAACAGGTCTTACTCCTAAACACACTCTTTAATAGACATTTTGTTACACTAATGTCTAACTGATACATTAAGACTTGTCACTTAGAAGAAATCTCAATGAAACAGAAATTCAACTCTCTCCCCATTGCCCCATACAGAATGTGTTTGTGTTTTTTAAGATTTGTTTATCTTTCCTTAGGGCTACAACCATCAGAGATGCAATAGAACTGCTGTTGAACTTCAACAACAAGCAAGTAAACAATAAGTATATTTTTACTCAAAATTGGGATTGAGAAGAGAACAAATACATGAAATTAATTACATTATTTTATATTCTAGCCACATTTAAAATATATCTGAAATTTACTATTTTTCAAAATATTTTGCAGAAAACACACCCACTGAGCTCTTGATATGTGTTCCCAAAAGCATAACTTAAACTAGAACCAACACTGTACTCCAACATTAGTTTGTGATGTCAGAAGTTTCTAATCAGTTTACAAGCATTGCCTGAGAGTCCTTCTGACCTCTGAAAGCTCTCTGATTGCTTTATACCTTGAGTCTCTAAAACGTTAAGGTGACCTTATTTTAGGATTCTTGATTGTTACATTTTAAATCAGCATTTTTTTCATTGTTCTGACCTTGATGAGAAATTAAAGTGTTGAGTGGGAAAAGACAGTGTGCATTTGTCATGTTGTATGCCATAAAAGCCAGCAAAAAGGTAAAACATTTTGTCAATCAACTTTGGTTGATCCAATTAGTATAATTTGAGGTGGACAAGATTTGTCAGTTGCAGAACTTGTTTTCAATGAAGTCAGCTTTAAGCTTTGCATTTTTAGACAAAGAAGCATGGTTTTACAAACCATGGGACTGTGTGCCAGAGGCCAGATTCAAAGTGTCTTTTTCTAGAAACATGAACTTGCTAAATCATTTAACCTCTTTCAGGCTTATTCTTTTTATCTGACACTATGGAGCAAATATCATAATGCTTTTTGATATATCCCCTAGAGTGGGATTGCTCGAATATGGTAGTTTTAGTTTTAATTTTTTGAGGAAACTCCATACTGTTTTTCATAGCAGCTGTACCAATTTACACTCCCACCAATATACAAAGTTTGAACTTCCTTGCAACTTCACCAACATATATTTTTTTATAATGACCATTCTAGCAGACGTGAGGTGATATCTCATGATTTGCAGTTGCATTTTCCTGCTGATTAGTGATGTTGAACAATTTTTAATATACATATTGGACATTTGTATGCCTTTTTTGGAGAAATGTCTTCAAGTCTTTGGTCCATTTTTTAAATCAAGTTATTTGTTGTTTTGCTATTGAGTTGTAGGAGTTCCACATATATTTTGAAAGTTAACTCCTTATTAAATATAGGGTTTGAAAATAGTTTCTCCCACTCCATGCTTTGCATTTTTACTCTATTGATTGTTTCCTTTGCCATATGCAGGAGCTTCTTGAAGTATTTTTTATAATAGTGGAGATATGGAAACAAACCACATGTTTATCAACAGAAAAAATAAATAAAGAAAACATGATATATGCATACAATGACATGTTACTCAGCCATCAGAAAAGAAGGAAATCCTCCCTTTTGCAACAACAGATGAACCTGAAAGACATTATGTACGTTAAGTGAAGTAAGTCAGACAAAGAAGAACAAATACTGCATGATTCCACTTGTATGAGGTCTCAAAAACAGTCAAACTTACAGAAGCAGAAAATAAAGTAGGGGTTGCTAGAGAATAAATGGAGGGGAAAATGGGGAGCTTTTCTTCATTGAATATGAAGTTACAGTTATCCAAGATAAATTTTGGAGATCTGCTGTACAACACAGTGCCTATAGGTAACAATATGGCACTGTGCATTTAAAAATTGATGAAGAAGGTAAATCTCATGTTAAATGTTCTTATCACACACGCATAAAAAAGAAAAAAGACATGAGAAAACTTTTGAACGTAATGGATATGTTTATTACCTTGATTATGGTGATGGTATCATGAAATGTATGCAAATGGCCAACAAGTATATTAAAAGATACTCAACATCACTAATAATCAGGAAACTGCCAACTCATCTAATTGTGTACATTAAATATGTGCAGTTTTTTGTATATCAGTTATACCTCAATAATTGAAAAGTTGAAAAAAATATAATGTATGTGAAATTACTTTGAAAATAGTGTTAAATTTTACACATTTAAGAAATGGGCATTATTATTAATATTATAATAAAATGTATGTGTCAGTTGTAGTACTAGTTTGTAAGCAATGAAAAATGATTAGGATAGATTTCAGCATGAAATTAAATTATGGAAGGATATTGGATATGTTTTAGAAGCAATGGGAAGGCTTGAGAATTGAGCTCAGAAATTTTAAGAGTTAGGAAGTGGGAAACCCAGCCAGGGCCACATTCCAGGAGTAGTCTGGTAAACACACTCTCCTTGGCACCACCAGCATATTTACTCCATCTGTGTCAGCAGCTCACCACTGATACAGAATACCATCGCTGCCACTGCTTAATGTCACAGGAAATGAGTTCCAAACTTTATCTTTAGATGACTAATTCACATTTTAATACTATCTGACTATCTGAACTTTAGTCCTAGGCCTGCATCCTACCTGCTGCAGTCAAGAGGGGAGTCTTACCACAAGTAAGACTTTGTGGCAGAAATTAGAGTGTACCAAGATTTCATGGGGATGAGTTATATCAGTGGCATTTTCTTAATAAAGCTTGGGTAAAGGGTCATCCAGGAACAGGAAAAAACTCCCATCAAGTTTTTAATAGCCATTACTACATTAATTATTCCTATGGAACTTTTTGGCTGATGAACAGTGATAGGAACAATGCTGTAACTGTTAGTCTATATCTGTAATAATTGCTTTCATGGAAATAAAAGCCAAATAATGAAGTTGGCAAGGATAACGTAAGAAATACAAAAGGAAGAAAAAATACTTTTATAATTACACAGAGTGCTGAATTACTAGTGAACAAGAAGGAAAATGCACAGTTCTAGTCAGACAATGGTAATTATTTCAAATGAACATTATATGGGTAATTAGTGAAAAGCTAAATTACTTATTAATTATATATTAATGAACTAATTTTCCAATTTTCAGAAGAGATTATATATTTATTCTTTATGAAGCCCTGAAAATTATTTACAGTCTTTGGTAATAACTTGAATATGAATCTTACTTTCAAAGCATTTTCTTCTTCTTGATCAATATGAAAGTTTTATATGAAATTTCAGCTTTGTTGATCTATCATCTTGGATGGTAGTTGGAACTTTTTTCTATGCCATGAATAGAGAAAAAAATTTTACAAGTTGATGAAAATTATCTTTGCAAGATATATTCAGATTATAAATATATAATTTTATTTCTATATGTAGAAATAAATACATTTTATTCATAACAACTTTCCAAGTAATAGAATTATCTCTCACTGACTACAAAATGCTAGTTTACTGTACAGAGGGGTTAAAGGCCATGCTCTGAGAAGAGGTATTAGGTTATTGATTATGCTGAAAAGATAGGCACAGATTACTTTGTTTTCTTTTGAGACAGCTCCAGCCAAAACTTAGAAAAAATAGAATTGGCCCAAGTTTATTAGTGTGATTCTCTGAGAAATGTGAATGACTCACCTCTTTCCTGACTTGTAGCAGATGAAGCTGGTGCCCTGCCATCTCCTTTTATCACTTTCTGGAGCTCATCTACAGTTTTAGTGGGAAGTTTCCATTTACACCTATTGTGTTCTTGAGCATATGTGCCCCTAAATCTGAGAGATTAATCCGACCCCATAAGTGAAAGAAGACAAAAGTGCTGGGGAATTAGTGCTCTAGAAGCAATTCTCAACCAATGAAGGATGGAGGTCAATGGGGAAAATACCCAGCACTGGGTCTTTTGGGTCCTGGATCTCTTATAGGGTTTCTCAGAAGGCCCCCACTGAGACTCAGCCTCAATTGCTTGTAGTTTTAACTCTGTTATTAAAAAAACATTTTCTGACTCTTCTTCCTCCCTTCCCCAACTTACTTTCTCATTCTCATTATGCTTCCTAGGATCACTTCCCAAATAAACTCTTTGCACCCAAATTTTTGTCGTGGGGTCTGTTGTTTTTTTTTTTTCTGCCTAATATAAATATCACTTGATTCATTTTTTAAAAAGCCTACAGTATTACTCTTCTGGAGACACAGATTGATCATCGAGGAACAAGTCTCTGCTACTTGATTGCATTTGTGAAGAATGCAAACTCTCTCATTATCTTTATATTTTTGCCAAGAGGGCATGGTCTACTCTGGCGACTGCATCTTTCTTTTAATAATATGTTTGCCATGATTTGAAGCCTTCTCTCAAAGGAATATATGAATGAAATTCATTTGTTAAACTGCAAGAAGGAATAGCTTCTTTGAGATATTGTTTCTGATGGATAACAATACTTGCTTCCTGTTAATCATACTTTCGTTGGACATTTTTTAAATGATTGATTTAAATAATTGGCTGTGGAAATGGGACTTAAAATATTGAAATTCTCTGGCCCACAAAACTCAATAGCTCTCGCCTTTATTTTCCCTGTGACAAATCCATCGCACCATTCAAACTTCCATGAAAACAAAGACTGTTTTGTTTATCACTAACACAATGACAATAACCAAAAGTGCCTGGCAAACAGTAAATGCTTCATAAATGTTTGTCTAATGAATCAATTTAATCAATACAATTAAATGGTAACCACGCAAACTTGGGAAAATTGATCAACATCTCTGTGCCTAAGTCTTCTCATATGTAAAATGGGGATAACAAAGGTCTCTTCCTTAAACAATTATTTTGAGGTTTGAATGAGGTTTTAAATATCATATACTCAGTGTAGTGCCTGGCATATAATAAATGTTCAGAAAAAAATAGCTTTTATTATTACCATTATTGTTACTATTAACTTAAAATATATTTATTGAAGGATAGCTCTGCCAGTCATTATTAGGTGTTCAGATTGCAGCTTTGCAATATACGTACAAGAGGATGAGTGAGGACACACAAGGTAGTTGGGGAGAGGGAGATTTATTAGAAGAGAAGTGAAAGAACAGATCAGGAACAGTTTCTAAGTATTTTCAAAAGGTGATGTATCCCCTCATTTCAAGATTGTGCTTGTCAGCATTTCTATTTTCAGAGTGATTCAATTTCTGATTCTACCCCAAATGGCCCTCTTTCACTCCCAAAAGAGAGCCAAGAAGCTTCGCTTTTTTACTTTGCTTATCAAGATCATCTTAATCTAAATAAGATGTTCTTAGCCAGAGAATACTTTCCAACCTTTTTGTTGCCTTTTTACTCTCAAAAAGATAAGAATTCTTATGTTTTTAACATAAACATAGTTCCATCATTATGCTGAAAATAATAACTTTTTAATATTATCAAATATCTAGCCGGCTCAGGCTTGTGTGTGTGTGTGTGTGTGTGTGTGTGTGTGTGTGTGTGTGTGTGTGTGTGTATCTCATTTATTTCTTGTTTTGGCAATATATCAGCCTTAAAATTTTATTATTTCCAGACTTGGTTTTCTTACTCCCGCCAAAGTAAAAATACAAATAAAAAATTGGGTTTTTATAAAGGGTTTCCCACTCCTGTGAGGATTTAAACAAAATACCACAAACTGAAATCACCTAAAACAACCAGTTTCTATGATCATAAAAATGTAAACATGTCAGCAAAATCAGATAGGACTCTTATATATCTGGTCCAAAGGCATTAGACCTAAAGTAAATGTCACACTGTGTCTGCTTTTAAGAAAGGAAAGGGCGTTGCACATTCATAACTAAACTAACGATGTCAGTAATCTGAATATACTTCTCAGGGGCCAGAGGGCTTAAAAGGTGAGTTCGAAGATGTGTGCGAGACTCTGGATTATGAAAATTAAATCTTTTAAAAGATAGAAGTAGATGTTCTTTCACTAAGATAAAACATTCTAAGGAAAATATCTGCTTCATTATATTAAGAATTTTACATATGTAAGATGATCTTCACAATAACTGTATAAAGTAAGGATTATTGAGGCCACATTACAGATTTGTAAATTAAGGTTTTCTAATGTACCCCAGATCACTTAGCTAGTTAAATGGTTTACTTCCAGGCTTGTTAGATTTTAAAATGCCTAGTCTTTCCATGACCATAGTAGGCTGCTTCATCTGGATTTTGTCAAGGTGTGATATCACCAGCTTAAAGATGAGAAAAACCAAATTTGAAATTTACCTATGTTAACATGAAACTGAGCTATTCTCTATGGAGAGCATCTGCCCTGCTCATCCCAATGCCAAACAAAGTGACTGACACATGCAGTCTTAAAGCAGCTGCACCACTTGCTGGAATTCAGCCATAGTAAATGTTCTTATGCACGTGCATGTAATTATTTTCCCTTTCACTTGACCTCCTGTATCAATCAAAGTTCAGTTAGAAAAACAAAGTCACAATTAGAATTATGCAAATTTATCATATTACATTTATCATATTACAATATTTAATTGTATTAATTAGACCTTACACTAATGTGCGACAACTTAGGGAAGCAAAAGTCTAAAACAAGGAGAAATAGGCACCCATCATTCCATCAGACACACAAATACAGGTATCTAGTCAGAACTTGCAGGGTAAGGTTGCCACATATGGCAACTAAAAATATAAAACATCCAGTTAAATTTGAATTTCAGATAAATGACATACAATCTTTTAGTACAAGTATGTCTCAGGCAATATATAATATACACTAAACTTTTCCCAATATCTTAAATATAAATTTAGCTGAGTGTCCTGTATCTTATCTGGCCACATTATAGTGAACACATCTGGGAAGCTAAATATTTTTGCCTCTGAAGCGAGACTATGTAAGGGAAGTTTGTGGTATGTCTATGGAAATAGTTACCAACTTCGTGGCTACATAACTAAGTGTCTGGGGGTGGGCCTGGAGCTGCTGTTGGTCAACAGGGTCAAGAAGAGGAGCTGCATATGGAGTAAAAGAGAGCAAGGACAACCTGAGACTTACTGGGTACCTCCTCTAGGATGGACAGACATGAGGTCTAACCATAACCATCTCTGGAGAATGGTGACTTCTGCTTTACACAAACCTTCTGAATTGTACAGGGACACCTCTTGGCTACACAGGGAAGGAAGTTCTGGGAAAGGCAGCTCCTAGTCTTAGTCAATTATAGTCAAATTAGTGTAACTCCTTGTAGCATATCTTTTTTTTTTTTTTTTTTTTGCTGAAATAAGTGTGCTTGCTACCTTTTGTTGAGTTAAAATGTACCTAAAAATGCATGGATTTTAAATACACAGTTCTATGAATCTTGACAAGTTTATACTCTTCTTTAAGAACAACAAAATCACATACAGAACATTTCCATCACCCTAAAAAGTTTTCTCATGTCCCTTCCAGTCATTAGCTTTGCTACTTATAGCATTTTCTCTAAATGGAATCACACAGTGTTTTTCTTTTGTATCTGTTTTTTTCCTTCATACGATATAATGTACTCATCAGTATTTCTTCATGCAGCAGTTTATTCCTTTTTTAATACTTGATAGTATTCCATTATGTAAATACAATTGATACTTGAACAATATGGGGGGCAGAGGCACTTACTCACCATATAGTAAAAACCTGAGTATAACTTTTGACTCTACAAAAACTTAACTACCGATAGTCTACTGTTGGCCAGAAGCCTTACTCATTACATGAACAGTTTATTAAAACATTTTGTATGTTATATGTATTATATGCCATCTTCTTTTAATAATTTAAGCTAGAGAAAAAGTTATTAAAATTGTAAGGAAGAAAAAATACAGTGTATTTATTGAAAAAAAATCTACATTTAAGTGGACCCACGCAGTTCAAATGCATATTGTTGTATATCCATATTTAAAGTTAAAATAAATTTACTAAAAACACTTGAATAGAAAACCAGTATTATTATCATATATAGAAGGTAAGCCTGCAAAAGAAAAACAATAAAAAACATAGTTTAATATTAGTAAGTTATATTTATTAGTCAAGTGCTCTGAAACTTCTTTCATTTTCTAATGTTAATTAGAGTGGTAACCAATACATATAGGCACTGACAAGAGATTTTTCTTCTTAAGTGATCAGAAATATTGAGGGATGGAAGAAAAAGAAAATAATTTATTTTGATGCCCTAATCTCAATCTGAAATCATCTCGCTCACAATCAGTGATAAACACCATCCCCTCAACTCCCTGCACACATTCTGAGAAACATTACACTAGAACATGAGTAGGAATCTTTAGAAGCAATAAAAATGTGATGCTGTGGGGTTGTCTGGGGGCCAATTCTGCTAACACAATCTTAGAAATCAATTCTTCCTAATAGTGACCCTGTGACAAAGCTCAAAAACCTTTGAGCAGAGCCTAGAATAACACTCTTGGCAAAGGAGCAAGAACCAATTTTAATGAGTTGGAAAGAACTAGACTTGGACATGACTGTGAAACAACAATCAATGTGAATGAGGTGAGTGGCAATTTTTATTAAACAAAGAAAATGCTTACTAGATGCTTAAAACCTTGCGTATATTTATTGGTACTGCTCTTAATGCCTGGCTATCTGCTTCCATGACCTAGCTTGTTGAGGATATAAACCATGTCTTTTTAATCTATGCATCTCCATTGCCTAAAAGGGTGCATAGCATTTGCAGAGTACTTCAATGAATGACAGTGGCAATACCAGAATATGTTATAGAAATGCCACCATAGTACAACCTGTGATAAAGTTGGTGATGCAGAGTAATGGAATGACAGTGATGGAAACTCAGGTTGTCATGTTTGTACTGGCTTGTAGTGGGACTACTAAACTTTGGGACACCCTGCTCTGATTGTCCAGAGAACGAATGTTTCTTAGGGTGGAATAGTTTAGATTTTGTTAAATATTTTACCTAGAATATACCCATATTTGAATGAATCATCAAGAGATACTCAGTGTGACAGGTGTGCTAGGAGAGGAATTTATGATTCTTGAACAGGAAGAGCGTCTTATTAGCAAGATATGTGGAGAATGGGGTTTTAAGACAATGCTCTTGGTAACTGGGCCAATCCATCATGTAGTTAAAAAGCAATTAAAACTAATATGACCTATTCATGGCTTAAAGGGGACAACAGGGCTTCTAACACTAGCTACAATTGTTTTATACATTGACTAAGGATCCTAAAGACAATAATGGATGTGGAGTATAAATGTACTTGCTTCCAACTATATGAAGAGATAGATAGATAGAGGATAGATGATAGATAAATAGAGGTAAATAATATACTAAGGTCCCTTTGTACCTATTTATATCTACACATATTTATAGAGTTTATTTATGTTTTCTAACTTTTATACAATGATAATGGGTTATTTTATAACTGTAATAATAAAAGCTTAAAAATACAACTTTAAGTACATTTTACAAGACCAATACACTGAGAAAGATTTCTTGAGAAGTATTAATTGTGAGGTACAAAATAGTGCCCTTGATACTTTGTCTTCTAATTCCATGTTCAATAAGGAAAGTGAGGACTAATGACAAATGTGTGGACTATATCATATTCTGTTTGTGCTGATATCAGAGTAATATTTTTAAAGATAGGAAAACATAAAGCATATTGTAAAATAACCTATAAAAGATTCCAGCATGATATCTGACCCTTAGAAGTTCAGTCAATAAGCATTAGTATCTTTTAATCTATTCTATTAAAATCTCATGATTAAGAGGTCTTGTGTAGCCTAGAAAATAGAATGGATAATACTCACCAATAAAATAGTTTTACATTTTAAGATCCTAAAACTTAAAAACTGTAAACAAGATTAAATCTACAAAATGAATGAATGAATGAGGAAAATATTTGGTATAGAATAAAACCACATTGTTGTGAATGAAGGCTGAATTTGCCTCACAGGTTCTCCAGAGGAATCATTTTATTCATGTTATGTGTACACAAAGGAAGTGTTTCAACACTATTTTGCTATTTGGCTTGAAAATTGATTTTGGAGTCTATATCTTTGTAAAGCCAGATAATTTTGACTTTTATTATAGCAGAACCTAATGAATATTTGTAGTTTGCTGGATAAATGAAAGAAAACTTAGGCAACGTGGGAAGCTAAGTGGTCGTGGAGGTTTCTCTTTACGTGAAGCAAGAATCACATCAGGAGGAATTTGTATCGGGCATTTTTCCTCAACATATCAGAAGAAAGAAGTTTTTAATGCTTTAAAGAATCATTTTTTCCTATGTAAAATCAGCTCTCAGCAAACCTATGTTGTCGATGGGTCACTTTCTGTTGCATTACGTGACCTTTCCCCTCCCTCTTGGGGCCATTATCCTTTTTGGTCCCATTCTAGCCTCAGTCCTGTGTCCTGGTTAGTTTACATCAAACAATGACTGATGTGAACTAACCTGTGTGCCCAGATGAAGCTCCTCACTCTCAGTCTTCTTTTCTCACTAGTCCCTGTCCCTAGAGCCTAGCAAAGTGTATGGTATACTTGTCTTTGCTATGCTAAATTGAACTGCTATGTCTCCCCGAAGTGCTTGCATTTTGTTAGAGGATTTAAAATTTAAAATGAAACATCACAAATGAAAAAATTTAGTGTTTAGGAGAAAGATTTTGATAAGATGTACTTCTGGATACCTCTCAAATGGTTTTCATGGAGTTTTGCTGCTTCTGCTTGTGGATGTTAGCAACTTATTATTTCTCTTTAAACTTTAAGCCTCATTGCCCATTTGAAACTATTTGTACCAATCAATTGTACCCAGCCTGGTTCTGTCAACCTGTACTCATGATATTCGTAATATCACGATCTCTGGAAGTATTCAAATTGTTCTGGAGATAAGGATAAGTACATGCTCTAAAACATTTCCCATGGGAAAATCCAGCCTGCTAGACAGTGGAGAATGTAGCTTGCTAGAGAATGAGTCAGTTCAACTCAGCGGGATGCATGCACTTCGAGATAAATAAATCTTGAGAAATTGGCTTCATCTGGTCTATTTTCACAAAGTATAAAATAATTTACAAAATTTATCTTAAATGAATGATTAAAGGAAAAGAAATAAATAGCAATTTTGGATTTCCTTTAAAGAATCATAACATTATTAATTCAATATTTTACTGTATATTCACAATCTATAAAATGTTTGCATTTTTTCTCATGTGGCTTTTTAAAACTAGTATGTTTATATTTTACAAGAGATCTTTTATTAGTCTTTTTAATGATGTTCATTCAAACTTGATGATCTTTGAAATGCATAACTAACCATAGCCTATCACTATCACTCTGTTGCCAGTGGTAAAAAATAAATAAATAAAATTAATTAATAAATTAATAAACTGCAATCTAAACTGGATTAAGCAGAAGGCAAATGTATGGTTGGTTTTGTGTAACTGCAAATATCTAGAATAGATCAGGTACAAATTGATCGTGAAGCTTAAATGATATCATCCACACATCTTATTTGTTTTTGTCTTGTTTCTGTGATTTTTTTTTCTCTCCATTCTCAGTGTTAGCTTAAGCCTTAGAAAGCTTCCATCCCTGTGGTTAAAGCACAGTTGTAGTGGATGCAATCTCACATTTTCTCAAGTTCAAGATCAGTGAAAAAACCATTTTTCCTGTAATCCCTGTAATTCCCTCTCTTGGAACTAACCTGAGACTTCAACCCATTCCTGTATCAATTACTTTACCTCTATCTAGGTTGGGTAGATTAAGAAAGGTAGAGACAGACAGATAGAGCAAGAGCAAGAGGAAGAAAGAAAGGGAGAGTGAATGAGAGAGATTGATTTATTTCCCTGAAGGCAATATATTTTTTTAAATTTATCTTAAAGTTTGGTACAATGTTAAGCACATAGTACATAGTCAACACTTATAAATTTAATTGATATTAAATTAATATCTGATTCAATTCCCACATTAAAATTTTTTTCTTTTTATTATCTTGTTTGATTATTTTAATACTGTCAAAACAATTTGAAAGTTCCTTCCATTTTTACTTATCCAACTTTACTTTCACTTAACTTTTTTTTTTTTTGCATGTTATTCTGCTAATTCTGTATCACAACCTCTTCTTCTCTTATGGATCCATACTTCTCTTAAAGTGGCTACATCTGTTAATATCATAAGAAGTTTTTAAATTTGTTGTCTCATAAAACTAAATAATGAGAAAGAAAGAAAATAAAGCAGCAGAAGAATATATTGAGGGTTTATGATGACTTTGCACATTGCATGTGTTTAATCACCTTTATCTTAAGAGCAAATGCTTCTCATTTACATGTGGGAAACTGAAGCATAGAATGGTAAGTTACTGGTTTATGTTCTCAAAGTTAGGAGGAGATAAGCCACTCCAGGAAATAGTTAATTTTGGTAAATTGCTTGTTGTTTGTTTGTTTGGTTGGTTTTAGAATTGAAAGAATAATATGCCCTATCTTGCATGGTGCAATTTTCCTTCAGAGCTCTCATGTTATGTATTGGTGGTATTTTGAATATTGATTTTTCCTGTAATAAGGGAAAATATATTCAAACCTATGTTTGCAAATCAGATTTTGGGGATGGTTATTTGAAAAATAGCTAAAATCCCTTCTCAGATAGTGAGTTTGAGAACAGGTTAATGTACATGTTTCCTAACTGAATTTTCATATTTCTCAGCTATTTCATCTAGGGAGATTTATGTTCTTAGTGGAACTTTTTCCTCATCTTACTAACTTCTAACATTCTGTTTGAGGGAGCATATGAAAAACTACAATCACTACTGTTTAGCCATAAGTGACTGTGCAGCTTCCTGTTGGAGTAGACTCTGGCTCTCTAGGTGAGGGGCTATACATTAGTAAGAAGCATGCTATGTGTCCTCATGTTCCCTCAGCTGGAGGATGTCCTTATGATCCACAAAGAAAAATACAGAAGGAATACCATTTTTCACCCTTTATCTAGTAAAAATCCCTCTCATATTTAAATAATATATTGTATGATAGTCTTAATATTTAGGTCTTATGAGTTTACATCTTTTTCTGGATCTCATAGATGATTTTATAAAAATTTATAAGGCTATTAGCCAAAAAACACTTTACAAATTATTTATTAGGTTCACTGATTTTTCTCATTTAATTATCAGATTGTAATCTTCTGTATTTTTCTTACTTAAAAGATATTGGTGGAGGAGAGAAAACTTTTTTTTTCTTTCTTGACCTCTAGCACTATTATTTTATAAACAATTCTAAAATATAAATATTGAGTAAATAGGAGAAAAAGGAACAAAAATTATAGAAGTATCTAAGTACAAGCTATGTTTTTTTTTAAATTTAAGATCAATGCCACTTACATACAGCTTAATTTAAATTTCACATCTTTTGTATTTTAAAGTAAACTTCATTTATTTATATAATAATTTACATTGCTTCCAGGAATTAAGAGATGAAAGGATCTCAAAGTATTTATTAAATTCATGAATTCAGCAAATTAAGTAATGACTGAAAGACAGTTATAGTGTTCTGGAAATCTGAAGTCAGAATACTAGGAACTGATATCATAGTACTAGTGTTATGTTCCACCTCATGCTGCCTTCCTCCAAATAAATCACTTGTTTTTGTGAAGTCTGTTTTCTCTTCTTTAAAATGGGAATAATAAAATCTATCTTAAAGATAAGATGTATAACATTATGTAGATATAGATGAGATTATAGACATAGATAAGATTATAGTTTATAGGTTAGGAGTAATAGATTATAGATACAGATAAGAATATAGATTATAGATAATAAAATATAAGTAAAGATAAGATGTTATCTATGAATAGAATGAATAATATTCAGGTAAATGATTTGAAGTAACAAATACTATAGAAATGTAGAAATTATCTCTATTAATAATTGTAAAAACACTTTGGTTTTTGTTGCAAAAGATTTTAAATGACATTGTTTGGAGATAGTTTAGATAATTGTTAACAACTTTTCTAAAAGAAAATTTCACCATTAGATTTAAGGATGTTGTTTTTCTTATCTTATTTTTGAACTTTCACATGCAGATTAAAAATAAATAGTTTAACATATGTCACTTTGTTTCTCTTTCTCCATTTAGATAAAATCAAGGTCTAACCTAGTTATATGTTTTCCAATAAGAACAGTCTACTTTTACAACCAAATTACAAACTAATATGAGCAGTTTCATCTCGTTTTAATCAAAGACAAATCTGCACTGTAAAATTGTTTATTTCTTTGCTATTTAATAGCTTTTCTTTAAAAAAGATGTTTTTAAAAATTTTAACATACTTGTACATAACCTAACACTATTAAATCAAATCCAAGGTTTAAAATACTCTCTGCAGAGCTCTCTTTGTTTAACTTTCATCTCCCACTAATATTATCATTAATGTCAATGTGCTTCACACATTCCAGCTTCTGAATCAACCCACCTGTCATTTCTTATATCTAGATGCCCTCCCTCCCTTTCTCATCAAATTATATCCCCCTGCTAACGACTCATCTACTCTACAGAGCTCTCCAAACATAATGACTCCGATACCTAATAATGCCACTTTCACCAGCTTTCCCAAGACAGTGTATTCAAATTTTGCTTTTTATATTTCATTTTAATATTACCATAGAAATGTAAAAAAATCATTGTAATAAGATGATTGGCTTTTGCTCTCTCTAAACACATTTGTAGTATTTTCTGAGTAAATTTTTCTCTTTAAATCTATAATCAACACTTGCCATGAGGAAGGACTAAGTAGTAAAACCAGTTCTTTGCCCCACATATGCTTCTTAGTTAAATAGAAGAGAAAACTTGTTACTAGATGAATCCATCAAAATAAGGTGTCTTATGATGGCCTGTGTTATCACAGTTTTAAAATCAATATTAATTAGAACATCCAAAAATATATTGTTGCTGTTTTATAGAATAAAATAATAGCTTTTGTGACTTTAATAACATATTCTAATGCATTTTTATACTTATAAAGTCACATTATGTTCAACTTCAAAATAATAAATCACATTAAAATATAAATATCATTTACTCCTTACAAGTGAAAAAATGTGACTTATAATGTCATGCTTTAAATTTATGGGCAGGACACCTAGATCAATCATCTAAATAAGCTATATTATTTAAGATTTGTTTTAAGGAAAACAATATGAAAACATTTTGCTATTTTGGTTTTCCTATACAGTGAAAATTTGAATAATATCTCAACCACAATACTGCTATTTAATGGTATAATAGGATTTATATGTTGATTGCTTTATATTTGGAGATATGTGCCTCATAATAATTCTCATTTCAGTATCTTACCAAAAACTTCAGGAAAAAAAAAATAGAAGACTAGTAACCTAGGAATAAACTATACTAAGCATTAACGTTCTTTAAAAATTTTCCAGTTTTTCATATCCTAAGTCATTTAGATTAGGAAATAGCAAACTATGGCTTGCTGGCCAAATCTGATTAATCATCTGTTTTTGTAAATAAAATTTTGTTGAAACATAGCTGTGCTTATTTGGTGACATTATCATCTATGGTTGCTTTCTCACTATAATTGCAGAGTTGAGTAGCTGTGACAGAAACATTAGCCCTAGGAGTCTAAACTATTTACTAGTTGCCTCTTTGCAGAAAGTGTTTGTGGACCTGATTTAGAGGGTCTTTGCAATGGAGCCTTCATTTTTATGCAGTGATAATTGCTTTAGGAGGTTTTGTTTTGTTTTGTTTTCTTAAATGTCAGGAACGAGGAAAGAGTCATTGTCCTTCTATTTAACAAACATCTTTTGGACAAAAAAAAACACCATACTTCACTCCTAGATATTAGGATTAAAATGCTGATTCCTCACTAGTTTTTATTATGTACCTGCCTTTATACTGTGACTTTTACATAAATTAATTCTCTCATCAATGCTTAAAGATTGGTATTATTGGGTAGAATTATTCTATTGATGGCCTCCCTTTGTGCTGTAACTTTGTAGTTTCCATCCACTTTGACTCTTTGCTAGTCTTATGAATTGCTTTGTCAGAAGTAACCTTGGATCAATTCTGAGCCTAGGCCTTACCCTCTTAGGGCCTGGTCACTGATGAGAGGAGGACAAACCTATTGTGCAACAGAACTGAATAACACAACCAAAGCTATCCTCAACCAGAGAGTCCTCAGCTAATCTACCAGTTCAGTGCATACACATGAAAAAAAAAAAGCTGAGATCAGTCATGTCCAGCCCATATCATCGGACCAGCCCATACAAACCATAGAGCCAAGATATATAATAAATGGTTATTGTTTTATAATGTTAAGTTTCGGAGTGATTTGTTACACGGCAAGAACTAACAGATGCAGTATTGTTTTGTATTCCATTTTCTAAATAAGTAAAATGAGACAATGCTAGGTTAACAAAATTGATTAATAATGCATATATAGTAAATAGAGAAAGCAGGATTAGTAACCCATAATCAAATTTCAGAACTTTTTATGAACTATAAAAATCAGGGTAAGCAGATCTATATATAAAATGACCTACTGTGAGCACTCCTTCCAGTTTTTTACTGGTGAAATGTGGTTCGAGGAGAATAGGGAGCATCTTATTACCACTTCATCTGTGAGATTTAGTAGTACAGAAACTAGACAGTAATAGTATCGTCTGATTGAGAGGGTGACCAATAAAGCAATATGCTTCATCCTTGAGGTAGTAATAAAACTCCTGAAATGGTCTGTAAAAATTAGTAGCCAAGGGGGAAAAGTAGATGAGTCACATAGAGATGCAGCAGACATCCAAAAAAGGAGTGAGAGCTAAATAAGTCAGAAACAGATGCTTGGTGCTGAGAAGCTTATAATTAACAAAGTTTTCTAAACAGAAATTTGCCAACAAATTTTACAAACATTTCAAGTAAAAGCACATATCTTAACATACTTAATATGAAGTAATAAACAGGAGACAGAGAATATAAAAAGATTTCCTTGCTGTATTCTTTGCAATTGTCAGGGCACCTTTTCATTTGAAAATTGAAAATTTCCTCAATTATAAACAAAGCTAAAGAGACATCTGTGGCCTATCTCAGATCAATAGAATCAAACAATGAAGCTTGCACAGTGAAGTTAATTCTTCAAAGGTTTAACTGCTAATTAAAATCTAGAATTTGTTTCACATGGAACAATGTTTGATAAAAAGAACTAAGCAATATTTAATAGCAAACAAAAAAACCCAGAAAACAAAACAGTCCACTGACTAAAAATTAGATAAATAATGTGTGTGACATTGGTACAGTGGAATAGTATTCAGCAGTGAAAATAAAGTTTATCAAACTAAATGAATGTCACAAATTACATTAAGTTAACAAAGTAAATGGCAAAAATGTATGATTTTATTTACAAAAAAGTTAATAAACACATAAGACCAAATACTATGTTGTTTAGGGATATGGTTATAGCTGATGAAACTATCAATAAAAGAAGTGGAAAACCTCTGGATGAGGAATAAAAGAATTGCTATTTGGGAGGGACCCTTGGTAGGCTTTAAGAGCAGTGGTGTTTAGCTTTTGGGTGGAGAAAAATACATCCATGTTTATTTTTAAATATTTTGTACACCTTACATATAAGTTATATATAGTGTAGAATCAGTGTGTATAAGACAGTGTCCCTTCAACAGGATTGATTAGTACATTGTTTTCAAAATAAAATAAAACTTTTCTTCATTCACATTACTTTCACATAAAATGGTGCCATTGACCTTCTGCGAGTGACAATGAAGTTAAGACTTCATCCAGCTTCAGAAATTACCTATAAAAATAATCTTTTGTCTCCCAAATACTAAATAAACCATTTTTGGTCCACAAATACTAAATTGAAGTTATGCTTGATATGAGTGCTCAATGTCAGTTTTGATTGTAGCATGTCAAGTACATCATAATAATTTAATTTTCTTTAAGATTAATATCAACAATGAAAGTGATAGAATATTAAAAAGAACAAAGAATCTATTAGCAGATTGAGTATGCATTAAAAAGAAAACACTTCCAGTAAAATAACTGAACTTTACATCTTAAACTTATGGTAAAGGTCTTGTTGTTGCCTTCAAAAACTATAAAACTCTGTCTCTCTGGAGAGTGGTGGGTGCTCTGAGGGTCACTCAGATGTGACAGAAGTTTGTGTTTGCTCTTAAACTGCTAAGACCGTCAAACATTGATTACATTTTTACATCTCCATACTGATCTCCCACCCCCTTTCCTTTTCTGTGTGTCTTTTGGTTGTTTTTCCTTTTTCAAAACCATAAAATAATCTCTCTCTCTCTCCCTCTCTTTCCACATAAAGAAACTGCACAAGTGTTGGCATAATCAAAGACTGGAGTGCAGGGCTTGTTAGACACTGTAAGCTGAGCCAGACTGCTTGACAACTCTGCTAAAAAAAAAAAAAAATGAACTACAATGCAATTTCTTTGGAATTTGTGACTGCTCTCAGGAATAATCCAGTGTCTTGTGAAGAGAGATCTCTCTAATAAGAGCAACTCAGTGAGAACAGAATGAGAACCAAAACACTGGGGCCAGAATTCTGAGGGCATCAAGTCCTCTACACTATCTTAAAATTTAACACTATCTCAAAACTAATTCCAACTTCAATTTAGAAATCAGAAGGTAGATGGAAAAAGGTATTTTGGAGGGCAGAAGGGTAGTTTATGATGTTTTCCTTTTGATGGATTACTTGCTCTCTGAAACTGAGAGAGACCGCAAGGTTACAGGAAACATAAACTGAAGGAGAACACTGGCATTTGCTAAATCCTACACAGGTCCTGCAGCTTTGATATATGACTGCCCTGCACAAGGCCATCAATTCTCTGTGTGGCACCATGCTGAGTGGAATATGCAATTTGTATGATTACAGTTATCACTATTACATCAAGCTGAACAACATTTTTAGCTCTGTGAACTAGAGAGAGGAGAGACACCAGAAGGGCTTGGATTCAGACAATAGAGTAGAAAAGGGAGAAGAGAGAGTTTTGGAAATTTCTTTCATTCTCTTTTCTGCTGGTTTCCCACTCTCGATACCAGAGTGCATATCTTGGCTATAATAGAACAGATTCTGGTTTAGTGGCAAGTGGGCCAAGGATTCTGCATTTTTATAAGCACCCCAATTGATGCTTAGAAAATTTTTTTAATGGTGCAAAACTGGATACATTATAGCTGGTTCCTTATGAGATTACGCTTCCTGAAAACAGCTGAGAAACTTCATGTATATTGGTTAAACCTTTGAATTCTCTTAGATGATTGGGTATAATCTCCTTGAGTGACAGGACTTTGTTTGGCTCCTCTTCCCCTAGAAGAGTGCTTAACATAAAATAGACATCAATCAATAAATATAGATTTAATGTGTGAGGATATGCATACTCTGAGTCAACATTGTCACTAAACTTTAGATGCTATTGGACATTAACTTCTCTATGTGACATCTACTTTTGGAGATGAAGGCACAATATATTCCTGTAACATCATGATAATTGTATGAAGGAGACTCAAGCCTTAACCTAGATTTCTCATTCATTTGCTCTATGGTCTTAGACTGTAATTTAAGAAAGGATAATATAAATTTAATTACTGGTGTATCTTCTAGAAGTAAAATAAAAGATCTGCTTTTCTCTTGAAAGTAAAATAAAGCCCCAGCTCCTGTTGACAGCTGCTTTATTAGCATATCTTCCCCAGTAATTAAATTTTAGTTTAGACATTAACTTTAGACAGATCAAGGGGATCTGTGTTCTGTACATTTCTGGGTCTTTCTATTTTATAAGAAAAATGCATATTAGTAAAATGTAGATTGAAATTAAATTTTCAAAAATAAGTAAAAGTCTCTGAATTGATAAAAGTCAAAAAGAACATTCTAAATATTTTAACTTTTGGACTTGGACTAATTCAGTTTATCCCCAATATGGTAATATTCTTTTTTAAGTCACTGACTCTACCATATGAGCATATCATGTCCTTTATTTTGCTTTGTTTTCCCCAGTAACATTTTATAGTCTTACTGAGGATGCCATACACACACACACACACACACACACACACACACACACACACACACACATACACACACACATATTTACACACACACACATATATTATATTATTATAAATGGGGAATGTCACAATAAGAAACACTTATGTTGCTTGAAAACGTCTATCATAAAATATTTTGAAAATTCAAATTAAACAAATTTCAGAAAGTGTTATAGCAATAGGTGACTTGGAAATCTGTAATTTCAACTTTGCTGGATAGAGATTAATTTACTTCAAAGATTTAATTTTTTTAAGTAGATGAATTCAAAATTGAACTAGAGTATTGGCATTTGGAAATTCTAGTTGTATATATTATGAACTTAAAAGAACATCTAAATGATCATAGCATAGTCAATAATATAAAAATTGAAAGCTATGGTCACAGTGCCAGAAGTGATATAATGTAAATTTTAATTAAAAAATTATGTATATATATATTATGTATAGTATAATGTATCAAAATCTAATTGATTCATAGATAATGACACAATTAAGAAAGGATAGAGTCTCCAGCTTCCTACAAAAGGGAATATTTTAGTTGGTTCTAACACAGAGGCATTTGGGAGGGCAAATACTGTTTTACCCTACTTACAACTGTGTTTGAATAAAATGTTAGAAGAAATTCATAGACATTTTTGTTTAATTAGTTTTGTTTTTTTCTCTTGATATTTAGTTTGTTTGTTTTCTTAAAGTCTACATCCGAGAAAAGTGTTGAAGTTAATAATGGTTTTAATATTAGGAGGCTTCAGTTGAGACACTTCTGAAATGTGTGTTCTCTGTAGACGATCAAGCCTAACATTATGCTAAGCAAAGAGTCAGCGATTCTTTGATGGTGTTTTGCTCAGTCTGTTTCTTATCAAAAAATAAAATTATTTTACTCCATGGGATAAAATATTAATTTAAAGTGTTTCTTAGAAAATAAAAATAACTTCCTCCTATATTGTTTGTAACAGTAATTGTCTCTTGATGGCTGTAATGGTAGCAGAATTTTCCTTTTTTACACTTTTATACACATATGTACACTCCATATTGCCCTATAAGGAATATTACTTCTGTTTAAAAAAATGAACAGAAAGTAATCTCATTATATAGAATTAAAGGATAAAATGGCTTTTAATAAAACAATATTCTATCTGAATATATAGTGCATACTCTTGGCAATTTTTATTGAAATAAAAGTTTGTTCACATTAAAAAAAATAATTATTTAGCTTCTACCAAGTGCCAGGCACTGATCTAGCTGCTGGGTTATAGCAATGAGCAAAGGGAAGTTCCTGATATCAGGTAGCTCGGATTCTAGTTGGGAATGGTAATATGTCCAGTGATAACAAATACTGTGAAAAAAATAAGAAAATGGTGAGAGGGTGGAGGGTAATGAAAAAGGTGCAATTTTTATAGGCTGAATAAGGAGTAACAGGTATATCGGGATAAAGGGATATTTAAGTAGAAACCTGACTGAAGTGGATGAGTCAAGAAATTATCTCTGGGAAGAACTTCATAGGCAGAGGATGTGCAAGTGCAGAGGCTGAGTGAAAGAAAGCCAAGACGAAAGGAGGCCAAGACAAAAGAGTGAGACTTCAAGAAGAGATGTAGGGCAGAACATAAAGTCAAACAAATTAACAGGTCAGATTATATGGAATCTTGATGGCCATAATGTTGTCAGTGAGATATAAGGCTGCTACGAGGACAAGAAACTGTATCAGGCAAGTGGAATTCAAGCAGCCAGTGTGTAGCCAATGAACAGTTCAGGGAGGAATAAGGACTCACACTTTCCAGGTTTCTGGCTGAGTAGGAGAATTTCTTAGCTTTCCTGAATGTTTTCTGTTTTAGGAGATTTCTTCTCTCACATAAATAAAAGTATCAAAGTCTCATTTGGTTACTTCCTAAAGCAACTATGAACAAAGCTATCAGTTCTGGCTTGAAATTATCTCCAACTTATTACTTGTGATGAAAAAAATTACAAATTTTAACAAAAATTAGTCTTTCAATTTAGTTCCATCATTTACTATATAATTCAGCCTTATTGAACAGGTATTTAGAGAGTAAAATATTAACATTTAAATGATTTACATTAAAGGCTATCATATCTATTTAGGTCCAAGACTTAATTTTATTCTTATGATGTGTGGAAGGAGAGAAGAATCTTAAATTACGAATTTGGAGTTGTTAGATCTTTTCTCTGCAGGAGGCAGTGTTTCTTATACAGGAGGGTCAAGTGTGTCCAGAAACCCAATGCAGAAAGAAAGACTTAACCTTAAAAAAAATTATATCTAATTTTGGATTTCTCATAGCAGTATTAAAACAGAGAAATGAAAACAAAGAGTGGAAAACGAGAGATTAGATAGCAGAGTAGACTGTTTACTTGCCTTTGCCTCCTGGATTTTCATTCTTTTCTTTTATCTCTGCAGCCTGCAGGACTTATTGGCACCCATTTCATTTGTCTTTCTCTGGACTTAAAATTGAGGTGATGAGATGGAATATTACCTGTGTGCTTTGAACATCCATGAGTGACATGTGATAGTTGCCTGGGAAACTAGAGATGAAATTCTACAGGCCTTTGAAAAGCATTACATTTGAGAATAAAGCTCAACTGAATTTTAAACAGTATATTGACAGTGAACATTGATTCTTTATGTTATCTGTTAGGATACTGAGCTGCAGATAACAGAAAATGCCTAACTCAAACTGGTTCAACCAATAAAAAAAATTATTAACTAATATAACTGGAAGTCCAGAGGTAGAATGGGCTCCCAGAGTGTTCTAATGAGAGGCCCAATATAATCAGGAATCCAGGTCTCTATCTTTTTTCTCCTATGCTGTAGTCAGCTACCTCCTAAGATTAGTTGTCCTTGTGGTTTTAAGATGGCTGACAGTGACAATATGAGCAACATTCTTATTTTACTGCTAGTAGGAGAGAAAAAAGAAGATGTCTTTTTTTTAACATAGAAAATATTCCTTCTCTTCAATCTGATTGGGAAATTTTGATTCGTATTTCCATTTCTAGATTAAGGAAAATTATTATATGAATGGCTTAAACAAGTCAAAATTGCCTTTGACGACTAGAAATACTGTAAATCTTTAGATTAAAAGAGCTAATATTAGAAAGAAAAAGGGGTAATATGGTGTTAGGTGTTATCTATATCATACTGTGGACAGACAATGGTTAACAGCAGAGTCTATACTGAAAAAAAATTTCAGAGGATGAAATCTGCCCCAAGTTTCATTATTTTGTTCCTTGTCATCAACATGGGGGATATGCATTTCCCACAGTAAGGGTAAAAGAGAAAAGAAGAGAACAGGAAAGAGTTCTGGTGAGTCCAGCTTTTTACTACAATATTTGAGACATTCTATTAAAGAATTTAGTAATAATAATTTAAAAATGCAAGTGATTTTAAGGACTTTGTTGAGAAAACTAATGAACACCTGTGATATTATAATAGTAATCTGTTACTTTCAGCTTCTCATCCTCTGAATTCCTTAAGAGGCTGATAATAATTTATTTAAGCATCTATATTAACTGTACTTAAAGATATAAATATTATTAAATAATTAAATGAATCTTCTGAGACTTTTTTCTCTTTCTTTCTGAAATTATAAAAAGTTCTTTTTTAAAAATAATTTTAGCAGATGATAGCCCTACCAAGCAACAGCAGGTATATGTTACTTTTTTTTTTGCAATCTATATATCAAGAATACATTAATTTTCTTTCATATTTGTTATACATTTCATGGCTTAAAGCAATGAGAACTTATTATCTTACAGTTTCTGTAGGTCAGAATCTAAGCATGGTGGAACTAGGTTCTCTGCTCAGAGTTTCACAGGGTTGCAATCAAACTACAACCAAGTGTCAATCACACTATGATTCTCATCTGAGTCTGTGTCCTCATCCAATCTTATTCAGGTTGTTGGCAGAATTTGATTCTTTGTAGTTGTAGGATTGTTCCTCATTTTCTTACTAATTTTTTAATGGGGACCACTCTTGGCACCTAGAGGTCACCTGCAGTTTCTTATTAGTGTTATCTTTTATCCAGCAAGAATACATTGTTCTGACTTGGAATTTCTGACTTTCTAATATATGACCTCTATATTAAAATCTAAGGGCACATATGATTAACACAAGTCTGTCTATAAGATAATATATTGTAGAGTCAATTGGTTGGCAATTGTAATTTGATGTGCACAATCTCTTCATAGTACCATCTAGAACTGAATAACTGGGAGAAAGCATGTGCACACCATGGAGCTTTCAACACATGAAGGCTGAGTTGGCAATAACTGCTGGCTCAGTTCTCATGTTTTGGAAGCTAAATACTTAGAAAAAATTATACCTTTCTCCATTTCCCTCTTTCTCTCTTCTTCCTCTCCTCTCCTCTCCTCTCTTCCACTCTTCTCTCCTCTCCTCAACTGTCTTCTCATCTTTTTTCTGTCGATCTAGACATAAATCAATTGATTTTCTCCCCTACAAAAAAATTACAAAGGATTACTTCTGTATGTCGTAAGAGCAAGAGGAGGAGGAAGATGATAATGAAGACATAATAGTATGGAGAAAATGGGGAAGAATATAATTGAGAAGGAGATGTAAGAAGAAACAAAAAGAAACAACAAAAAGAGAAAGCGTCCATGAGAGAAGAGAGTTGGTGTCAGAATTTTACAGGTTTGAAATAAAGTTAGACAAGAGAAAGAATTATAGAAGAAAACAATGATGGGAAAGGTAAGGTAGAGATGACAGAGTTGAAAGTAACAATAATGATGGCATTCGTGGCCATGAACTTGCTTTACACAAGTGCTCTTTTTCTTAAATAATGTCTTGTGGAGAAGGAAGGCTTATGGTAACACATACTTGTGTACGTGTCTTGATCTTGTTAACAGTATTTTTCAAAACTCATTTTGTTATGGTCTGGCTGCTGCTTCAAGGAGCCAGGAAAAGCAGATAACATTATACTCAATAAAAACATTTGAAGGCCAAAAATCTAGCTACAAACAAAAGAAATTAAAAATAGCCCAAGGTAGTCTTATAGTCTCCTTGTAACAAAGATTTTGGACAAGAAAGTGAGAATGTATATAGTTCAGTGTGTTGTTTATTTCTTTTTTTCTTTTTCAATATACTAAAAAGAAATGAATATAATTTAAAAGCAACTTTTTAACCCCATTTCCTCCAGAACACCACAGAATCAAGAAATATTGCATATGGGTATCAACTGGTTCTTAGTTACGAAATCAGACACCATCAAAATTAATGACAGAGGGTTGCCTAACTGAGACTTTTGGTAATATGTCTGTGTGTTGTGTGTGAGTGTAAAATCCACAACAGAAATATTCTAAATAAATGTCCTTTAAGTGGGCCACATACATCTTTTTAAAAATAAATTATGAACTATTGCAGAGATATTTTCATTTTAAGTAGGAACATATATCATGATACTGGAGACTTCATTTTGGCTTCTTATTTTCTGATGTTCCTGAATCTTTAAGTTCTTAGCTCCATTAAAGAAGGGTCTAGTTAGAGGTTGAGAGTTCCTATGATATCAGTTAATAGCAAACAAAGTGAGCACATCTGTCTGGCTGCTCCTAATGTCCTCTGTAATGATTTATTTTTCTATATGGCAAGATACGTTGACCATAAAATTATGTTGTTGACTCATTTTATTTTCTTGTGGGAATTTGTGAGTGCTACAAAGAAAGGAGAGGAATTGAAACACGCTTTGTCTATCTGTCTCTGTCTCTCTCTCTCTGCCAAAAAACTCGAGAACATAGTGGAGCAATGTTTCAGAATTCGACATTCTTTTGACTCTGATGCTCATTCTAATTATATGACTACTTGTTTGGACTTTTGTAAAACATATCCCATAGGAATGAAGAGGACTGGAGACAGATTTCTAAGACTGGAGACAGATTTGCAGGAATGTTGACAACAGCTATCAAAGACAACAATGATATCAAGATTATTCGTCTAAAATGAAAGGCACAATTTAGGATAATGTTTTATTGAATTAATTTATTAATTAAGTCATCAACGTTGTGTTCAGGTATGTGCACCTACTTTTCCACCTGGCTTCCATATCTGACTCCTTGAATATGAGTTATCATTCGTGGTTTACTAGGCATGAGTTCTCTCTTCAAGTCCTCAAATTAAAAAAAAATGTATGTGCTTCTTTTCTCATGTCATTTAGGTTTACGTGTTTGTTACTAAGCTGTCGAAAATCCATGACATTTTGTAGTTTTGAAGATATGTATGGCTTTTCAAAATACAGTTCATGAAAGCTTCTAGTTTCTAAAGTAGGTAGTGATATTTTTCATCACAAGGCACTCAGTAGTCCTATGATTCTTTGGTTCAGGAAAATGTGCCATTTTTTGCAAATTATTACTACAAAATACTAAAGAAAATCTTGTCAAGCTGATGCATTCTTCCTGTTTCTTGAACTTTATCTTAGTTGGGTCTCCACTATAATGAAGACTGACATGGCTGATTTGGGTTTGAAAAAGTCACAATTATATCAAATCTATATAAATATTTTCATCTTATTATGTATGTACCACACAGCTTCTATTGAATTTTTCAGGGCATATTACTAGTAGAGCCAAGATCAGTGGACCAGTTTATTGACGACAGTTTTTAATATATACAGACCTTGGGGAAAACAAGTGGTTTAATGCACAATAGTATTCACTAATGAATAAGTAGGCTCAAAATTAGTTTTTTCTAAATTGTTCAAAATAAGAACTTTACTTAAGAGTAAAAATTACTTTATAAGATAATAATGGTACTATCATTTTGCATCTTTATTCTAAAATTTGTGAAAGTGAATGACTTGATCATGTTTCTACAGACATATTTTTTTAAACACATTTTTGTTTGTTGCTATGACCTCATTGACAAGACAAGGTCATAGTAATGGCTTAAACTGATTCTTTCATTACATCTGGAATGCCAAGAGTGAATGAAGAATTTATTAAATTAATTGGATTATTTTATTCAAATGTTTCTAGGGTTATTATCATGATACCTAAATAATCAGACTCAATCTAAATAAGTTAAGTCAACAAAATATTAGCCTAATTTGTGCCTTAATGAGAGCATTTCATTAATAGTGTCAGGAGTGAGTAGAAAAGCTTCCAGACATTTTAAAGAGCACCAGCAGGGTAATATGATCAATACATTATGTCTGACAGTGGAACTACATTACTAGTTGAAAAAGGGGCAATGATATTTTTTAATTTATTGAAAAATTTAAGGCTCCCACATGCAAATACTCATTTTTCATCTTTTTTAGTTCTAAAATTACTACATAGCTTCTCCCTTTCTTTTCCATTTTATGATCTCTGTGAAAGAAATTATCTTATTTAAGCAAGGCTGATCCTTCTGCACTTATTCTACTCATTGTTCTTCTTATCTAAGGCTTTGATTTATCAAATATGTCCTTTAAAATTATCTGTCTATCTATCTATATCATTTATCATATATCTATCATCTATCTAATTTATCTACAGTTGACCCTTGAATGACATGGGTTTAAACTGCACAGGTCCACTTAGTGAATTTCTTATAATAAATATACAGTTGACCCTTTGTATCTTCGTATTTTGCATTCATAGATTCAACTAATGTAGGTGAAAAACAGTATTTTCCATCCCTGTTTGGGAACCCATGGATGTGAAGGGTCAACTGTATGCAGAGTTCAATGCCATTAGGTATTCAAAAAGTGTTGGAACTAATTCCCTGCAAGTACCTAAGGACCACCGTGGAGTCAAATTATACAGATTTTCTACTGCGTAGAGGTCAGCTCCCTTAATCCCTGTGCTGTTCAAGGGTTAACTGTACATAAATTTATTTAATTTGTTACTTTCCCTCTGCCAAAAAATATGTTTGGCATGAACAAAAAACAACCGCCTGAGAAAAATTTTTTAAAAAAATTATAAACTTCTCTGAATGTTGCTGTCCCTAAACTACCTACTGTTCTATTTTTTTTTTAGTCCTCAGAAAATGAATGTATCCTTGGTGCTTTATCCTCTACATAGTTGACATATTTTATGTACATAAAATTCTGTACTTAATAAAACTGTTGTCTCAAAGATCATTAAATAACTTAATTAACAGATTTAACTTATTTGCAATTATGATGCAAAAGTACAGTTTTTTTTAAATATTTTCCTGGTTAGTGTCCATTAGTTGCCTCCTAAATTTCTAAATTCACAATTTTCTCCTCTTTCTCTTTGCACTCACTTTTACTAATTTTCAAAGTCCTGGCTCTACCTACCAGCTAAATTCAGGAATATATGAAAGTCCTGACTTTATTTTGCTTCACTGTGCTCTACATTAATTTTCTTGGCGACCACATGCATTTACTTAATCATAAATGCATTCCTAGTTTATTGAGTCAAAATTTATTTACTACTGATCTAACTCATTCCTGGAATGCTGTCCTTCATTTTTAGATATGATTAATAATTTCAAAAATCTAACATTTAAATAAACTAAAGAACATCTAAATTTAAACATTTTAATCTTTTTTCAACCCCCCTTTCTGCTTTTATTTTTTTACTTCTTGATCAACATTTCTAAAATACTAACTTGAAATTTTGGTGATATAATTCTTTTCTTTCCATTAACCTTACACATCTACTCAGATATCCTGTTCATAGATTAATTTTCAGTGTTTTATTTATATCACCCTTTTTTTCTATGATTTCAGCCAACATTTGAGTTCAGCATTTTGTTACCTCTTACTGTATGTCCTTATTTGATATGACAATTTTCTGGTAGGATTCAGTCATTCAATCTCTCCTTTACAAAATTATTGTATACTGATAGCCTCTACTTACTTACTACTGCGTCATCTCTAAAATCTATGAGATATGATAACTTCTATTGTTCTGATATTTTTCTCTCAATAACTGCTTTTCTATTTCTATATTGTAATTTGATAATGTCATGTGTTTTCACCAAGAAGACATTATGCATTCCTGATCTCTAACTCAATTAAAGCAAATTCTTATCTTTACATTTATTTACCATTTTTATCAAAGTCACAAACATCATATCTGAAACCACAACTTCTGAACTATATTTTTTATACATTTTATAGGTATCTTCTCATTTAATTGTCAACAACTCTAATTTTGTAAAAACTTTCTTGTGCCCCATTGCAATCTAAGATCTTCCCTGGCATTTACCTCAGTGAATCTCTTGCATGTCTAGTTCTGTCTTGGGATGTGCTTCTCAGAGAACCAGATTAACACAGAAGCAGAGCTAACTAAAATTTGCACTCTAAAATACTATCTCCAAAAATCATAATCTTAACCACTGATATATGGCCTTCATGTACATTCTCAGACTTTTTACCCATTTTCATTCCACCACTTTTCATCCAAACTAAACCACTATTTATTTCTATTCTATTGCTTCTGTTTTGAATGATTTTTAATCTCCCTCTCAATATATAAGGCACTTTTTAAGGTCTATCTCAAATATCCTTAGAAGCTTTTTGAAAAATTATTAGCCTCAATTTGAATTTTTTATTCTTTGTTTAACTACTTATGCTTTTTTTATTAGTTTAAGAAAGATTTTAACATATTGTATAATATAGTGCCAAAATATGTGAGTTAGCTACATTCTCATTTCTACTACTGACTTCCTATGTGACTTTAATTATTGGACTATGAAATATGGTGACTTCCTTGCTTGACTATTTTCAATCTCACAGTAAGCAGACATAAATAGAAATAATTTCCAAGTTAGAGAAATAATTTTAATAATTATGAGGTCTTATGAGACTTTAAAATATATAAATATCTTCTATAGCATTTGCATACAAATAATGGCTTTTAAGATTTCTATAGCATCAATAAAACAACTTTGCCAAATATTATTGATGAATTATAGTGAATTACAAAATTCCTATGAGTAACTTTTTTTTAAAATTAATAATCTCTACCTCCACCTCTACCTCTTTCTTTTGGGCAGAAGAAAAAATACCATTATGCATCACTACTTTCTTCTATATTCAGTTGATGGGGAGTATGAAGAACACAAATTTCCTTTAAATATAATTTAAAAGATAGGTTGATTTATTGAAAAGTGTTTAGAGGTAGGCTTTAAGTATCCATAGCTGTTAACATTACAAAAAGAAAGATGACTAGACTTAAACTGTCTCATGATAGAACATACAATTATAAAGTAATCTTGTCAAAAAATGAGTAAAATGAAGAAGAAACTTGATTTTGAGGAAAACTTTAGATCTAAATATTAATTTAATGCAAATACAGATGACCAGTGAACATGATAAATGACACTATAGGTATCCAGTTAGCACTTAGGTTGTTATTTCCAACACTTAAATTGCAAAGGAGGAAAAAAAATTAATGGGGATTTTTATAGATTAAAAAAAAATGAAAACAACATGACCAGTTGCAATGTGTAGCTCTTATTTTGATCCTGGTTCAAATAAGTTTTAAGAAAAGTAACATATATTAGACAATTAGAAATCTGAACACTAAAATTCAATGATGTTAAGGATCTATTATAAACTTTTAAGTCATAACTGACATTGAGGTTGTTTTTATTTTTTAAAAAAGACATTGTTTAGAGATACATGTTAATATATTTATTAAAAATGTCAGAATAATTTTGTGCTATTCTGTTTTCTATATTTGAAATATTTGAATGCTCTTAATAAGCTACCTAGCATAATTACTATTAAATGAAAAACAAAGATAGTGTCTGACTTGATCAGAAACAGAGACTAAGTGCACTTTTCGCTGATTTCTCAGACTCAATATTTGATCTTCAAATTGTCCTGTAATCATTTCTGCCACAGTGATGAGACCAAGAGAATAGTCATATGAACTAAATCACAAGCACCTGATTAATCAGACATAACACAATATTATAAGTGAAAATGAGGATCAGAACAGCCAAGAGACCCAGGATACACCTGTACTTTATTTGCTTTCGTTTATTTGTGTCAGAAAAATTACTGTCAGAAAGAAATATGTTTTTCTCATTATACCATGCTGCCTCTCATTTGCTATAGGAGAGATATTTAAGGAAAAAAAGAGTTAGATTTGCTAAATATAGAGTTCAGTTTTCCAAATTCCTGGGTAAAAACAAAAGGCAGAGAAAGAGTCCTATGACCTCTTTCTTTAGTGTTTTCTTTCAACTCATATTATCTCTTCTTTTACTATTGGACAAGCTGAGGAATACAGTTTATTCAGCCAATCAAAAACTAAAAATGAACTAAAAGATTTTTAATTACCATAGAGTTCAAATTAAGATACTGAAGGATTTTATGAAATAGTCATATCAAGATTGATATACACCTACCTTTGCCATAGTAATAAATCTGGTAAGCAGACCAGGACACCTGTGATAGCACCCAAAACAGCATATTCCTATAAATAAAATCAGTATTATACTGAGCAATTTCTGCTGTTTGTCTCTTGTGGTTTAGAGTCAAGGCAGACCATTTTAATTATTATATTGTTTGTATGCACAAGAAATAGCTTGCTTTTTATTGCATATCTGCCTCAGCAGTTTTCTAACATGTAATGGGTACTTAAATAAATGAATAGATAAATAAATTAATGTAGACTTTACCTTATATATATTAAATTGGCATTTTTAAGAGAGATTTAGGATTCTAATAGTGAGCCATTAACTAAATGGGATAGTTTAATCAGTTTTCTATTAATGATCATTAGCTTCAATGTCAAGAAGTACATTTTCTGATAAAATTACCACACTCTAAGGCTGTAGCCTATAAGGAGTGTATTGTATCACACATCATAGAGGTAAGAGTGTTTAAATCCAAGCTCAAGATAATCTTTATCACACTGACCTATTTGCTCTTCCCCAAAGGCGATAATTTTTTTTCTCTCGGTCTTTGTCCCTTTTATTTCTTCTGCCTTAAATTCTCTTTCCTTCTGCTTTGCTTGACTAAACCATACTTTTACTTGAAGACTCAGCTCAGGCCATGCCTCCTTCATAAAGCTTCCTCTGAGCATCACTGGTCTGGATGAGATAACGTCTCTTTCCATATACTCAAAGACACTTCATGCATTCACCGTAGAGCTTATAGTGCTGCAACATACAGTGTTTATTTGTCTCTCTCTGAGCCCTGGTTGTTACTCCTACTCCATCTCATCCCAGAACACACACAAACACACACACACACTCACACACTCAGTAACAAAATATGTAAAACTAAGGACTACACCTACATTCTTGTATTCTCAGTGACTAGAATAGTGGCTGATATACAACCGATGCTCAATTAATCTTCACAGTTGTTGATGAGGTTTAACATTAAATAATTGTATGATGTTGTCATGTAACTTTTATTTCTTACTTAGCTGGAAAATTTTTCTTTGTCATGAGATAAAACAAACATGTACTTCAAAATGATATGACTCTTATTGATAATAAAAAGAGAGTCACCTTCACAATAAGTTTAACATCATAATTACCTGGCATGATTTAAGAATCATCAAAGGGCATAGCCTTCCTACTTGGGATAATATTCTGGCTGGGACACAATAACCATAATTATTTATTCCTATAGTTTAGGTAATAAATACTGCTGTTAAAAGTAAAAAGTTAACTTATAGAGAAAAATCTATTTGATACTATACCAGGAAGCATGGTATTTAAATAATGAACATAGGTCAGATAAGTTTGGAGAGAGCAACTGAATTCTAAATAGATAAAGAATGGTTCCTTGGTAACCCAAGAGTATCATCAAGACACCGCTCTAATGAGGAGTTCCTGGAATGTGATAGGTACTGAAAGTAAACTCACCAATCTCCCCTAGTGTCAGTTCTGAATGGAACCCATTTAACAATGCTATTGACTAGAGATACACAGTCGGCCACTATAGAATTTCTTGAAGTTCAATCACATACCACTTTCCTGACTTTATCATATCTGTGTATTATTTGTACTATTATTTAATGTTTATATTTAAATTAATTCACTTAAAAATTTAAATGCCTATGATAGTCTCAGACTCAAAATCAAATCTGTGAAATCATGAGTTAAATGTGCTACTTTTTAAAAATACATACTAAGATAACAACATAATTACTGAAATAATTGAATTCATCTAGGCATTGTAAATTGGGAAACAAAGAATTATCCTCTGAAATTAGATTGACCAGGGTTTGATTACTAACTCTAAAATTTATTTGCAGTATCTTTGGATAATCTATTTAAACTATCTCAGCTTTCATTTATTTATCTGTAAAACAGGGGCAAATAATTTCTATATTTTAGAGTTCTGAGAATTAAATGTAAGGATGAATAAAGAATTTAGCACAGTGTGTCAAGAATATACTCAGAAAAGGTTAACACTTATTTATAAATTTATCATCAATAATGGAGTCTTACGTGTTACATAGCATTATTCTCAAAGAACTCCAAATACATTACTTTTATTGCCTGATTTGCACTTGTTGAGACAGAAATTAGCAAATTCATGAATTCTCAGTGTTTGAGGGTTTTTTTATGTGTCATGAAGGTTGATCTGAATCACTGTATACCCAAAGACTTAAAGATTTTTAAAATATTATGAATGGATTAAATAAAATATACAAAGTGACAATATAAATCATTAGAAAGGTTTACATTTAGAAAAATTATAAAATTAAATAAAACCTGACTCTCATAGAGGCTCCTGTACAGATAGATACATAAAAATAGAGATATATACATTTATACATATAAATATGGGATTTATGAGAGTTCTCTATAGAGTCCTACAAGCACAGAGGGAGAAAATAGTTTACTTAAGCAAGATGGACAACAGTTTTTAGCACTAACATGCAGAATAACTTCCAGGAGGCTGGAGTGAGGGAAGGAAATGAACCAGTTTATTCCAGCAATTAAAAAAATTTTTTTTTTAATTTTAAATCATCAGTTTTGTTATTTGTATGAGTTTGTATCTGATACAAACATATTCAAAGCATGAACTCTAGTTAAAGATGGACAAATGTGAGCTACTATACAAAAGCTTAAAACACTGTTTAGTCATAATATTTTAACAATGTCAATGCCCCCAAATTTTAGATTTCCATGTTTTGTTGAGTCTTGTTTATTGAGCCCAGGCTCAATAAGTAATGACTGAACATCTGTAGTCGTGTTGCTCACACATCACAACTTTATTTAGCATTTCAGTTTTACAACACATGGTTCATGATTTTTTTCACCTCTGTATAAAATGAACTAGCCTGTCATTTGAACTGTTTATCCCTCAGGTACTTTTGTCACTCAATAAATATTATTGAAGATGAGAATGACTATTTCCAAACATGTATCTGTGGAATGTGAAATGTTTATGTTCTCTTTGAGTTTCTCTTCGAGTGAAAAGGAAAATGTGTTCAGCCATTTTTTCATATTTTACTCTTGTTATTTCTCACCTGTCTCAAGTCTTTTGTAATAATCTTTCCTGTTTTGTCTTTAGATTTTTTATTTTTCCTCTTTCTTCATCCTGTACTTTTCTGGATGTCTTGTGTTTGCATCCTTCATTACTGCAGTAAGTAAATCCTTTTTAAATTACTAGAGTTTTGCAAGAAATTTTTAAAATAATTTTTCCATGTAAAGATCATGTCATTTGTGGGAAATCTTAATACAAGAATTTGGAAGCAAGTCTGCTGAATAACAAAACATTAGGTCTCTTCAATTTAGAAACACAGAGATTAAACAATCACCTGTATTCATTCTATAAATATTGATTGAATACCTTTTTTTTTTTTACTTTAAATCCTAATAGGCTTTTGATATATAGAAGTGAACAAAAGAAAAACAATTCCTGTTCTCATGGAGCTTGATTCCAAGCACCAATTGAAAGCATGAAGATATTTTTAGTCACAGTCAGATTTAGGGCTTGAATTGTATGTAATTGGGAATAGAGATATTTAAGAAAAAAAGAATACAAAATTAAAAATGCAAAGTTAGCTATATAACAAAATATATATTTAGAACTAAAAATGCTTATGGTATTATATAAATATAGTATATATATATATATATAGTATATATATTTAGAACTATAATGCTTATGGTATGTACCAGCTTTAAAAAAATTAAAGCTGGTACATACCATAAGCATTATAAAATTCAGAAAAATAACATAATACTTCTATTAATAAACTATCTGACACGCCTCTATTATACTTTATTCCATAAAGTTTGGGTTGTATACTTTTTATATTATTATCATACATTAATGGCTTTTTTTTGTAGAGAATATAGAAAAAACTCAGGCTTTTCTCTAAAATGATTGAAGTAAATGTGTTTCGATTATTGGTACTTTAGAAAAATTTTCTTTAGTTTCATGACTCATTGAAAATGTATTGTTAAGGTTCAGTTTATTATAAAAAGGTGAAGAATGCATGGTTCCTTACATACTGGCATACTCTGGGGTATATTTACAGATTTTTGCCCTAAAAATTTAAGAATTCTGATTGTTTCTATTTTATGAAAATTAAAAAATGAATGAGGTCTTTATTGTGTATTTATAGTAATAGATACTTTATTATTGAGTCTGTACTCAATAATAAAAAATAAAAATAATTTATTGAGTAAGCATCAGGGATGGCTGAGTCTTCTTAAATGTTTATATGTCTAATGATTGCAGGAAGTTTGCACAGACTATATTCTAGTTCTGTCTCTCCAGCACAGCCCATGTATTTCAAGTGCCAGGTACTTTAGGCTTCATTCATCTCACCATATGATGGTGAATACATGTGCTTGTACACCATGGGAGGCTAGCATTAACTTAATTCTTCATGGAAGGAAATATGAACCACATATATCTCATTAAGTCCAGACTAAATGTATCTCCAAAAGAATTTCTACTTAATTGGATCCTCCCTTTGTTTGATTCCCCCAACCTGAGGGAAAATGTTCTTGAAGGAAAGTCAGAGTAGAAAGAGGCAGTTGTCTTATGTAATTGTGGTTAAATCCTACTTTTGCAAGTTTCACAAAAGTATATGAGCTTTGCTAGAGCTGCTCCTGGAGCTTTGGAACCTGGAGCCTTGGAAGAGGCTTGAATGAGGGAGAGACTCTGAGGTTTCAGTCACATTAGATTTACCGTAAATCTGTTCCTGTGGTCACAAACAAGTTGAACAAAGCTGTTGATTTCTCTGGAGCTGACAATTCCAGAGGTATAGCATTAATCTTCCCTATTCAAAGTAAACTCAGTAATATCGACTTTAACTCTTAGTGTCATTTGGGAAACTTTTCAGTTAACTTAGTATTTTCCTAGGTCAAGCTTTCTGCCTATGATAATGTATGACCTTAGCACTAGATGAAATAGATGCAAAATTATCATCTATCCATACTAATTTCCACTGAGGGTAACATCCCACTTGGTTCCCATTATCATACGTTTGCACCCATTGTTGCTGTGTGTGGTGTCTAAATGTGCACTACATTCACTATTTGAATCAACTCTGAACTCAGTGGTTCACTTTCTGCTATTTTCAAGGTTTTTCTCAACATTTATAAAAACAATCCAGATGTTTCCCTTCACCACAGTGGTGGTGCTGACAATACGTGCTGCCTGTGGGCCCACTCACCAACCCCATCCCTCAGCACTTACAATTTTACTACTCCAACACCTCAATGGAAGAGAAATATGTCTAAGAAGCTGCAGTCTTTCTAGTTTTTGTTGTGAAATGTTTTCTATGTGCTCAGATTCCCTTTAACCTATTAAAGTTTCTAATGCAGTTGTCTTTCTTTATCTATGGAGGACATATTTCAAACCTCCAGTAGATGCCTAATAAAACTGAGCAATTATAATAATATATTATAATAAAAATTATGTGACTGTGGTCTCTCTCTCAAAATATCTGAAATTTTTTATTTAATATTTTTAGACCATAGTTTACCTTGGGTAACTGAAACTTTGGAAAGTGAAACTTCAGATAAGAGAAGACTACTGTATCTTTGCTCCTCTAGCTCTTGTCTTGGAAGTTTGGACATCTCAGCTTAATTTTACTGTTTAGATCAACCTTCTTTCACAGATGAGTCAAACTTTTATTTCCTAAGTTTTAGGAAGCATACCACATTCTTTCCAATTCTGTCTTTGTTTGCTAATCATAATTTAAGGAATTAAAAATCATTTGTACTGTGAAACACCTACTTTTGCAATTGAAAGTCCTGATTTTAAGAAATTTTTCTCTGCCATTAATTAAAAAATATCTCTTCTGGGGAATTCAATGGATTTTTTTTCCTTAACATTAACTTATTAGACAATGGATAACATTGGGGCAATTAGTGGGATGTTGGCACCATAAAACAATATGGCCATAAAAATGCTTCTATGTAAAATTTTCAGTTTTAGCCTGCTATAACTAAAAGTGATGAAAATGAGCAATTTTTACCAAATGCTAATAAAAATATCTTGAAAACCTCTGAGATACATTAAAAATGCATAAGATGAAATGCTACTGAAATGCTACTTAACGACATTGAAAAGTCTTGCTTTTAGTAAAATGAAAATAGCTTTGTTCTGATTATAAAATTACTTTATATTTGTTCTTTTATATCATATTATATTTTTATAATATATAAAATTATCTATAATACCACTACTCAAAAATAATGCTAATATTTTACATTCTTATTCAAAACTTGAAAAATTATTTATTCCAAGAGCTAGTATAGGAGAAAATAAAAATAAATTTACAAGTTCTTCCAATAGTTTACAAATGAAAGTAATGGATCTATTAATGGAAATGGAAAAAAGTAATAACTATCATAATTTTGATTGAAAATGTGGAAATTAGGCTGACCATAGTCAACATAAAATGGTTAATCAGAAACCCCCTGAGAAATATGGTGAAAATATTATTTGAAGATATCAGAGAAATGAATTATTCAGAGAAAGAAAGGATTATTTCTATAACGTGAGCTAGAAGTTGCCTCAAGCTTCTGGGTAGTCTATGTAACTCTTCCACTCTATCAGGTAAAAGTAAAATAAAGAGAGAAAATATGGATGCAGTGCAATAAGAAAGGAAAAAACATCATAGGAATTCTGGCAGCAATCTTGGGCACTTTGAAAAATGTATTTTGGAGGACATTTTTATATTTCGGCATTACACAAATCTCTAGAGAAATAGCAAATTAGGAAAAGCAGTAAACTGAGCCTTAGCAGCAGAGTTGATGACAACTCTTAGCTCAAGGTTCTACTTTTGAACAGTTGCAAAAGGCAATATTGAAAAAAATCTCTCTCATCCATTCATATAAAAGCTTAGACACTCAAATGTGCCTCCTCTAAAATAGCCTGGGATTATATGTGCAATAACAAATTAAGTCTTGCCATTATGATGACTAGAAGGTTTCAGCAAAGCAAGACAGCAACAATCTTTTCAGCTTTAAATCAGTTTCAGTATTCATAGTTTCTTCCATAAAATTAAAATCAGTATTGCACACTGTGAAACATTTATAGGACAAACAACATACAATATAATTATATGACAAATAATTAATGTAGAAAATAAATCCGAGAGAAAGTTGTACATGGAAAAGTAAGTATGACCTGAAGGTTTTGTGGAAAATATCTTAAAGCAAATGTTATTTAAACAGGACCTGAGAGTTGAACAGAGCTGATACCTAAGAAGGCTTTATAAGCCTTTCAAAGCAGAAAAAAAAAATTGTACAAATGATCATATTGTGATGTGAAGCAAGAGATATATAAGGACAGGAAAATAAAGTAGATATGTAAGATAAGTCAAATAATTTGTATTCAGTGAAAAAAAATATTAGTATTGGGTTTAATACGTCAAGGATTGACTCTTACACCTGATCCTAACTCTCTGACTTTAGGCAAATCTCTTGCCTGCATCTCATTTTCTTTCTTTGTAAAATGATGTTAGATATGGCATCCATTTCATACTTTCAACTTTACAAGGTGGCTTGGTATTATAACCATGTTACAGATGGCAAAATTGATCATTGAAAAAATTATTCAAGCTTATTTTATAATTAGTTGACTAAGCAAAAAATAAGATGAAAGGAGAATATTTTAAGGAAAATGGGTTAGGGCACAGTGTACAGTATATAGTGGTAAAAATTCTATAAGGATGAAAATTGGTTAAGAGCATATTCTAGAAATTAACAAATGGACTGATCAGAATATTGAATTGGGAAGTGAAAGTGGGAACACAGGGAAATTAGCTTGAGACACTTCGATGAGTCTTATCAAAAAATAGAACTTGAGCCACAGATAGGGAGTCATTACCAGAATAATTACAGTGGGATGTAGCCAAGCCTTTTTACTGTGGAAGACGAAATAGAAACAACTTTACAGGGTAGAAGAGAGCCTTGAATAACACCCAAATGTACAAAATGCATTAATAAAAAGGATAAAAAAAAGAAGAGACCAGAAGATTAAGTGGAAACAAAAGAAAAAAAATGCTGTTTCAAAAGCCCAGGTGTTCTTAGAGGACTTAGTGTTCATGGCTTTAAGTTCAGGGAAATGGAATTGAAGGAAAAAAAATAACAGAGATTGAAAATTACAAGGATAATGATCTCCTTTAAATATACAATATCATTATTGTCATGTAAAAAGAAGTTAGAAATAAAGGAATGTGTGGCCAGTGGATAACAAAGATGAATTATAAGACTGAACCTTTTTTATATCCAGTCTTCTTTGCAAAAGTGAAGAAGGCAGAATCTGAATTTAATGGTAGTGTTTAAAAGTTTTCTTGTGACATATTCTGGAAGAAATAAATGGGTAAAAAAACTAGGCCAGAGCTTAGGTAATGCTGAATATTATGAATTTGCAGGGCAAGATCCACAAGATTTTCTGTTTTTGCATCCTTAGTCAATTAAAGAAAAAGTAGAGCAGGAGTAAAAAATCCAAGGTTTAGAATCAGTACCCTCTGAATTCAAAAGAGTGAGACAATCTTACAGGATAGTAAATATGGTATGGAAATAGCTGATCAAAGAGACAAGTTAGCACCCAAATAATTTCTATAACTGATCTTCTTTTAAAATAGAATCAAGCAATGCATTGGTAGCATACATTATAGTAGTTGATGTCTAATGTTTTATAAGGAACTTGATTGTTTCTTAAAGTTGGCTTTAAGTATGAAAAGAATATACATTTGGAGTCTAAAGAGGAACCAATAACAGAAAAACTATGGCAATTAAAACCAGGTTTAGCCCTCTGCTAACCCTATTAGTTGTCTGTCTGAATTTGAATTTGGCAAGGGAGTTGTTGGATCTGGTCCACCCTCCTGGCAAGGCAGCCATCTGGCCAGTTGCACCTGTTTCCAAAAGCCCTACTATTCCCATGAGCTCTATGTTGATGTAAATGAAGTGGGAGCTAATGGGACTTGAATTACACATGGAATGGCATGGATATGTGTGAAAAGGAAGGCTAAGCAAAGCCAATTAGCTGCCTTGGAATGAATACTAAACCAAGAAATTAGAAAGAATGGCAGAACAAGGTTAAATAAAATAGCGACTAAGATGATGAATGTACTTAGAGAAAAGAAGGAGACAAGTTCATGGTCTGAGGGGAGAAAACAAAACTCCATCTGCCTGTTCAAGTGGCTCCAGCCTCTCATTCATATTAAAGATAATTCTGAACTATGCTCTAGCAGTATTGCTGCAAACAAATTGCTTCAGAGAACAAGCTTCCTCTCTCCTAACCTCCACTCAATGACTTGTACATAATGAACGTGTGCTGCCGTCAGAGGAGCAAAATTTGATGGAGCCTAGAAGAAATTAACTTTAAAGAGCGGGGAAGCCTTTAAAATAGAACAACTTTCTTCCCTGCAAACAATGATGATGTTTTAAAGTAAAAATTGCTGAAATGGTCTAGATGTGAATTTTCCTTTATTTTATACATTATTTTAGATTTTATCAATTTCTTAGCATTACTTACTATGTTAGTCATACTGCATCACTTTCTGTTTGCGCAAGTTCACACTAGCACAATATGTGTTCTCAATTTGTTTTTTTATATATTGAAATATTAAGGATTGTATAACATGGTTATGTCATATATACGATATATGTATTACTATGACAGTTTGTGGAATTTAACTACCTTATAATAGCTCTGACTGTAAAATATTTAACATTAGATGCCCAGAGCGTTAAGACAGAAACCTTTCAGAATGACTTGCCCCAGAAGTTAATTAGTATACAAATAGTATATTGCAAATCTCTGCATATGTGCACATATATATATATATTCAATGATTTGACTCATTGACAATTTTTCCTTAGGACTAACAAGTCACCAAAAAATACCTATGTATCTTAAATTTATATTATTTTTGCCGATCAGCACATGTCTGAGCTAAACATTTAAGAAAAAATGGGAAGCAACTATTTTCTATGACCCCAAAGTTATATAACAAATCCACGTGTGACCCTACATTTACTGTTTTTTTTTCTTCATGCAAGGCCAAGAAAAAGAGGAGATAGATTCCTTTAGAAGAGCCCAGTTGTGGCAAAATACAAACACATTTGGGCACTGATCAAAATTAATCATTTTGGTACCAGAAAAAAGTCTTTGAATTTGAAAAAGACAAGTTTCTCTCTCTCTCTCTCTCTCTCTCTCTCTCTCTCTCTCTCTCTCTCTCTCTCTCTCTCTCTCTCTCTGTGTGTGTGTGTGTGTGTTTAAGGCCAGATACTGCAGGTACTGGGTTATGAAGCTGCTGATTTTATGTTCATTTTCAAATTTTATCTCTGTACTTGGTCTCTGACTCTAAAGGTTTTTATTTGGACAACATGGTGATAAAATTCTGGGAGAATAACAAAAAGACACACTGGTTTTCTTGGGAGTAGTTTGAGATATACAGGTTTTGTTTTATTTTGTAATTCATATTAACTCATGAGATACATTTAATCTATCAGGAAGAAAAAGAGAACTATTAAAGTTTATGTAAACCACAAAAAAATTATTTTGACTAGGAATCTTCCAGTTAGAGATCATGTTCCCTTTATCTTACTTGGCCCATGATAAACACATACACAATTTCATATATTAATATTGCTTTTCCTCTTTCAAATTAGCTAAATGTGTTCCTTTTATCAATGACATAAAATGAAGGCTTTGATTTAGAAATAATTGCAGCCATTTAAAAAAAATCATTTGTTTGTTTCAAAGTCTCAAAATAACCTTACTCTATCTGAGATTCTCTGCAGAAGTAAATAAAATGAGACTAACCGGGCTAAACGCCAAGAGAAAGCAGTCATGAGACAAGGACAGAAGAGGTGCCAAACCTACATTATCAGAGAAAAGTGAAGAGAGAAATCGAAATGGAAACATGAATACTGAATTCTAATTTCACACTTTTCACAAGGTTCAAAGATTTCACTGTCCATAGGGAAAATTTAAGATAAGCCACATAAAAAAAAATACTTATTTAGAAGTCAAGAGGCTTAAATTCAGGTCTAAAAGCACTTACTATCTATAGATTAATCAGGATACTTAAATTCAGAACTACATAAATTATCTTTGTAAATTCATGCTTATTTTCTACAACTTACCTCTTCTCTGTATTTGTAGATTTGAAGCTCTCTTCCTTTAGCTATTATATGAAATTAATTCTGTAACATTAATAAAAGAATCTGTAAAATTCAAAATATACAAAAGGATGTTATGATTCTAATCAGCTTATATTTCAAAAACTTCTTCCAGACACAAATGGGGCCTCAGAATAGAAGTAAAATGAAACTTCAAAATGAAGACAAAGAATTTGTTTATTTTCAAATGAACTAGGAAATTGTTTTAGAGAGACAGCTATATATCCATCAGCAGAACACATTATTCCAAGCATGGAATTAACTTGAAGATACTATACTAGATTTGAAAATTAACTGCAATAGTGTAATTCTATTTTTGCCTATGGAGAAAGTGGGTTAGGTGGATAAAAAAAAAAGTGAACATATTTAATAGTGTTGCTTAGAAAATTTTATGTCTTTCGTGTCTCCTGATAATTGAGCATCTCTTTCCTTCTCATTTTCCAAGCGAACAGAGACTACATATATCTCTTCTTCTATCATTCCACCTCCAAAAATTATAATAATGATGTAGATGATGATGTTGATACCACAAAGAGAATCAAGACATCAGCAGACATGGATGGGGCACATAGGTTAATAGAGAGCTGCAACATCACAGACTCAAGAACAACATTTTACAAAGCATACCTGAGGGTAAAAAATACATGTTTTGAAAAACTATGGTTACACAAAAAAAACTATTAACAAGGACGTAGAAGTTTAATAAACTGACATTCCAACATAAATGATGTGAGACAAAGCAATGCTCTGACAAGAACTATCTATTGGGTTGGATTGTTATCAGTTGTTTAAAGCAGGAGAACTCGAGTCTAAAATCTATGTCATCTGTAAGAATTCTTGACTTAATTTCACAGGAGTATTTTCTTAATCTCCCTCAACAAAATTTTGTTGTCTCCACAAGGTCTTAATTTAAAGACCTTCTCTTTCTGTTATAAACATGCTTCATTTAGTAAAACCAATGTAGCTATTATAATTGTCTTTAGTTTCCAATGTAGAAAAAACAAGTAAACAATACTTTTTTAAAAATTTTCTTTCAAAGCTTGTATTTATTAGGTATGGGAATTCTACAACCACCAGAAGACTCTTCTAAATTGAATATAAAAAATATCACAGTCAAGATTGTGGCAATGGAGCATATTTTAGAATCCAAAGCTATTAGATGGTATCCATGCCTACCTTTGGCATATCCAGACATATTTGGCAACCACAAAGATGAGTGATGTTCACATTGCCCTGTCTTTAGTAGCCCTACTCAGCTTCTTCCCAATTTGCCACTAGATAATTCCTTAAATGCTCTCTAGCCAGAGATTTCTCTGATGCCACTGGAGGAAAAGTATAAATATCAATAAACCTATCATCGATAATACCATCAACTCATATTGCTTCTAACCATTGGGACATTTTATTCATTAAATCCTAATTCTCTTTTTGGACTAGATCTTTTTCATAACCAATCAACTGATAAATGAAGCCTCACATTGTTTAGAAAACCATGCTTGTTGTGGAGCCTACATTGTGTTAAACCATTCCCCTAGAGAGTCCCATTCATCAGACCTTGTCAGTTTGCATTACTCAGCCTCATTAATGCCCCCTCACAAGTGGCAGCACCACAATCTCCCCACCCCGCCCCGGAGCCGCCTGACAGACTGTTCCTCCTGCACAGATTCCTAAGGGGCCCTTTATTGAGGTCTCTGGTGAAGAAAACAGCACCTTAATGAAAGATTTGCACCAGAGCATAATTAACTGCTACTGTGGGCACAACATGAGAAAGTAAGGTTCTTTGGAATAGAATAATGTCAAGAGAAACAGAAGGTAGCAGAAAAAAAGGAAGACCAAATATGAGATTAACTGACTCCATAAAAGAAGCACTAGACGTGAGTCTACAGGAGCTGAGTAGGGCTACTAAAGACAGGGCAATGTGAACATCACTCATTCATAGGGTAGCCAGGAGTCAGAGCCACCTCAACAGCATGTATCATACATACAACGCATTACTGCTGCTGTTAGTAATTTTATTGATTTTGTCATCTATGCGGATGACAACTAACTTTTTTTTTTAACTGAAAACATAGATGAAAGGAGAAACTATTTAAGTAACATTAGAGGATGGGTATATTTCAAAAGCTGTTTTAATAGAAATGTTTTCTCTTGTCTTGGCTTAAAGAAGAGCAGTCCTTGATCTCTCATTTGGTGTAGTTAGATGAAGGAAAACAGCCTCAGTAGAACAGAAAACAAAGTCAGAAGGAAGGTCAGAGATTGTCAAGAAAACCATTTAGCACAAAAGGTAAATGTTTATTTGAACTGTGGCAAACATTGTTAACTAGAAGATGAAGATGTGGTTGATTTAACTCTTTGTCATTGCAAATACCCTAAACACAGAACTTAGATGAAGGATCACTTAAAACATGACAATGCATTCTGGAATTAAAGGTGACAGAAACAAAAAGCAGAGATTGATGACAACTGTGCTCTTTCACAAAGCTCTCTCCTGTTCTTTTCTTATTTTACTAATGTTAGCTTCTTTGAAAGAATTAAAATAAATGAAAAGATTACCTGTTTATACCTGCTTTAAAATGCTACATAAATACACAGGAACACACATGCACTTCATATACAGCATTATTCTAGAATTATATGCAGCTGCTGCTGCTGCTCTGGTCTAATTGCTTTTGCAGAGCGACAAAAGAAGTAAAAGACTTTGTTTTATTTAAGGTGCAAATCAGATTCCCCTCAGCTTTGGTGACATCTGTGGGTATAGGGCTCCCTTTAGAACGACAGTATCCAATTACTAACGAACATTGCTGTTATCCCCAAGGAAAACAGAATTCAGAGGATCTGTGAGGCAGCACATCTCCAAATAATCTGATGGTATGGTTACTTTCTTACATTGTAATACTGTACTTATTTGGTGCTAATAATGGTAGGATGTATTCCTGCCGATGTAGATTCCACAATGCAAAAGGGCAAGTTTAAAACACCAAGTGCTGAGGCTAGAAAAAAGCAGTGTCAAGGTCTCTCAACAAATCTACAATTATCTAGAAAGCCTTATTATCTAGATTTTGCATTATTTAAGAGAGAATATTATTCTTTATCCCAAATTTCAGGCTCTCTCTCTCTCTTTTTTTTTTTTTGCTTCTAAAAACACACTCCACTAAATGTTTATGTTCACCTCCAATCCTTATTCAAAATTCCAAAAATAATAATAAGTCTAAAATTAAACATACTTCCAGGGAATGATGAAATAATATCTTGTGCTGAGGCAAAATGAACGTTAACTTAGAATTCCTCTCTTGGCTATGGACTCAATTAAGAGAGAGAGAATAATACTTTCAAAGACTGAGAGTTTACTGCTTTCAAAATGTTCTATAGTAAGAAAACTGACACAAAATCAAGAAGTAGGATGTGAGGAGCAACAAGCAAAGAAATTGATGATGTTTGTAAATTTAATCATTTACTGGTACTACTGCAGCTACTTCTACTATTAATACTAATTATAACCAATTGAGAATAGGCATTGGTTAGTAACAAACTAAAAGTAAAATACTGAAAATAAATAACAAGGAAGTTGGGAAAATGAAACATTATGCAGCACTTCAAGTGAATTGTACCAACTGAGATACATCTTACAATGTTGAATGAGAAAATAATGAAGTAATGTGAAGTAACACTGAGTGAAGAAAGTAAAATGCAGGAGAATATGCATGGTTTTAGATCATGGAATTATATTTTTAAAACATACAAAACTATATAAACTATGGCTTTAGATATATATAAACATGATACAATTTTTTTAAAAGGTGGGTGGGAAGGAAATACATCAATTTCAGGGAATCATATTTGTTTGGGAAGGGTGGGAAGGACATAAAAATGGAGGGGTGCAAAGAAATCTTTAGTTGTATCAGTAGTATTTTGTTTCTTAAAAAATAAAAACTTCTAAAGCAAATATGGCAAAATATTTGCATTTTTATTTATATATGGTTTTTTGTTATGCTCTGTAACATCTTGTGTATATGAAAGATTTATTTCTTTAAAAGAAAGAAAAATATATTGAACAACAATAAATAAGATGAATTGGAAGAGCTCTGTGAAGCAATATCAGAAAACTGTTGCAATACTATTGCAGTAACCCATACAAGGTATGATCTATGATAGTGTCTCCAAAAAGGAAAAACAAATGAGACCTTTCAAATGTAAAATCAATATGACTTGATGATCAATATTGTATGAGTGGCAAAGGAGAATGTCCAAATCAAGAATGACTTGGAGTTTGCTGTCTCGGGAAATTAAATGAAAGTTGGTGCTTTCAATTTACTGGGACAGAAAGTTGTAAGGCCTGATAGAGTTGTCTAAAGGATATCTAGAAATATCATTCTGGATTGTAGAGAAAGTTTGTAGTCGGATAGATAGATGAATAGATGGATGGATGAATGGATATATTAATACCTCTATATCTCTTAATCCATTTTTTCTTTATTCAAGATTTCTGTCCTTCTTTAGTTTCTAATGACCCAGATTGTTCAACTTTTTGCCTTCTAAATTAGATTTTCTTTTCTTTTATATTATTTTAAATTATTTAATAGTGTATTTTTTAACTTAATTTTTCTGCTTCTACAGTCTGCTTGCATTTTTCCTGAAGCTTTTAAAAGGTAAAGAAGGAGCTACAAAGGAAGCTATCAATGATTATAAAGAGCATAAACATAGATTGTAGGATACAGTCATAAAAGGAACCTCATAATCACAAATAAGTGATTTTTTTCTTGATTTGACTCAATCAAGTTTCCTTAAAGTTAGAATTCAACTTGAAGTTATCATTTTCTCCTCTCTACTGTCTTTAATTATAGAAAACTTCCACCAGTTTGTAATTTAGAGAAATTCATTTTAACAAGAAAAATTTATTTACCATATGGATATTTTCCAGATTGTAGTTTGTTGAGATAAATTGATATAAATGGTTGGAGAATGAGTTCCTTGGAAGTAGTTAACAAAAATTAATTACAAACAATGTTGAAATGTTCACATTCTCTAAAGTTGTAGTGATCTTTAAAAATCAAACTCTACTTTCCTGTGTGTATTATTTTATTAATCTCCCTTTATCTCTTTAGAATGACATTTCCTACTCATATTTTTTGCTAAGTCGTTGAATCCTTCAAGTGCTTGTGACTACCTCAGCTTCTCTCTGAAGCAATGTGAACTGTTTAAAAGATGCTGTTTAACCAACTATAACATTTCCTAAATAACTATAAATTTACTTGACATTTATATTAATATAATTATTTCAAGTAAAAAAAAGAAATTAAAAAAATAAAATTTTTTTCTAATAGGAATTGATGAAGAGACAGTAAGAAAGGACTGAAAAAGAAAACATTAGGATAAAAAGTCATTCTACCTAGAAACAGGCAAAGCTCCAAAATAAAAGTATGAGAATTATTTCTCATTGTAATCTTTCATTTATTCAATGCATTATTTGAGTACTTACTATAAGCAAAGACTTATGTCAGACCCAATAGTTTGAAGGGGGGAAAAACACCTGTAGCAGCAGTGTTGCAATAGATGGTAGAAAATGTTGAGTGGACTCTTATTTTTTGCTTCCTTAATTTTTTCCCCAGTGTTCTGCTTGAATATTGTCTAGGAACTGTACTTCAAGAAGAAATGTAGTCCTCCCTGTTTTTCTGAGATAATACAAGCTTCATATGCTGATCTATATTACATCCTCTCCAATTACTAATTACATTGTGAAAAGTAATCTCATTGTTCTCTATTGAATACCTTATTATTATTAGAAATTCTTCATAATCAGTAAGCCTGAAGCAATTGCCCCAAGTACGATTGCTAACTTCATCATCCCCTCATTCTGGGGTTACAAGGACCTCAGGTGTTTTAGGCCACATTCTATTGGCTTCCAGTGTATGTCCCAATAGTATCTCTGCATCAGCCTCTTTTGCTCTTTTGCCTTGGGTTATCAGAAAGTGACAGGGTGAAAGATGAACAATGGTAGCAGAGACCTTGAGCATTTTAGTCAAAAACATGTTCTAGTGCCATGATGTCGTGTGTCTCTTTAGGACTTGGAAGCAGTATTAAGGATTTAGGCCTCACCTACTTCAAACATTAGCCTCCAAGTCTCACTAAATTACCACCATTACCACACCCCACCACTCAAATAGATTCCTCTTTTACAAATATGCTGGATTGGTCTCAGAATACTAATCAAAATTTCTAACTGAATATTTGTGTTGCTATTTGATTTTGGTTTTTCTTTTTATAAACTGAAAGGTCCACGAGTCCAGGAAGTATGTCTGTTTAGTCACCGCTATATCACCAGGGCTTTCCAATAGCTGGAAGAAAGTATGTCTCATTTAGGATCTATTGAATAAACTCTGATGATTAAAATATTACAGACTATTAATAAGACTGAAAACTTGACAAAGAGGTAACGTCATATTTATTTTTTAGTCCTTTACTCTCTAGCCTTATATTTTGTGCAAAATAGGCACTCAATATATCTAAAATTGAAATAAAGAAAAAGCAGCCATGGTTAGAGTACTTCCTTGAGAATTTTTTCAGGATCTCTTCTCTGTGACAGAGTCGTGCCCACCAGCAGCCATGGGATCACATTTTTATATCTCATGGTTTAAAAGAAAAAAGGAATTTTTTCCTTTAGGAACTATATAAAGTGTGAGGTGAGGCTCTAATTTGTACCACTTTTGTCATATGACTTTCCCTGAGCCAATTTCTGTGGTCAGATAGATGAAATACTGTGATTGGCTATTACATGCTCACCAATAGCAAGTGCAGGGGTGCTATGATTGGCAGACCAAAGAGAATCACATGGAGTGAGGAATAGATGATTCCCAAGGAAAGAGAATCATTGTTGTCCAAAGAAACAGAAAAGAGAGGCAAAACATGTACCACATATATCACCACCACAACTATCATCAACAACAACTAATATTTACTGCACTGTGTACGGATATACGGTAACTGGAGATGTGGACAATACGGTGGGAAGAAGATGGAATATTTCTACTAGTTATTCATAATCTGAAATGCTATACTTCATTAGTAAATAAATAACTGTCCTTAATTTACTAGAGAAAAAATTTTTAAACAAAATTAGTTTCAGTGAAATTTCACAGTTAGTAGGTAAAATAAAGACTGAAAATAATGGCTGTCAGGGTATGATGTTGAAAGTTTTCTATTATGATTGTTGATAAAAAAAACTTGTCTTTGCTTTAGTTTCAAAAAATTATTTCACTTTGAAGTCTCAAGAAATACTGAGTCTCTCTAAAAATATCCTCTTTAAATGAAACTATTGAGGATTCTTTAAAAGTACTTTTTTTCTTTGCTAAATGGAATCCTTACATTATGAATGATAATGAATCTAGGTTCAAGTGTTTTTTTTGTTTTGTTTTGTTTTGTTACGACTACCCAGGGAATCACATAAAAAAAAAAACCTGAAAGGTTAGTGTTTTACAAAAACTAAATGAAAGACCAACCATCAAAGTCTGAAATTATGTTAAAAGTGATTTTTTGAATGAATTCTATGTTTGCTTAATTAAGGTTCTCTTCTCATCTTCTGTCCATTTGCTTCACCTGTTTTTGAAGACTAGCTGTTTTTAATTCTCAAAAATCAAGATTTGCTAATGTTTCCATTACTCGTTCATTCTCTGCTGCACATGAAAGCTTTCACTGAAGAGTGATATAGATGTTTGTCTCCGTTTTAATTCATTCAACTCCCTTCTCAGAACCTTATGTATTTTTAGGTTTTGTCTTCTTTTATTCAATTTATCTATTGTTCCTTTGGATGGCTGTTATATCTTGTCACTTTTTCAATGATTTATTTTAGAATTGCTATGCTATCTAATATTTATCTCAAATTTTCTATAACTCTAGTCCTTTGAACATTCCATTATGCCATTATGCCTGTTTCCAAAAAGATGTGTTCCCAGATGACCAGAATTTACTTTTGTTTTCTGTTGATTATTGAGGACCTTCTTCAAAGAAAATTCAGTGTCTGTCTCCCTATTTTCATTTTCTTTAAGATACTATTTGGCATCATATTCACAATCTATTCCCTCTAGCTCAATGTCTACATTTCTATGCACTAATTAATTTCTTCCTTTCCCCAAAGTTAACATTATTCAAAGGATATTGTCATGTGGTTAATTTACAGTGTCAAATTCTGAAATAATGGAAGATATTTGTAGGTCTTTATCTTAAGTCTTTGCTATTTCTACTGGCTTTCTCAAGCAAAGAAACATATCGAGTGAAGTTTGGACAATAGCTCCAGTTATATTAATTGTTAATTACCTGTATGATTTGGGCAAGTTCTCTGTGTCTCTGTCTTTCTTTTTTATTATAAAATGAGAGCAAAAGGTAACTCAAGTGATCTATACATCTCTGATGACAAAGCTTATTTTATCACAGCATTCATCCCCTACTAATACACATATGTACATACTACTGAAGAGGAAATTATCCAATATGAAGGTCCCATAAATGCATCATTACTACAACTACAACTACAGAAAATATTCTGAAAGAAATTCCAGTTACAATATTGTATGAGACTGAGGAAGAATAAAGTCCACTTTATTTCCTACAGCTATGTGATTTTATTGATAAGCATTAAGAATATTAATTTCTCATGAGCTAGAATTTGATCAGTTCTGTTCACTGCTGTATCCCCAGGATATAGAAGACTACCTGGAATGTTTTACATAAACAATAGCTATTCTGAACAAAATGTTCCTTTCTTAATCCATCTCGTTGCTGATAGCTCAGTGATCAGTTGCTGCTTTATGCACATTCTATTATATAACTAGAGTAGGGATTGGTAATTTGTAGAAGTTATGCCAGAAGTTTCACTGCCAGAGAGATTTACCAAATTCCCTGCTTCTCTAGCTAATTTAACAATTTACACTCCAGGAACAGAGTTTCCCCCTTTCCTGATTCCAGTGTTTACCTAATCACTACCCCCTTTATGTTCAGAATACACCTTATAAAAGAGGTTTGATCATAGCAACAATTTTAAGAGTAACTGTTTCAGGGACTAGAGTCATCTGTTAAGAGGACTATAATTATAAAAGTTAATTAGGAAAAGGCAAGTACAATTTTAAGAAGTAAGACATATTTAAATTATTATAAAGAGACAGAAGAAAAATAAAAGTAATAAAATAGATTGAATAGAATTTCAATTTCTCACTCTATCTCTTTCTGTTGCTTTTAGAACCATTATCTATGACCTAGAAACTTAAATATTTAGCGTAAAACTATCACCTGAGGGCTCCATGAAATAAAGCCCTTTTTCCTCAATTCGAAATTAGAAGGTTTAGTAATACAAATAGTTGGAAGGGTTAACACTGCTGTGATTTAGTTTCAAATCAAAGTCCAAATGTTGACTTCAGCTCTTTCCCTGTTTGGCTCTCATTTATCTTTATCTAAACTAAAATATAAAGAGAAGTTTCCACTGCCACCCTGTACTTCAGAATAACTGTCTGAATAACATCCAGACACCTGAACGGAAACTTTGGCTAGGAATTCTAGACTTGCGGAGCCAATTAAGCTTGTTTGCTTAAGGTAGAAGCAGAGAAGCAGGAAAATTCTAAGCCAAGAGTAATCAGTAGGCTCAGAGAAGTAACTCATCTGCCAGGCTTAAGCCAGGAGTTGTGTTCCCACCATAGAAGTTAAACTGGCAGGGTCTGATCTTTATTTTCTCATTCCTGCTCATGCTTATTACTTGTAATGTGAACTTAAGCAAGTTTCATAAACTCTGTGTGCCTAAGTTTCCTCATGTGTAAGATAAATAAAATGTAAATACTTCTTCATAAGATTGTTAAGAGGAATAGATGTGTGAATATATATATAAAATTCTTAGTACTGTACCTGCCATAAGCATTTAATAAATGGTAGCTATTATTGCAAAGATGGATGTATTAGGTGATCTTAGCCTGACATAAAACATTCAAACATGTAAATAACTCCCCTTTTATGAGTTTGTGTTCTCTAAGCCCCCTTCTGATAACTTGGCCTTCCTAGAGGAGCTCTAGAGGTAGAAAATGTTTTAGCTGGCCATAAACATTTATCCTCTTGAGAGTTTTATTTATCTCTTAATATATATACCAGATACCTAGTTTTATATATTATTAGAATTCTATGAATTAACCTTCTTTTACTATATTAGAAAATTGAAGGTAACATGGGTAATATAATTTGCTCAAAATTATTTAACTGTAAATGGTAGAGAGTTTTTTCAAACCCAGAATTCTTCATTTTTTTCCATACAGCAGGCGATCCTTTTTATAGCAAGAGGAAGTCTCGAGTGATGGCAACCAAGTTAGGGAACTTCTTTCTTACTATTAGTTGAGCCACAAGTTTAGTCAAGGGTAAGAATCCAGGTAAATTAGTCTCTTGTATTTTATTAGGATAAAGACCCCTCGGCTAAAGTAGATCTAGGTTGCATCTCCTGAGGACTGAAAAATAAATCCCTACAAAAATTCACTTTGAGAAGTTTCTGTGAGGCAGCTTCTTTTCTTGTATGTTTTGCTTGTTTTTTTTTCTTACAGTGGTTCACAAACTCATTGTGCAGAGTCACCTAGATAGAGAGCACTCACTGCTGGGCTCATCCTCAGAGTTCCTGATTTAGGAACTGGGCTGGGGTGTGGGGCTTTGCCTTGCTAATCAGCTGGGCTGGGGCTTGGGGCTTTGCCTTGTTAATCAGCTCTCAGGTGAGGACAATGCGGCTGGCCCTGGCACTACACTTTGTCTTAAAATGAACAAAGTCAACTCGTGCAAACTCAGTAAAACCTCGTCAATCTGATACTAATCTTTAACTAAAATTTGTTTGTCCTTTTGTTAAGTATTTTAGGTTTTATTCATTAACCAAAATGTTTTGGCTCAAACCAAATAGACCTTGAATACTCAAAGCAGAACTGAATTATCCATGTAGCAGCTCTCTGGTCTTAGGAGCGTGGCACATACAACTTTTATGTCCTTTTGTCTTTCAGATTACATAATTATTAATGCAGCGAATATATAAATGTTTTTCCTTTCATTATCTCTAAGAGGGCATTATATATAAGATGCCATATTATTGTAATATGTCTGATCAAAAATTAAAGCATGTAAAATTCAAACTTCATGAAGAAATTGTTGGATTTTGTTTGTTATTTTGTTTTAGTATTGACTGAGGTCTCTTTAAGTGTTTATTCTGAGTTGTTAATTCTGAGGAAAGTACTAAGTGCAGGGGGAACATATAGGAAAGAGGGTATTTATATCTAAATGGTTGGAGATACTGTAAAGCACTTAGCAAATTTTCCTTAATGTCACTATTTCTATGGTATTTTACTTTGGCTTGTGACTCAAAACAGCTTTTAGTACAAAGTAGGATTCTAACTGGTATGGCTGTGAGGGTCCCCAGTCTTTGGTCAACAGCTAGGTGAGATTGGATTTGTCTTAGATATGCATTTGCTTTGTTGTATATTTTCTGAGTTGAATCTTAGAATATTGTTCATAACCTTGTCCTTTCCCCACCTTATTTTATAACAAAGCCAAACTTGTGTTTTCTTAAATGATTCATCAGACAAATAATATATGCATAAACTTCAAATAAAATTGGGATATATTGTATATTTTAGATCAACCACATATGCATAGTTAGAAGATGGATGATAGATACACAGATACCAAGATACATAGAAACATAGATATAGATAGATAGGCAGACAAGTAGAAGTCTGCTCTGTAAGGCACGGAATCTATATCACTTTTAAGAGTCAGTTGGGGGGTCATGTTCTGGTTTTAAATATAAAGAACTGGTGATTGTGGTAACTCCTTTGGGAGGAGGACAATTTACTAATAAGGCAAGTGGGAGTAGGTAGAGATGGATAATATAGGGTCATTTACTTCAGAATAGAATACGATGAAGAGATATGAGGTTATAAACTATCAACATTAAGGTAATTATAGCTAGGAAAGAAAAAGGACCTATAATTTATATTTAGACTATTGTATAAAGGAAATGAATATTCCTTCTCAGCACAATACATACACACACTCACACACACACACACACACACACAATCACATATTTGACTTACTGCAACAGAGACCATAGGATTTGCTGGCATTAACTGTTATAAAGTACTATATACTTTTATATACTTCAAAAAATAGTTTTAATAATTAAGACCTATATGAAGAAAAATATAAAAATTTGTTGAAGGAAATAAAACAAAGTTTTTAACAAATAGAAAGATAGATCAAGTTTTTGGGTGAAAATATAATAAAATATTTATGTTTCTGAAATTAATAAGTGGACTTAATTCTTCTCCAATTAGAATCCCAAGTGGAGATTTAATTACCTCAAATTTATATGCCACAATAGCTTTTATATACTCTCTCCCTCTCTCTCTCTCTCTCTCTCTCTCACACACACACACACACACACACACACACACACACACACACACACGAAGAATAGTAAGCGAGAACATAACCATAGAAAACCCTATAGAACACTGATATTCAATTATTTTTTTATCAGCATAACATAGATAAATAAATCCATAAAAGAAAAAAGGAATCTAGAAATCAGCTGAAGTATATAATAAAAGATTTTATATTTGACAAATGTAGTATTTAATTTCACAGGGAAAAGATGGATCATTAATGATTAACTGCGGCACAATCAGCTATCCAGATGCTGCTACATCATGTACAAAAACAAAACAAAACAAACAAACAAACAAAAAACAAGTTTCAGATGGATTAAAGACTTACTTGTAAAAACTAAACAGTTTTACAAAAATTTACGAGACTGCATATATGATAGCTAGCAGCATGTGTGACCTTCTTAACTAAGACTGAAAATCCAGAAGCTATAAAAGATAAGGGGTATAAACTAGAGCAAAAGAGAACAGGCAAAATCCAAAGACGTAATATTTTGAAAAAAAAAATGTGTACTGGAGAATATGGACAGAGGGTTGTTTAAATAATACACATAAAATGTGAAAAAATTGTCAGATGAGAATAGAAACTCAATAGAAAAAAAAAGATATGGAATCAATTCCCAGAAAATATCTTCAAATGATAAAGTATACAAAAATGATATTTAAACTGTTATTCAGAGGAATGCAAAATAAAGTAAGAGATATCACATTATACCCATGAGACTGACAATAATTTGAAAAGGTGATAACTTGATTGGCAAGTGTAAAATTTAAAGTGCTAAAAGAATTTAGAAATGCAATGTCCATTAAAATTTAAAAATGCACAGAAATCCTTCTTGTTAGTCGAACCATAAGAGAAAGCACCAGTAGGAAGGATGTTTATTGCAGTGTGTCCGTAGTCACCACATAATAAAAATGAAACAATGGCTCTTTGATAGGGACATGACTGAAAATATGGTAAATTCATATCACTGACTATTTTATAGCCATCAAAAAAGAATGCCAGTGGACAAAGACAATTGATTTAGAGTAATTTCTGTGATTTATTGTTTAGTGACAATAACAAGATACAGAAAAGTGGGTATTGAACAATCTTCTTGAGTAACATAAACAATGAAATAATAATGAAATTCTGCATTTGTATGTGTTTTTGAGTCTTTGCATGAGTGATACATATACATGGCTGCCTGCTATCATATAAATATGGAAAAACATAGAAAAGGATCCCCTCAAAGTGAAAATTTGGTTTTACAAGGTAGCAAGGTAGAAAACTGAAAGTGAGGAGGCTTAACACTAAAATAAAAGAAAAAAAATACAATAAATATGGATGTACTTATTAATTTATATATTTTAAATGTAAATTACAGTTAAGGTACATTGATGTTATTTGGGATTACTCTAATTAACACCTAGGTTTTTGTCCACTTTTTAATCAGAGATTATTTAGGATTTAAAATACATATATGTGATACATATTTTCTATAGAAAAAAATTTAAACTGTAGGTAAGCAAAAAACAGAAAATACCTTAGTCCTTCCATTTTGAGGCTGTCAATTGATGGTTTTCCCATCACATACTCCAAACTCTATTTGCTAGAGTCTTTCTTTGTTCTCCAGTATAATTTAGGCACTACATCAGAATAACTGCATCTTGTGCTGGTATGGCTTGGACAAGGTACATAGTCCAGCCCCAAACTAGAACACTTCACAGAACAGCATCTGATCCTAGGAAATTTTACAAATTCAAAACCCGGTCTTTAACAACATATCCCCAGTGAGTGCTCTACTACATGCTACTACATGTGGTGAAAGGTATAAAAGCATAAAGAAACATAGATTCTTTCCCCAAGAAAACAAAAATTTATGGAGGGCATAAACCTTACAATTATTAAAATTACATAGATGTGTTTTAGTCCTTTACTATCAATGAATGCTTAAATTAATTGCAGGTTGGAGAGTTAAAGAGAAAGTTTACTAAAAAAAAAAACATTATATCAGGTAGAAGGAGAGACAAAGATCTGAGAAAAAGTGCACGTAAGAGAGAGCATTTGCATAATTCCTGGTGCTCAGTCCTATAGATTTCAATAGGAAGAAGGGCCAGCTCTGAGCTAGTGAAGTAGTAACAATTGATGTTTCTGTCTAAAAGCTCTAATATAGTGCACAACTGAGGCATCATGGCTAGAGGCATAGAGTTAGTAATTAAAAGGAGACTCTTACCTGTATAAGAAGCCAATACACTGTCTCCAAACAGCCAATTCTGATGTGGACATGTTTAGATCTTTTTCACAAAGTACTATTTTCCTCACTTCTTGTTGGGGTCAGAAGTAGAGAGTATAAAATCATTGCAAACAGTAAACTAATTCATTCATTTATTTATTTATCCAATTTGTGACTATCAAGTACACAGGATATAATTAAGGCTTTAAAAATATTTGAGACAAATTAAGTATTATAGGTAGTGAGAGATATGTCTTCTCAGAGGAGTTCATAGATTAGTATTAAATCGGAAATCATTTTTTTTAATTATATATACCAACTTGTTTTCAACTAAAATTTGATGAGGTCATTGTAAGAAATCTTGAGAACAAGATCTAAGACTTCGTTTTAAAATATCTTAATTACAATTTAATGAAGTGCTTTACCAAGCCTGGAGCTTTATCCTAGAATTTTAATGGATACAGACATAATTTTTAAAGAGTTTTTGAACTATTATGCTGACTACACTGGGCTTTATAGCCTGCATTTCTATAGCATGATACAATAAGACCTTCGATTAAATGGGTATTTGCTCAATAATAGCCCCACTTCCAGAACTGGATTGTGTAGGTTCCTTAATTTGAATGTACTTTGATGGAGTATTGATTTTTATCCTATATTAGAAAGATGCTCAGCAACAAGGCAAGCTCTGTTGTTTTAGAGAAGCATGAGCTAATGGTTTTAACAACATCAAGTTGAGATAGAAAATAATTGAGTTGAAGTATTAGTTAAAAACCTATGGTAGTTTAAAACATACCCACAAATTATATGAACCCCTACCCCTCTTCTTCAATCTGACAGGCTATATCTCTGTTTAGAGCCATAAAATTGATGACAGAATTGACAGAATTGTATGACAGAATTGATGCCATGTGACTTCCACAGCTAGGTAAAAAAATGTCATACAGCTTCCATCTGGTTTTCTTAAAATAGTCTATGTTGGAGTTCTGACTGCCATGTAAAATATCCTGTTACCCTGAGGCTTCAGTGCTGTGATGAATGGTAACTCAGACCATGTGAAGATGCCATGTGTAGGTACATCAATCAACAGAACCCACTGAGGTCCTGGCTGACAGCTGGTCAATCATTGCTTTGGTAATTCCAACCCCTACCTATCACATTGTATTCATGGAGCCATGGATTCCTCCCAGGTGATGTCAAGCTCATATAGAGCATAGATAATCCAAATTTCTGATCAGTGGATGCTGTGAACAAAATAAAATGGTTGTTGTTAGCCTTATGTTTAGGGTACTTTGAATGCAGCAGCAGTAATTTGAACAATTCCTTAAGGTCCTTTCTTCTTATAGATTTATTTCAAGATGGCTAGTGGAAATAAAGATTTGGTGAAAACAAGACTCTGGGAAAATTTTTTCAGTATAGGTGTTTAGAGGGAATTGTCCCTAGCAAGAAAATGAGGTGGAAGATGGAAATTCATGTTTAGTTCCTCTTCTCTTCTATGCTTCCCCCATGCTACTACTGGAGTCTTTTTCTCTGTGTTTTTTTCTTTCTGACTCATGTCTATGGCTCTCTGCTTGGCCCTTTTTCGCTCTCTATTGCTTCATGTTTTATATGCTTCCTCTAGTTACAACATTACTGTGTTTCACTTTACCTTTTCATTGTGTTCATATTATTTCAGTAGAATCTTCATCTTACAAAGCAACTCAAAATAACAAAGGCTTGTACCACCCAGTGAAAATCAAAAACAAAGGGAATGTATCTACTTGACAAACTTGGAGTAATTAATGTCTACTTTCAAGATTTCCACCATTACAGATGCAAAAAATAATAAAAAAAATTTTAAAAAGTTTTCTTATACTTTCTGTTTCTTTGATTGTGGCAACCAAGATTGAATAAAGAAAAAAACAGGAATTACTAAAAACGTGGGATAGGAAAAAAATTTTTGCAATTCAGAAATAACTTTGTAAACAAAAAATTGCCTGTTTAATTTCAAAAAATAACTCTGAAGTTTGAGTTTACATTAAAAAAACAAAGGCAAATCAAGTGGCACAATAAATAGATGCCAATAGGATGAGATGGCATATACCCAGAGGCAGGGATATTTTATTCATTAGATTTGGTAGACAGCCTAGGATTAACATACTTTTAGGAGCCCATGGAATGTTTTAATTGCCTTTAAATCAGAAGAAAAAATGTGAAGTTTTAGGTAGAAGAAAATCTTATATAATATGCACATCTTTGTTTTTATAACAACTCAGTTAAAAATATAACCTTGAATTTTTTTATGATGTAAGAGTTTCGTGATACCTAGACCTATAAATGTCATAATGTGACTCCACTAATAGAACCATGTGGTACAAGACCAAGATGAAATGAGACTGCCCTACGTTCTGCTAGTATATTGGTAGCTTTTCTGCCCACCTGTAGCAGTAGGTTTTGTATGTCTCTACCTTAAGCCTTGTATTTGGAGTTTCAGCACAGCACTAATGATGCTTTATAGCCAATTAGCAAAATTTTATAACACATAGGCTTTATTGCCATACACCTTTAGACCAATTATCTGAGTTATAATAGGGTCAGGAGTTAGAAAGAAGGAAAGACACAAAAATATGGCTCCTCCTCAGTTGCTGTTAGCTCCCAGGTGTGTGCCTGAGCAGTCACTGGGCTCCCACTGCCTGTGGAAAGAATACCATTGGGTAATCTTTGACAAAAATAGTTCTTCTTAAAGACATATCTACTCAAAGTGATGCCCTTATTTGGTCAGATTCTTTTGACAGGATATTCAAAGAGAAGTCTGGGCTTTTTATCAGTCATATTCAGTTGCCCATTATCAAGAGAGACACAGTGGGAACAATATAAATCAAGAAAAACTTTTAAAATCAATACAATTTAAAATTGTGAAATGCTAATATTGGGCACACTTGTGCAAATATAAATTCAAACAGAGCAAACATTATAGTTTACATATTGTGTATCATTACTCATTTTAAACAAAACTAAGACAAACAAACAAAAAATCTTGAAGAACCTGATTTCCTCCAAGCTATCAGAGAAGTATTGCTGAATCTTTCTTAAAAGATATTTTCTATCCCCAGTTATTTTTGATGGTACATAATAGACAATGGAGAATAAAAGCTTTTTAGAAGGTTTATTTTGTTCACCTATACTTGCCTAGGATTCAACATAGTGCCTGCTATGTATTAGGTTAACAATGAATATTTATTGAATAAAGAATAAAGGAATGTATAAATATAGGGCTCATTCTTATATTCATTGTCCAATTCTGCTTATTTGCTGGTTCTGCCCAGCAGCACAGTAGCTACTTAAATAGGAACTCCTCAGAAGAGCCTTTGGTCTCCTATACTCATTCTTGCCTCTTTCCTATAACTTCACCTTCTTGTTACTGACCCTCCCTTTTCTCTTTCTTCTGATCATCACCTATCTCCTGCTTCAATGCTCCCAACATTTCATTCTGATTGTTCAGTTTCCTGATTTTAGATGTGCCATCCTGACTTGATATATTTACATATCTAGCGTAATGACCTCTTTCTGATTGATGATTCTCAGTGCATAGTCTCTTGACTTCTTGCCTGTTAGTGACCTTCAATCCACAAGGACAATAGAACCCAGTCAGCTATAACTTCATAATGAGCTCAGGGTTTAAATAGGTGATTTCTCCTATGTTTCTTACATTCCTCAATGCCCCGTCTCAAGAAGATTTCTCCAAAATGTTATATTATAGTTCATTTGGTTCTTAGTTACTGGCCCTTCATCTAAAATTGTAATTGTTATCCGATCACCACTTTGAAATTTTATATTAACTCTTATTATCTTATTATTTTATATTAAAGAAATAATTTCTGTTACCTCCCAAACTTGAACGATTTAGAGATTACCTATAGTGATAATATACAATATAAAACTTCAGATAGAGAAAGAATGCTTTTTACTTTCTGCAATACATTTTGGATATTTTATGATAGTGAGAAAAGAGAAAACTTAAAATTGAGAAAAATTTGTATGGATTAATTTTTTACAGAGGAATACTACATAACCATGTTTTCAAAGTTATAAGGTGAATAGTGTCAAACAAAGCAAATAAATATGCCACTTGCACATTTCTGATGTAAATCTCAGCAACTTTTCAAGTGCTTTGCTTACATATTTCTGTTTTCTATGTCACTGTCAAATTCACTAGCCTTCCAAAACATGCACACAGGCATGTACACACACACACACGTGTGCATGCACACGAACACAAACACACACACACACACACACACACACACACACACACACAATCAAGTAAATAAATCCGAAGAGTAATAGATTTCATGAAATCTCAGTTGTTTTCACTTATCTGTACACATTTCAGTTGCATTTATTTGTCTTTACTCTCAGAAACTAAAGTGTCAAAGTGAAATAGATGGGCTTCATTCTGGGTAAGACTCTTATCTACTTCAACTAATCACAAGTGAAAGAACCAGACCTTTTGCTGTGTCTTTAGAACATTGCTGCAGACTCTCAGCTTACATTTAAAAAACCTGAATAAACTTAAAATACAATACTGATGCTCAGCTCTGCCCTGCATTAATTAAAACAAAATCTTCAGAGGGTTGAAGTATGGTAAGGAATGTATCTGTGAACACGTCCATGGTGATCTAATACTCAGCCAAAGTTTAGAAGTACTAGTTCAGAGAATGTAAGTTGTTTTATTATTTTTTCCTCTTTACTTGAAGAAAGGCAAGAATGAAACAAAAGTATGCAAAGCCAGGAAATACAGTAGGATAAAGTAAGCGAGGCAAAAGATTTTATAACTTTAGACTGTTATAACTTTAGACTATAGTCAAAATATAAACAGGTTAGAACCCACTTTGAGATCCATAGAATTTGCAGTTAAAGCTCCCACAGTTGAAAAATAAACCCAGACAGAGCATTTCTCCTGGCAACAGACTTTTCCCAAACTCTCCATTACACACATTATTTCCTGAAGATAGTGCCTTTTTTATTATTTGCTGTTTAATGTTAATTACTTTTGTTCTTTAGAATTACAATACATTTCGAAATCCAGTGAATATATTAGTATCTTAGAGAATCAACATTTCTTCCAACTTGTTCTTCATTACTACAAAGCTGAAAACCGGCTATAAAACAGATGCTGCTAAATGATTTATTTGTAATCCACTGAAATATACTTTTTTTGAAGAACCGGAAGTTATTCAAAGAATTTAATGCAGTCAAGCAGGGGATTCCAAAATCTATACGTAGAATTTCAAGTCCTTGTAAATAGGTCAATGACATTTGCTGAGTACGTACGGATGTTTAGCACTATAATTGGAACCGAAAATACAGAGTTGAGGTTAGACCTGATTTACGCCTGGAGAATTTCATAGTCTTTGAAAAGAGATGAAATGGGTTAGTATTCAATGAATATGAATACATACAAAGAAATATTCTGACAAAAAGTGATAAGAAAGGAATTGCACAGATCAAAGAATGAGCCAAAGTTAATTGAGAGAAATTTCCCCTGAGTAGTTCTCCTGAAATGGGCTCTGAACTTCAATTTAAAGTGAGAGATATGGTTTAGAGGACAGGAATGTTAAGAGTGTTCCTTATACATGTGATAAATTAAATGAAATCTCTAAGAAGTGTATAAAATGGAGTGAAATGGCAGAAAAATAAAAAATAAAGCTCCTAGATGTCTCTAATGACTGTGAAAAGGGACAAATACATCTTGCTCAGCAATTTTTCTTTAAAATTAACAATTTACTGACAGTTTTGGGAATCAAATGCTTTATATGAACACTAATAGATGCAATAACATGTTTCTCTGATGATAAAAATGCTTCTTTTAAAAAAGTTACATATCCTTTAGATATAAAATACTCTCATTACACCTCTCTTGTTATAAATTTTCTAATTCCTTGTTGGGTTATTCTAAAACTGGCTCTCTGGCAGGTACATTTACCCTTACCAAATATTCATGGGATTTTTTTGTTTGTTTTCTTCAGCACCTTGAAGATAAGTGGGACCATTTAACTAAGTTTTGGCAAATAGGCTGTGAGCAGGATTGATGTATGTAACTTTCTTGCCAAGGAATTTAAGAGTTGAACGTTCTCTCAAGTTCTTTCTTCTCTAACTCATTACCTGAAAGCTGATGCAGACAAAATATTCAAGCAGGATGAATCTCCAAGTCACTCTTTATATAGGGGCCGCCCAGAAGAGTCATTGCATCATAGTAAACTTTATTAGGTTATGCTAATAAAGATTTTTGTTTCTTACTCTGGTATAGCCTAGGCTAATCTCACTAATGCACCCTTCTATCTTTTTGTATGACTAATTTTTTTTTTTCTTTTTAAGAAGATAAATTTTAGGAAACTGGTGGCAACAAAGAATGTGAGAATTGAAAAGTATTACAATTAAAATTAATGTTCCAGCTTTGAAATAAACTTCTATATACCTTCCTCCCTTGAAATAAACTTCTATACATCTTGTCAGATTACACTGCCTTTTTTTTTTTTTTACACAGTTTAGCTAGGGTAAGGCAAGATCTTTTTTCTTGGTTTCTAAAGAAGATTTTGTTTATTCATAATATTGTACTTTGGCAACATAACCAATTTATCTTGCTTTCATGTTAATTGATTGTTCTCAATTCTCTTATTCATTTGTGTTAATTTTCTAATAAATTAAAATTAAAACCACATCTGTCTTCTGAAATTCAGCTGAAAAGTATCTCCAGCCAGAGAACTCAGATATGAGTTAAGACTTGTCCTATGCACCCATGCAGTTATTAAGACATTTGTGAGGAAAATAAGACCTTCACCAGGAATGAAGGAAGGACATACTTTTGTAGGGGCTAAACAGAAACTTAATGTAATTGAAACAAATAAATTATTCTTAAGTGAAATCAATTTCATTAAGCCTCTGCCATTTCAATCCTTCACCTTGTATGTCCATCTCTGGCCTACATTAGAAAAGTGAGTCTGTTGCTATCATTGTGACTGAAATGGCTCAGCTCCAGATTCTAAGAGCTTCTTCAATGGATAGTTGCCAATAGTCTCGTTTGCATTAAAAGTATTTTGTTTTTTAAATTGAAAGAAAGCAGGGCATTCTTAACTTTTACCTCATTGTTTAATAATAATGGTAGATGTAAAATAGAGCTAACAAAATTTTACAGTGATAGTTCTTATTTAAATAAACAAAGTTCATACTGTATTGAAAGAGTTTTTAATCATTTAAGAAATGTAGCATATTTGGTTGCCATTTTTATTTTTGTAATATATCAACTTCATCACCAAAAATATTTCAGAAATAAAAATTTAACATTTGTATGTTTATAAGAAACATTGTTTTTAAAGGCCATTATCATGAGCAATATGTTTCTGAAAACAGTGAGTACAAATCAAACTCTACAAATCAAAATAAATGTAAAGAAAAATGATAAAAATAAAATATTTTTATTTTAATAGAAATTTCAAGTTTTCTTAAAGCAGTTCTATTTATACACAAATAATCTTCAAATACTGTTTATGTATTAGATATAGAATGAATTTTATCAGTCTATTTTATGGTTTGGGCCATACTTAAAAAATAGTAAAATATATTTATGAATTCCTACTATCTGGAATATAGCTGAGAACTAGAAAATAAGCAAAGTATAAAATGATGTACTCATGTTTTCACAGGTTGTCTGGTTTCTCAGACAGAGCAGATAAGGTGAATTCAGATGCATGGGAGGGCAAGACTGTAGGACTGTAGAGCTAGCAAACATGACATTGAACTTGGATAAGTTGAAATCTTAACAATGCGTCTTAATGGGTGAATGAAAGTGACTCAATCTTCATGATATTCAATTTCCTATTTTGTAAAGTAAAAATAATCATGTTTCTTCTACAAGATGTTGTAGAACTTAGATGCAATCATGTACACAATATGTAGTACATAACATCACACTCAGATTGTACTCAAAAAATGGTAGGCTAATTTTTTATTTATTTAATTTTCAAGTGTTTAGCCAGAGCCTATTCTCTGCCAAAAACCATTAGAGGCATTTCTAATTTAAAGTCTAGTAGAGGATCATTGTGGAATATATCATAACTTCTCACTGATATGCACTTCTCTCTGTTTCTTGGAACACTGGAAGAAGTACTTCCTGAGCCCCTTGAAACATCACCTAGCCAATCCTGACTTCTATAAGCATACAATTTAATAACAGCAAGAAGGAATAATAAGAGAGAAAAAATAGCAAATTTAAAAATGAATAAAGCCAAGGAATACAGTGTCATTTAGTGAAGGGAAAAGATATATCTTACATATGATGTGTTTCAGCATCCATGAGAGTGCAGCTATATTCAATGACCAACATAATGTTTAATCATTGAGTGGTTAAGAAATGACATAAAGATATTAATAAAGAATTTAATCATTTTTTTAAATTACATCAGAAAATTTTAAATTACATTGTCTAATAAGCAGTTAAATTTCAGTTACGTTAATAGTATTTTATGTGGAATACCCCATTCCCTCTTAATAACTTAACATAGTCAGTAGCATTAAGAATGATTGTGTGTAGATAAGGCACTGGGCTCGTGACTTTTGGAGAAAGAGCGATAATGGACAGACCACTGTATATTTAAGTACTTTTAACAAGTTTTGTCTCTGAGTATGTCATGTACCATCATAGGAGTTTTGCAGCTTCCTGTAATACTACTCACCTTCATCCATTTGCTCTCTGGCAAGTTAACAAAAATGTCCTGATAAGAAAAGGCTACTTGTTTTTTCTTCCCTTATCTGTACTTCAGGTTCCTTTTAGTCAACAGGTTCCTTTTAGTCAATAAGGATAATACAACTGAGTCTTAAGTAAGTATGAATTCAGACTTGTATATCACAGAGGAGACACTGTACATCTTGAGGCAGTCACAAACACAGCTTTGTTCTTTTGTTTTTGGTAAAATCCATCAGGTTTCCATTTATATTGTCATTTCTTCCTTAGAAGCTAATGCTATCTTAAATTAGAACATCACCAGGAGAGCATATTATCAACCAAAAATAAAAATGATTTTAAATTAACTACTTTTGGTGTATCAATAGTCTTGCTGTACCTGATGAGAAGTTGGGGCACAACCTGAGTGTGTTTTTTTAAATTTTTATAACTTTAAATAGTGTTTATGTTCCTGTTGAAGTTTACCACATGCTGATAGAAAAAACAATAAATGGAAAATCATGAGAAAATGCGTAGCTCTAATTTAATTTGGTATCTTGGTAATTTGAGAATGTAGAGAAAATAGACTAGTAATCTTCTTCTTTTGAAGGAAAAATGTTTCTTCAAGTCTCTTTCACTTTCACTTTTTACTTCACCATGCTTGAGACAAGTTCAGAGCATTAAAGCAAATATTTCTTTAAATATTCACTGAGAGAAAAAGCTATGCCAGATCCCTTCTTGCCATCCAAGTCCCTAGAGGACCTTCTATACAGCAACTTTTTTCTACAGAAAGAATTTCATCTCACCATTAGCTTTTGTAGATGCAGACAATTCATGGAAATTTCTGAGTGAGAAAGAATATTGCAACACAGAAATATTTGTTAGTTATAAGGCAGGCCCTTATTTCCAAGCACATCATGACATATTATGTGAAAATGATTTGGATTAAAGTTATAACAGGTTGTTTATTATATATTTTATTTCTTTTAAAGCAATAAACAATTTTGGTGTTGAAAGTTAGAGGGCAAAAATAAACCAGGGTTTCTAGACTATTAATGTTCCCAAAGAGACTTCTTTAGAATTTCTCTACTGGAAAAGAATTTACATAATTATCTAACCTGAGTCTGTTAAAAAAGTGTGTATGATATATGTACATCTATATGGTACACAGTACATCTTTAATCAAAGTTTATGACTGCTCAAGCAATGTCATTATTATCTTCCAAAACTATATCAAACTCGTATTCAAATAAATGAATGTTGCTAATTATAGTCTTTTAATGAAATGATCACCACTGAGCAATTAAAAAATATACAATAGCCAAGTCATAGAAGAAATGTGTGTCCACTGATGAATGAATAAAGAAAATATATATATATACACACTGAAATATTAATTGCCATAAAAAAGAAGGAAATTTTGCCATTTTTAACAACAGTGATGGACTTCGAAGGCATTATGCTAAGTGAAACATGTCAGACAGAGAAAGACAAATACCATGTGATCTCACTTATATGTGGAATCTAAAACAAACAAACAAACAAGACACAAACTCATATATTAGTAGGTACCAGAGGCTGAGAGTGGAAGTGGGGAATGGACAGAATGAGTATAGGAGAGTGGGTCAAAGGCACAAACTTCTAGTTATAAAATAAATAAGTCTTGGGGATGTAATGTACAGCATGGTGACTATAGTTAATAGTATATTTGAAAGTTTCTTAGAGTACATCTTAATAGTTCTCATCACAAGAAATTGTAACTATATGTGATGATGGCTGTTAGGCTTATTATAGTTATTATTTTACAATATATACAAATATTGAACCATTATATTGTACACCTGAAATATACAGTTATATGTCAATTACATATAATGTAAATAAACAAACAAACAAAATAATTTTAAAAAAAGAAAGAAAGCACAAATGTTGGATTGAGAAAACTTTGAGTAGAGGAGTAATAAAGAAATTACCAGGCTACTTGTCTTCTTATCTTCTCAATCCAAGGCTCTATGAGGAGAAGTCAACAGGAAAGTAAAACATATGCACACATGCACACACACCCTAAATGGAAAATCCATAAAATGTGTGTTTTCTCTTATCTTCAATTACATTTGAATATAAGAAAACTTATCCTATATCTGCTTTCATGCTATTTCTTTCTCACTTGGGAGAAATCAGAAATTATTGGATTAATCACTGCATTAGTGATGGTCTGAAGCACATCTGCACTGGGTAGTTGAATCTCTTGGGATGAAAGCAACTTACCACCTGGCATTCCCTACTCATATCTCTAAATATTCTTATCCTCATTCTTTGGCTGTAATAAAGATTGTGCACACTATTTTTAATTTAACATGTTAGGCGATTAGTGTTGCACTCACTGATTTATGACATTTTTTCTATAGTCCAGCACTTAGCAGAGTTCCTAGTGTATATCAGATGCTCAATATGCACTTGTTGAATATAAATAAATAAAGAAAGAAAGAAAGAAAGAAATAAAAGGAGTATTTAGCTACCTTAGAAAGTACAATTCAATTAAGCATCAGCACAAATATGTAACTGCTCCTTTATGACTTATTGTATAGAGCAGAATTTTTGTTCATTTTAGAAACAGTTGCAGGACCAGAACTAGGCTACATTAGCAAGTAAGTGGTGCCTGCCATCATCATGTCTCATATCCCCCTATTCCTCTTCATCACACTCTGTCTCTAGGACTCTCAATATCTTTATGATTCAGATCACTTCCTGGGAAGATTGAGAATATACCAAAGTTGTTAAAACCAAGATTTCTCCCACTGAGTGACTGAATTGATTTAAAAGTAAATTCTAAAATGTTGTATGTATGATATATATCACAAACAAAAAGAAAATCTTCCAATTTGTTATGAAACTTCTATGACAGTAATATCAAAGCTAGACAAAAAAAGCCAAAAGAAAAGAAAGAACAAAAGAAAATAACTAAACTCATATTTGCAAATATCAAACAAAAATTTCCAGCTGAAAATCGGCAAACAGAATCTAGAAGCAAAGTGAAGAATGATACACTATATTGGCCAAACATATGTATGTAGTTCAATATTAAAATCTATTAACATAATTCAAAATATTAATAAAATAAAGAAAATTGACCCTCTTCATATATAATAAAAAGTTATTTGATAAAATCCAACATTCACTGTTTATTTAAAAACTTTAGAAACCTTTCGAATATGATCAGTAACAAAGTATCATAGATTTTATTATTACTTCCATTTAACTTTGTTTTCTAATTACTAGTAGATGAAATTAAGCAGAAGACAAAGGGGACTTATGAAAATTGAAAAAACAGATAAAATTACTTATTTTAGATGATTGCTTACTTAGAAAAAAATAAATTTAATAATTGTTATTAATGGCAAAGGAACTAAGTAAAGTGGTAGAAAAAATTAATATACAGGATTTGATAGTTATCATATACTACAACAACCACTTAAATTATATATTGAAAGAAAAGATTCATACATAATAACAACCAAAAAGATTAAAAATATATAAATAAATTTAAGAAAGAATGCATAGGATTTATAAATGGAATGTTAAAATACAAATAAAGGACATATAATATTTTAACACATAGAAATTTATACCATGTTCTATGATAAGAAGCTTAAATGGCATTAAAATGAGTTATATATATGTCATGCTTGTCTTTTTCTAGTAAAAGTCTTCTATTTAAAAAGTCTAGACAAGTCCACTTCCCCTAACACAAATGAAATGAAAATGTTTTTTAAAGTATACAAGTTGATTTTATAGTTCACTTAATACATAAGTAGAAATAGACAATTTAATTATGAAAAGAAAAAAACTAAATCATATTATAAAGTTGTTAGAATTAAAGCAATGCAATACTTGGTATACAAATAAACAAATTACTGTAATAAAATACAAAATACAGAAATAGATATCAATATATATGAGACTTTACTACATGATAAATGTGGCACTTACTTTAAGACATGTTGAGACAACTAAGTAGCCATCTCGAAAAAAATACATAAATTCTAGTTATATAAAAAATTTAAACACCCAAAAATTGAAACATAAAATAATTGAATAATGTTGGAAACTTTTATATTAAATAAGGTCTATTTTAATATAAAACAAAGCCTAAAAATCATTTTAAAATAATAAATTTAATTATGTAAATGTACTTAAACTTTTTTGAAGAACATCCACAAATAAAATTATAGACAAATAAAAACAAAAAAATTTGCAATTTATGTTATAAAAAATAGCTAAATTATTTAATATATAATGAGCCCCTATGCATATGTAAAACTATATTAACAATTCAGCAAAAGAAGCAAAAGATGACTAATGTTTACAGAAAAGAAACTTAGTTTCTAAGCACAGGAAAGTATCCTCAATCCTACTCCTAAGAGAAATGCAAACTAAAAGCTACATAGATATATCATTTTTAATTTAGGAGATAAAGATAAACAGGTTTAATAACATTTTGTTTTTTTCTAAGAACTTGGGGAAGAAGTTCTCTTACATTGCTAGTGGGAGTATAGTTTTTATGCCTCTATGGAAATAAAATTAGCATAATCTATAAAAATGAAATATATATATATACCCTTTACTCCAATAATTTTACTTTTAGAAATTTATCTTACTACAAACTCGTGAAAATGACAGATGTGGAAATAAATTTATTGTATTGTAATTTAAAAATCACAAATGATTGACAGTAATCTGAAAGTCCTTTAATAGAATACTGATTAAATAAATAATTGTGATCTATACATTAAAGGTCTATATAGCCTTTTTCTAAAAGCTGAGATAGAATTATATGTACTCATGAAGACTATCTCTAAGATATACAGTTTAACATTATATATATATATAATGTTCAAGACAAGGCATTGTGTGTGCATATTTATTTATACACACACATATATGTATATACGTATTTATAATGTTTATATTCACAAATTGTCCTCTGAAATTGGGGGATCAGGATTGATGAGGGAATGAAGTGGGAAAGAGAGTTGTTTTCTTTGTATATTCCTTAGCACATTTTTAATTTTTACCAGCTACATACATTATTTATTCCAAAAAATAAATAGAGGAAAATAAATATCTTATAGTAAATAATAGCACTGTGACAAGTGACAAAGTAGTAAAAGAAAACTTTAGTCTTATTAGCTGGTCTTTAACTGGAATGAAAGCTTTTCAATGATTTTTCTGATTATATGTTGAGTTTCTTGAGACCTGGATGATCTTTTACACCATCACAGATTGGATCCACAGTTAAGTATTTCATAAATGTGGATTAATTGATTGATACTATACATCTGCTGAAGATAACTCTTCATAAATTTCCACCTTTCTCTCTTCGTTGCCTATACTAAAGCAGTGTCAAGAGACCCAGGTTTATGACTATATATTAATTTATATCTCAGAAACTGAAAAGATTCTATAGTAGAGGGAAACAAATAAATCTACTGTGACACTGGCAAACTGTGACATATTTTAGAAAGAAGTTTGTGCCATAAACTGATTAGAGAAGAATATTAAGGCAGAAAGAAAAATAACTTATCTCTCTTTAGCACTGCCCATTCTCATTCTACTCCTTGATTCTTTAGTCTTCAACCCACCACTACCCACTCAAAAAGAATAAAAGTCATGTCTCCAGTCCATGTTGTCAAACCTTGATGCTATTTATACTATTCAGACTTTCATGGTTATTTAGCTAAAGGAAGAGAGAAGGCTGGCTGAGGAAAGAATGACAAGAACGTACAGATTAGTCTATAATTTCAGCCTAGAACTGCTCATACTAGGACTTCACTATAACCAATAGCCCCTGTATTGACGCTTGAATGTGGACCAACCATAATTAGAAAGACAGAACATGTGCCAAAATTATAAGTGTTTGGTGGGGAAGGCAAAAGAGCGGCCAATGGTTCTTAAATGAACAAATAAACATAAGTCAGGAAGAAGCATTTTAGAAAGTACAGGTAAGTCTTGAGCCCTAAAAAACAAACAAAACAAACAAACAAACAAACAAATACAAACAGAATATGCAATTTAGTATTATTACTCAGTCCACAGAGAAACTCAACTCTTTTCTTGATTTAAAAATAAATTCAGAATCAGTCTAGTGACAGATGAAAAAAAAAAGCATAATCTCAAAAGAACTTTAACAAATTAAAGTAGTAACCACTGTTCAGCAGGAAACAAAGTATTCCTCTTTTTTTATTTGTCTAACACAAATACCACAGTCATTTTTGGCTATGGCATGACTAATGGAGCTTAATACTTAAATAGCTTGTGAGTTTTCTCAAAGTCAAAATCAGCGTGTTTTTTTTTTTCCTTTAATTTTTTTTTCTTAAATCCTTATGCTGAGCTTCTACCACATAGCCATGTTTGGAGATTCTCTGGACATGGGGCTGGCCCTTCAGGACATTTTAAAAACAAGCACTTGACTGGGAAAAGACTGCCAGCAACTCAACTTTACCACCTTTTATTTCTAAGTTAGTTCAGTTACAGAAGCTGATTATGGGGTTGGGGGTTAGGCTATAGCAGATGATACAATTGAAGCAGAGATCATAGAAAATTAAGAATTTGTTATCACTTATAACAGGCTGTCCTCCTTGCAGGGCTTCTGGGAAATATCACAAGCTGATTGAAGGGCCTTCTTGTTCCAATAATATTGAATATTTATATTTCTGAGGCTAAAATATTGGTTCTCAAACGCAGGAGCTTCCCAGGAGAAATCTAAAATTAGCTCCCTTAGATGGAGGGGAAGGAGTGATTGAAGGAAGGCAGGCCACTCCAGACTGTCAGGTAGCAGGTTTAATAAGCAATAAAATTTACATAAGATGTTTGAGTGATGCAAGGTGAGTAGATCTCCTCATCTGTCTGCTAGAATCTTAAGAATGTATATAGAGTCTTTACCTGGGTTTGGTCCCATACTCCACCCAAATGGTCTTGAGTATAAATTGCTCTTTCAAGCTTGTGTCTTTTAAAATGGCTCAGACTTTAGATTGGTGGGCAGAACTTCCATTTCAAGGACATATGTGAGGGAGAGGAGGCTTCAGTTGCCTGGAGGGAACTTGTGAGTCAAGGAACAGTCACTTCCTCTCGATGACCTTTTCCAATATTCTTCCCCTCATGACCAGCTCTTACAATCTTATGCAGCCCCCTCTTCTGTATTGTGCCCTGAGAGGTCAACAAGGTGTTTCATTAGCACAGAGGTGGCTCATTTGATGGCTGTCTGGTTGCACTGGAGGCGAACAGCACAGCAACAATATAGGCACATGCAAGAGAAAACACATATCAAGATAATGATTACCAAAATAAGTCATATTTTCCACCAAGAGCTTCATGATCCAAACCACCAATTTGTCAAGTCCCACAGCATGGTGGTTGTCTCATTCAGGGCATTAATTTGTGTTATCTTCATGTGATTTAATGAAGATAATATATTAGCAACCATATCATGTATGAACACACAACATTCTGTTCGATAATGGCATAGGTGCCTCCAGATGAGGCAGTCATAATGTCCAAGGCCATCTTAATTTGGAGAACAACTTTTCCCATTAGAGATAGTTCAGTGTTCAATAAAAACAAACTTTGTCAACCATCACTTAAGGTTTCTTGGGTGAATTTAGTAAGGGTTTCTATGTATGCTCTTCTATCCCCCAGACCCATGGAGGGGACAAAGACAATGGCCAAATAATTGTACCAGTGAAAAACAGAATATGCCTATCTGGACTTGAGGAGAGGGCATATTCTCCCCTGCGCCTTGGGAACACCCAGGTTGCAGTGTCCCAATCATCCTGGTGGAAGCCAAGGCCAGAGATTTGTGTCATATATCTGGGGGGTCTCTTTCACCAGTCAGTGCCAAAGCAGTCACTATCTTTTATGTGACAGAATGTCTACACAATTTTGTTTATATTCATCCCATATTCCTGATGCAATTGAGTTTTTTTATTTAGAATGATTTTTTTTTGTTCCCAACATATGGATGCCCAGATATTCAGATAAACTATTCATAACCATTAACTAGGGTTATAAATCCATCCCAAATCTGAGCATAGACACTCATGGCTCTGATGATGGTATTTTAAGGATCCTTCCATTAAGCAGTTGGACAAGCTGCACATGTAGTTTGTTTGATATAAAAAGAATACACATGCCCAGTGTTATTGATAGTGTATGCCACAGGTACACTGTTATCATCAATACTGGATCAGTACTGATGATATCAGAAGAATTATGAGTACTAGTCCCAGCTTGTTCTTCTTTTATATACAGCTATAGGGCCTTCCAGTCCCCTCTCTGAAATAGTAATATTCTCCATGGCAAACCTGACAAATTAGAGGGGCAGCTTCCCACATACCCAACAGTTGGATTGATTCTTTGGCAGCATACAAATGGGCCCATCTTAGTTAGAAAGGTATTTTCATCAGCTGCACAATCTGTGAGTAGATACTGCACAACAGAAGTGTAAGGTCAAAAAGATGGATACCTAGTAAGAACTTCTCTGGGAAGTCTTCCCCTTCTACAAAAATTACACTCATGGTCCGATCCTTAAGTGTTAGGGTGGCTGCAATTTTATGAACTTAACTTGGTTGTGCATACCATACATGTTGACTGTGGGAGGCAATATTGTCAGACATGGGGAGACAAACTGGGAGAGAATAAGCCAGACCCCTCTTTCAAAGGTGTGCATTCCATTCTATTCATAGTGCATTTCAACAAGCTTGGCTTGCAGTGGAAACTGAGTAGTTACCCCTTGTCCATGGGTGTGAAGTAATTCACTCATCCTGCTGAGATGTCCCATTGCAAATTCCAGCAGATGATGCCTTTCCCAGGCATGATGAGGCTTGGTGTTCTCAGCAACATAGCACATTGATCCACGGGGAGAGGCAGGGCAGATTTAGTTCACTCAGTCAAGGTGGTTTTCCCTGTTAATATTTAATAGGGGAGATGGAGACTCCATTCAATGTCACACCATTTTGTCCAGTCTTGCACATCATGACCTTTGAAATGTGACCGCTGATCATAGTCTATTTGAGGAGGATATTCTTACATGGTACTCAGCTTCTCTAATCCTCTAATGGTGGCAGCCTGGTTTATGTGGTGACTGAGGAAAGCTAGGGTTATGATAGATGCAGCGTCAACACAAATCAAGGAATATTTAGAATCCTCACTTGGAGAGTGGGGGTCAACATAATCAATTTTCCAATTCCTCAGTGGTTGGGAACAACTCCAGTGGCTTGCCCTAGATGCCTTTGGCAGTTGCTTTGGGCATTGTTAGAACTCACAGGACATGCTGAGACTGCATTAACCAATTTACTGTCTTTCAAGAGCAATCTGGCATCCTTGGCAATATGTCATCCCACCTGGGCACTATAGTGGCTACTCTTTTTATGTATTCAATCTGCCATATGTACTAAAGGTTCAGTTGGTAGAGTTTGTATGCAAGCTAAGGCACCAGATTCATGATTGTCAAGGGGTGTCAGTGCCTTATGAGCTGGGACATAGAAAACAGTGGGGGCTGCCTCAGGCTCTTGCAGGCAATGCCAAATGTTTTTCCACATGTCCTGACCCCATGAAGACTTATGTATAATTATCCACCCCTTGGTCCAAGCCATAGAACTAAACTAACCTCTTTAGAATAGCCCAACTGTCAGTGCAAAGGGTTAACAGCTAGGACTCCTGAGTGATCACCAGACAAATGCTCTGAGCCCCACCTATTGCCTGCTGTGGCTCCTTCTTGTTTTCATACAGATGGTGTCAATTTTGGGCTGAATAGTGACTATAGTCTATGTGAATGGGTTGCTCTAACTAGACTCATCTATATACCAGGCATCAGTGGAAATTTTTCCCACTTCCCTTTCATAGGCCACAGGATCTGCCTCTTTTCCAGAATAGAGGCGGGGCATTTATAGGATCTACGTACACTACAGGGCCTAGTAGCACCCACATTTCTGGAGACAGTGAGCTGGCAAACAAGGTGTTTCTCTGCTGCAAATAGGCATGTCAATTAGTCAAAGTGAAAGTCTGAGCCATGGCTGAGGTAGGTCAATGGAACATATACTCAATCCACCCCCCACTTTTGATAGAAAGGAGAGTTTTTACCATGATATGCTGTTCCTTTATGAGATGCTCTGGTTGGAGGAGCACTTTGTACACTGCTAGGAACTGTTGCTCTATGGAGGTATATTGGGTTTCAGCCCCCTTGCAGAGCTGGGATCAAAATGTTAGAAATACTTTCTCTTTCCATTGTTTTTGCCACAGTGCCCAGGCCATATTTTCCAGAGTCACAGACACATCTAATTCAAATGGTAGCCATGCTTGGGAGACACCCACAGCTTTAATCTGCTTCAGTAACATTTTTGCCTTCTCAAAGGTGGCTTGCCACTCTGATCTTCAGTCTCACACAGTCCTAGGTGGTATAAGGGATGAAGGCACTATGCCAGGTAAAAAAGAAAAGCTCTCCAACCCCACAAATCTCTGCAAAGGTTTGCACCTCTTTCATTTTCGTAGGGGCTAGATAGGCTTGTACCTTTACAATCACAGTTTCTGGGACAACTTGTATGTTACTTGAACAAATGACTCCCCAAAAGTTTACAGTGGTGCTTGGGACTTAAATTTTCCATGGGTTCACCACTCATCCTCTCCCTTGCAGATGTTCCAACAAAGTCTGCAAAAAATGTGCTGCAGAAGAAGCAAGTTTTCATGTGTTAACATTATGTTACCAATATAATAGGCCCATTTTACAAATGTGGGGAAGAAAAATAGAGACAAATCTCGAGCTACCATCCCATGACATACTGTGGGCTATGAATGTAGCCCTGGAAAAGCACTTAAAACCTTCATTGTTGCTCCTCTCATGTGAAGGCAAATTGGTCTTGCGACTCAGTGGCCAGGGGTAGACTGAAAAAGAGTATTTGCTAAGTCTCCAACAGCTTGATGCACTCCGAAGACCATGGCCAACATATTTAAGATGATGGAAATGCTGGACATAGTCATGTGGATAAGGGCCACTATTTTGTTCAGTTCTCAGTAGTCCATAGACATCCACCCAAAGCCTTCTGGCTTTTTTTTTTTTAATGGCTATACTGGACTATTGAAAGCACTTAACAAAATCTCAGTATTTGTTGTATTGAACTGAATTTCATTAGATAGAATTGAATAAGCAGTTATTCCTCAAAAATAATAAATTTCTTTCCTCCTTTAATTAAAAAAAAGGCAGAGTCAAGAACTAACATTACTGAAGACAGTCTTCACAGCAGAAAATCATTAAAAGCTTGACTGACCTCCAACCTTAGATCCATCTGTATTATAGATGAGATAACAAATTTAGTGACTTGTCCAAAGCACACAAACATTAATTGGCAGAACCAGAATGAGGTCTCTAGACCAATAATCAGGCATTTATTCCACCACAATTTGTCTTTCTTCTATTTTAAGATACTGGAAGAGAATTCAGAAGCAAATGTAGCATGGCCACAGAAGGAATTTAGCAGCAGGCTTTGGCAGGCACATCTAATCTAGTAAACATGGGCTTGTCAGTTATCTATTTTTTAAAAAGTCTTACCACCAAATGGCCTCTTAATTGTAAATGTCCTATATTTGCTAGAACAATTGGTTTCATTGGCTAGAAAAAAGAATGCTGTACTCTCCTATCTGGAGAACTGCTATCTGAAATCATGAGAAAATTTTGGGGGAATCCTCTTGAAAGATTATAGTATTTCTGTTACCTGTTAAATGGTAAAATTCTTTTTTCCAGAGTTTCTTCTACACCTTTCTGCCTCCTTGTTGTTAACATCTACCTGAGGCCTGTGTACATTCCATCAACATGGTAAAGTTGCTTAACTTAGTACCTTTAAATTGGTTAAAACAAAGAAAGAAAAAAAGATCTCCTTGGAGAAATGTCTGATTTTAGGAATGGGGCATTAAATATATAAGAGAATCCTGATGGAGAACTTTATAATACAAAAAAAAGTAAAGAGGTGCTAAAACAAAACAAAACAAAATAGAAGAAAAAACATCTCATAAACCAACTTACATTGATGAAGGTATATAAAAGGAACATAAGACTCAACCAAAAGTGTTCTCTATGGCCCAAACCAGAGCAATTTTAGCAACAAAATTAATAAAGTACTATTCAATTATAATCCAAAATATAAAATAAGTATTTATGAGCCATACTGATATAAATATATGATTGAACAAATGAATAAATGGTGAAGAGACAAATTTCTCATTCAGAAGAATTACAAATAAATTTTCTAAATAGTGTACCCTAAGAAGGAGAATTATAACTCCTCACTCCTTACATGTGGACTGCACACAGTGACTTTCTTCTAAAAAATACAGTATGGAAAGGGGAAAAATGAATAACTTTACAGGGGGAGAAACCATATAAACAGTACCTAAGTCACATGATCAAAATCAATATCAATGATGATTTTATGTTGATTATATGTACCTTTATACGATGTGATGAAAGTGGTATTTCTGTGACTTTTCTCCCCAAAACCCATAACCCTAGCCTAACCATGAGAAAATTATCAGACAAATCCCAAAGAGGAATATATTACAAAATATCTAACCAATACTCATCAAAGCTGCCAAAGACATCAAAATCAAAGATTTTCAAAAACTTTCCAACCAAGAATAGCCTTACGAGCCATGGCAATTAAATGTGTGATATGGTATACTGGATGGAATTCTGAAAGTGAAAAAAGATATTAAGTCAAAACTGAGAAAACTTAAATATAAACTTTTGTTAATAATAATGTATTAATATTAATTTATTAATTTTAATAAATGTACTATACTAATGTAATATGTTAATAATTGGGCATGCAATATATGGAGATATATAGGAACACTCTACTTTCTTCTCAATTGTTCTATAAATCTAATACTATTCTAAAGAAGTAGTTTGCTTTCCAAAAAAAAAAGCAAATATAGTCTTTGATACACTTAATATAGATATGTTTCTGCTAGCATTTACTCTGTTTCTCAAGTTTTCTTGTTTCTGTCATTTATTAAGATTTAATTATTGTGTTTTTTGCCATCAAGTATTTGAAAGTTTATCACATAAAAGGAAGTAAACACTTTCTTCTTTAGATTGACAGTATTAGGACCATGTAAGAACCAACAGCAAGACAGATACCAGCTCCCTAATATGAAACCCTTCTCTAATCCCAACAGTGGTTCAAGGAGCTAAACTTTTAGTCCACTCAAGCAGAGACTGATTGATACCATCCATCAAGTATGTGTTAGCGGTGATTCCTTCACTGGGTGGGCAGTTAGATTAGAAAATCTCAAGAATTCTTCCAATTCTGTTCTAAATATATGTGGACAGTTGCCCAATTTTCTGTGTTGTTAAAGCTTAAACAATTTCAAAGTAATCTGGACTCATTGCCAAGACTTTAAGCAGAATGTGTTTGTCCGCTGACCACAATTCTAAGTTTAGCTGACTGCTCAAAACCTACCAGCTGCACTAGTCATCCAACAAAGAAAAAATAAATTAGCCTAGTAAGCTATGCCCTTTTTGAACCATGTCATTTTGGTATATTCCTTCCTTGAAGTCTTAAAGAGTCATATGATCCAATTTGGTGCTTTAGCACAGTTATTTACCTTAAGACACCAGTCTTAGTTTTGCAAATCTAAATGCCACCATCCCACAGCCTTGCTCAACCACTCTATAGTTAAGATTTCAATGATTGCTAGTGAAGTCAGAGACTTGGCAAATGAAAGTGTGGTTAAATGGGTAGGTGGATGTGTGGAAAGATGGTTTTATATTTTAATCTCATTTTATGAGCCTAGCTCTCCCTTTTAATGAGAAGAGCTAGAAAATTTTTTGAGGACAGGGTAAACCAATTCTTTCTTGGTGTCACAAATTCTGTGAAAAAGGAAATTCCTAAATTTGAGTCACTTTTCAGAGAAAAATCTCTTGCTGTTTCCCATAGTACCCCCATCACCAAAAGAGAGAGAGAGAGAGAGGGAGAGAGAGAGGGAGAGAGAGAGAAAGCATCTCTTCGATTTAACTCGTGTTCACCATACTTTTTAAGTTTACAGTTTACTTAGAAAATGATTATTTTTCTGCCACTACATTAGAGTAAGTAGAGAAGATGCTGGAAAACAAAAGCACAGGCCTGGTTTCCAGCTATTGCAACCAACACAACTGTCGTGCAATCAATGTTTCTCAGCCTGTGTGTTGGCAAGATCATTTACTTAACAAACAATCCAATATAATTTTTTTTGTTACTAACTAACTCATTAATTTCATAAGATTTAACCTTAAAAAATGGCTAATTGCAGATCACACGAAGTTAAACAAAGGCAACTTCTTATAGTTCATGCTAATATAAAATACAGAATCTCTAGAAAAGCACAGAGAGAAAAGTAAAAAATTATACTCTAATTCTTATGCCTAAGGAATCAGATATTATATATTGATGTATGAACATCAATATATTGAGTTTTTTATTTACATATGTGTTTTACATCTTTTAAATCACAGCACAGTACATAATTTTTGCAACCTGCTTTTTTTCCCTTAGTATTTAATGAGTATTTTCCCATGTCATTAAGTATTCTATAGTATGATTTTCAATGACTTCTGGTATTCTCTCTTATGAATAAACAAATTAACTTAATTTAAGCAATTCTTTATGGTCAAGTATTTAATTGCCCCAATATTTTACTAGTATAACGTATGCTGCAATATATACATACATATATATATATGTGTATATATATATGTATACATATATATATATACACATATATATACACACACACACAGACATACACACACACACACATATATATGTTTATATATATACATATATATATGTATATATATGTATATATATATATATATATATATATATATATATATATATATATATATATATACTAACAAGGAGAATTTTTACATGCATCCCCAAACATATTCCAGATATTGCTGGGTCAAAGTATGTGCACATTTTCAGACTTTTGAAAACTTGCCAAATCACCTCCCAGAAGGCTATACACACGAGGAACATGTAAACATCTATCTTCTCATTAACATTTCATATTATCATTATTTTAAATCTCAATTAGTCATTTATTTCTTATCTGGATTTCTCAGAGGAATTTCAGGGTCCTTCAAGTTCTATTATCTTTGATACTTATAGTAAATTTTTCACTAAATCTTAAGAATAAAATTTTAGGGATAGAATTTTAGAGATAAAAACAACTCAAAAGCCAGCTTTTATGCTATGCCCTTTCTTTCAGAGATCCCAGTTCATTGAACAGAGAGTTTGCTGTGGGCTTCAAATAGAGTCAAATGCTACAGATGATAACTGAGATCTTTATCTTAAGAGGAGCTTTGTGCTTGAAATTATGCATCTCCAGACCCTAATCTGATATTCAACTTTATGTCTAATGTGAAGTGGAGCAGAGGTCCTACCAAATGAGTGATAGTCCATTAATTATTAGAAGCAAAGTCATTGCCTCTTACCAGCTGCTGCCATGTTAGAGACATCCTTGCCAAATTAGAATAGATGCTGTGAGGTCCATGGCTTCTAATGGGAAAGGATAGTAGTTATAAATAGACCAGGAAATGGCCTGTTTAAGTGTTGAGGAAATAGGCAATCCTTAAAGAGAAATAATTCTACTCACCTAAAACATTTGAAGAATTGGGAGTTTTTTCTGTGCCAGGAGCCAGTATTTGGCTAATATATAAAACACATGGAAGTAGTCTTCAACTCAACAAGAAAATAAACTTCCTTAATTATTAAAGCTATCCAACAATTAAAAAGAAAAGGCTAATTCATAAAATAATGATTTTTCCAGACTTCCTAGATAAATTGATCATCTTCTTTTTAAGTAGTCTCATTACACATACTTTATTAGTACTAGTCATAGAAATTTATAACTGGTTTTATACATCCATTTCTACTACAAGACCATTAGGTATTTGTTGCTAAATAATAATCATTAAGTTTATAGTGAATAAATAAGATTTTAGAACTTCTGAATTGGCCTCTTATCTCAAAAATATTCTTACCCTCATAGAAGTGGATTCCTTTGATTTAAGATTAGAACAGCTCTAGATAGTAATAGACAATGTTTTATTTATAATTCAAACTGAGTGAGTTATGAAATCCTTTCCTGGCAAAGGAAGGTGAAGTGAAGAAAATGGGTGCCTTAGGGCAAAGAACACAGGGAAGGATAAAAAATATATATAAAAGTTGAGGCATGGAGTATTAAAGACAAAATATGATGACTATATATTTATTGCTCTTGTTATTATTATTATTAGTTTTTTTTTTTAGGTGTTCCTTTTGGATGCAACTGACTTCCTGAGAGATTTAAAGCAGTCTTTATTTTTGAGAAATTTTGCCTTAGGGCAGAGATACCACAAAGTAAGTTTTCTTGCTCTATCATTGATACGGTATAAATGGTCATTCATTAGCTCTGCTAAACTTTCCCACTTATAAAAAGTTCAAATAGAGCCTTTTCACTAAAGTAGTGGAAGAGCTAGGAGGAAACACAGGGTGTGGTTGAGATCCAAATGTTCCTTGAATTGGTAGGGTGAGCTTCTTTGAAACTAAGTATTTCAGTTGATATTAATAAAATGGCATCCTCTCTTTCATTTAAGACTAAGTCTCATGCATCCCTTAAATTATTCATTTAGGAAATACATAGCTAATGGTTAATTATGTGTCAGAACCTTCAGTGGGCTCTGGGGAGATAGCAATGAACCAAATAGACAAAACTTCCAAACTTTATGAAGTTTACATTAGTGTGGGATTTCTTTTGGTGAAATAATATTAAACACAAAATGAGTATGATTATGGCAATATAAGAAGAGTTTTTTTATTTTAATCCTAAAGCAATTCAAATTTAATAAATCTAATTAAGTCCTATGTAGCAATGCAAGCGCCAGTCTGCTCCAGAATTATTAAGTTTTGAGATTTGTGAGAGAAAGACACTCCAAGTAAAGCTCTCTCCTCCTTCCAGAAAAGGATTCCAGCATCCAAGTGAAAAAATGTAAACCGTGGTTAAATTTAACCAAAATTGGCATGATGTAGTCTGCAAAATTTTTCTGCCAAGCAAATTGCATAATGTAAATGCAACCATTTTTTTTTGCACCCTTTCCTGAGACCCTTTCCAACATCCATGCTGTCAGCGCTTATGCTGCCAACATTGTCAGTGCACTTTGCTATAAGAGATTAAAGGTTGGCTACAAATAATTTCCAGTGAATAAGTCTAATTAGCTGCTAAAAGTTGGCATATTTCCTGCTATCTGAAATTAGATCACAGAGTTGGGTTGAGATGAAAAAGCCCTATTAACTCTCTACACTTCCCATTCCTATTTGCTGGGGAAAATTACTGTTTTGAACTTTATCTGCTACTATCAGAAGAAGTCTGTAGTCAGCGGTTATACAAAGATATGTAGAAGTCTGGATTTTCACTTTGCTTCTACTCCACTACTGGGACTGACCAAAATAAAAACTCTTAAGGGCATAGCTTTGGTGGTTACTTCAGTGGATTTGTAAAAACAAAGGAAGGAAACTTTTTAAAAAAAGTTAAAACATGACGTTTTGTGGTAGTTTATACATGAATGATCCTTTGTAATAAATAAATGTATTTTGAATCTAATGCTATTAATTAATTGGTGTACAGATTTTTTTTTGGGGGGGGACCCAGTTCTGAATCCTTTTAATTAGAGGTTTATCTCCTAGTGTACCTCTACTTCCAACCGGGGTAACAGCACTTATGCTGCTATTAAGTGTTTAGGAGGAGTTGCTTAATCATATCTAGTGCCAGTTCATGGCAGCCTGAAGTGAGTCTTCTCAAGGCAGAATATGTGCCTGGAGTCCTGCATTAGAAATAAGCACCCGAGGTTGATTCTCTTGTCCTGGAGATCTATCTTCTGTCATCAGCTGCTGTGTGGCTGATCTGCTGATAGTTACACGTACCAGATGTCTGGAGCACCGCGTACGCTTCTGGTTCCACTGACTCCGGGGAAATAATCAAGAAGATATGACAAAGAGGATGGGGCATGAAAAATTAGTGCAAGAGTTTTGAAATAGGAAATGCAATTCAATAGAGTAATAAAGTGGCTTTTTTTAACCTGTTGGGATTTGTCTGTATTTTGCTGAAACTTAAATATTCCCCTGAAAAAAATACTTTCAATAATCCATAAATAGTTTTCCATCCCTTCCTTGGAAACTGCCTGACCATACCTATTTATCTAAAGCAGAAAACTGACATGTTTTATTCCTATTACATAGAGGACAAAATTGAGGTAAAAAATTAAGAGAAAGTAATCCTACTTTATAATTTAGCGGTACAGACATATTGGTTCTATTTACTGTCTAAATAAAAATATTAATGAATTGATTGAATATTTCATAGTTGTAAGCAGATTGAGAGCCAAGCCTATTATCTTATTTCTTGTTCAAAACATTGCAACAGGGTTTCATTATTAAAAATAAAAAGTAATAAAATTATTAAAATGAATAAAATTATTAAAATGAATTAAAAACTACAAATATATATATGTATAAACATAGACTATTTCAGGTTGAATTTTCTAACAGATAAACATAGATGATTTCCTAATAGATACCTTAAAAGTCTTTAAGAAAAATTAAATAATTTGCATTATAACCTAGTGAGAGAGTATATCAATCAAGGTTCTCCAGAAAAACAGAACCAGTATGTATATATATTTCAAGAAATTGTTTTATGCAATAGTGACAGCTGGCAAATCTAAAATCTGCTGGTAACCTGAAAACTCTTGGGCAGGAACTGATGTTTCAGTATTAAGGTAGAATTTCTTCTTCATGGAAGTTCCAGTTTTGCTCTCAAGGCCTTTCAACTGATTGGATGAGTCACACCCACATTACTGAGAATAATCTTCTCTATTTAAAGTCATTTCAGTGTAGATATTAACCACATCTCCAAAATACCTTCACAGCAATAGCTAGGTTACTGTTTGATTAAATAATTGGGTACTATAGTCTAGCCAAGTTGACACATAAAACTGTCACAAAGAGCAAGAAATGTGCCTCTTCTCCAGTGTCCAGATGGCATTACACTCCCACAGCATATGAACACACATGGAGAAGGAAACTGACTGTATCTGATTATAATGACTTTAGTTTATTAACAGAATTTAAGAGTAAACCTTTAATTTTAGAAAATCACTTGCTATTGTAATGTCACTCCTCTTCACCTAACAAGCACACTACTCACATTTTCATGGGAACAAATATATTCTGTAGGAAATAGACAGGAAATATTAGCCTTTTCATTTGAAGAAAAAAACCCTGCCTCAAGATAATATGGGCTATATCCTCATTCTGTGGCATAGCTTAGTGGTCAGAACAGGCCCTTCGAGGTTAGCTCCCTTCTTACACTTCCTAGTCATGTAATCTCAACATCTTTATTTGTGAATTGGAAACGAGAATTCCTACCTCAGAGCTTGTGTAAGAGTGCCTGTCTCACAGCAAGAGCTATGAATTTTTAGATAATATTTCTGGGGGTGTAGGGTACAGCTCTTCAATTTGTCATCTGGGTGAAACTGAAATAAGGTCAAGTATTATAATTCATGTTTCTTAGTCTGGTAAACTAAATCAGTTGTACTCAAATTGGATCTTTAGGCTAGTGCTGGTCAGGAAGCTGCTGGTTACAGATCTTGATGAGATATGCACATAAATTATTATAGCAATTTGATATTGTTGTGACTTTTTATTGTATTTTACACAAGTGGCAGTACACAATGCATTTGGATAAACAAAACCAATAAACAAACAAAAAGATTTGTCCTTCATGACATTGGGAAAAATCAATCTTAGAAACCCTTGTGCATGGGAATTTCCTTCCAGATAAAAACTTGTGTTAATTTTAATAATTCAGTATTTTACTTCTTATGGAAAAGCTACAGTTGTGGTGCCTGAAGTTCATCTATGGTGTGTCTCCACATTGCTTTATAATTGTCTGTATATCTGCTTCCCTAATTGGAGGGTGAGACCCCAGCATGCAGGACTCTGTCTTATTTATGCTATGAAGGACTAGAACAATGATTGGCACATATCTGGTGCCTGGTAATTATGTTTTAGATAAATAAAAAGCATGAATAAGTGACAGAAATATAACTAGTCAAGGATAGAAAATGAAATGAGCTTGTAAGCACTAGAGATATTAATAGATTATAATGAATATTAGATATTAAGTGATATAAATAGATTATGGAAAAAATACATTATACTGACCCTTTGAAATATTATGAATACTATAAAAAACACACTGCCTTTGGATCTAAGTGTAGATATTTATTGACCATTTTAACGAGTAAGCCATGATTTGGGTGTAGCCTGAAGAAGAAAAGAACGAAGAGATTTGCTTCAGGAAAAACACATCTTTTGCAAATTGATTGTAAGGATTCTCTTGTTTGTGAAAGAGTGGTGATGGTTTCTTCCAGAATATAACACAGTCATGTTTAGAGCAGGAGAGTTTATGAGAATACATAATTGTACCAGCACTATAATTTGGGGTGTGGGGGTAGGGTGTATATTTAGGTCCTTTTCCCAAAACTAAAAAAGATAAGGAACATTACATAAGATCTACTATGTATGTGGTTTTGAGGTGACATCTGTGGCTCAATAATCTTTTGTTAGAGTGACTTTCTTTCAAGTAAGTATGATGTTTTCTTCTAACATGTAAGGTAACATCTCTTTTCCTGACTTCTTGAAAAAAAAATTTTATAATTGGCTAGTTACCTGGCCATCATTCCTGAGTCTCTGATGCCATTTCACAACCTTTCCATAGTGTTCTGCTAACACATAAAATCAGCTCATCACAAAATACAAAGACCTGGGGAACATAAAAAAAAACAATAATTATTGATCTTTCAGGATGAGTAATTTGTACTAATCCTAGAAAGATCAAAAGAATGTGTTCAACTAAAACTTACTTAAGACTCCAAGAAGCAGCCAAGAATTCTTTGAGGTTTCTGGAATAGAAAATATATTATTTATAGCAGACAGAAAAACTTAAAAATATTCCCACTGTCTTTTGAATTTCTAAAAGAAGATTATCTCATGTTAAATTTACTTTTGGTTTTACGTATGTTTTATGCTCTATAAAGGGTGAGCAAACTATGGTTCATTGGCTGAATCCAGCTTGCCATCTGTTTTTATAAATAATGTTTTACTGAAGCACATCTATATCCATTCACTTATGTATTGCCTATGGCTGTTTTGTACTACATTGGTAGAGATGACTGGTAAAAAGAGACCATGTGCAATGCAAAGACCAAAATATTGACTTTCTGGACTTTTTCTTAAAAAGTTCTGCAGACCCTGGTCTATATTAATTTGAAAATTGCATTTGACATGATCTATGTGATAAGCAATGGTGTACCAAAGCTTTCTCAGCTCATGAGAATAAATTGTACATCTTTTCTCATCTATGTGTTCAGTGATGTCTTGTAGGCAGCTGGAAACTAGCCCTAGCTTGAGTATTTATACCATTGAAACCATCAAGTGCTATGAATCTGATATTTTTTAAAATTCCTGCAAAAGCTGGTTGTTCACAGCTCAAGAAGGATTGACAGGCTAATATCAATAATTATACTTTTTACCCACTTTAGGTTAGCATACCTGAATTTATTCCACTTGAAAAAGCAACACGAATCTTGTTTGTTTGTTTAATATTTACTAATATGTTCTTAAGAACAGTAAAAGGAAAGCTTCCCAGTACGAACAGTAAAAGGAAAGCTTCCCAGTACATCACTGTTAGTAACTCTTTATTAATCAGAATCTTAATGGACAGAGAGCTCATTAGCAACATAGACGTAGTCTATGTTAAAGAAACTCATTGAAGTTTGAAATATTTAATTCTGCTAATTACAAAACTAATTCAATTTACTATAGGAATCTTAGAAAACACAAAGAAAAACATAAGGTCACCACCATACATATTATGGAAGAAATTTTGATGTCTTTCTCACCTAGTTCCAAAATTCCCAAACAAAATGAGCACATTACAAAAGTAGGTAGTATATACCCTGAGTAAGAGTGACTTTACAGCTCATGAACACAGAATGACTTGATTAGTAAAATTCAGACTATAGCATGAGCCATTTGTTTAAAATAAAGGTGGGGGCCTACTTAGTGACCAGAAAAATTATTAAAACATGAGCGGTGGCTGATAAAGTCATTAGATCACCCCACAGATATCAATGAGAAAATATCTTTGTAGTGTGGTCGTCTTAGGACTATATCTAACACATGACATACCTGAGTCTTTGGCCTTATGCCAGTCAAAGGGCAGATGAGAAAAGCAAGAGTTAAATGTCTTACTGATGTAAATAACTTGAAACTTCTAGAAAAGAGGAGATTGTACCTTTTCAAAACTCATGATATATTTTAATATCATTTTAGAATTCTATTTTCTTTTAAAAATTTGTATGACCTGAAGCCTTTCCTGTATATTATTTTTGTTATTTTTCTTGAAGAGAAATGTTATTTTTTAAAAAATTAAATTTCTCAAAGATTTTTCTAAACATCTCACATATAATACTGTATGCTTATCTCTTATTCTGAAATGTATTTAGCTTTTAAAGTTGTAAACTTATAATGGGATTAAATGGGGAGAAAAAAGAGATTTTGATTCTAAAGAATATGGATTTATGAAAGTAAATAACTAATCATCTAATAATTATTGAGCATGGTGGACAATTATACTTTTTTGCTGCCCCAAGGTGTTTACAATCCTTTGGGGAGGATAAGTCACAAATTAAAATTTAATAATTTATAGCAAGGATCAACAAACTTTTTCTGAAAAGATCAGATAATAAGTATTTTGCAGGTAGAAGATAATATATAAGCAGTTATTTAAAAAGCAAGAATACTCTTGTCCCACCCTGCCCTGCTCTGCCCTGCCCCATTTGCTTGAGGTGGACTAGGCATGGTGGTGAGTATGAGTCAGCAGTAGTCAGCTGAATGTATTTATCCACCTCAAGGAAATCAACATGAGATAGAAGAGCCTATTTGGAGAATTGAGGAGGCAGCTGCCTCAGATTCACCTTCTGCCCCAATAACACTCAGATTCCAGTACACTCTTCACTTTTACCAAAGAGCTCAGCTATCTCAACTTAGAAGTGAGGGAAGGTAGTTTACTGAATTGCTGATTCTTCACCTGAGATTCTACTGCTTGTTAGATTCTACCACTGCCAGTTGCCAACAGCTGAGATCTCAAAATGTAGGTGGTGACCCTGGATGTCAGTGAGGCAAGAGAAGCAAGAGAGGAGGGGAGAACAAGAGCAGAGACAGATTCCCAGACTTGCTCTTTGTAGCTCATAGTACTACCTTGTTCAATATGGGTGCCCATAGGCCATAGTGATCTATAGGTAAGGACCATGTACCAAGTATCCTGCTAGGTCAGGAAACTTTTCATTAAAAGGATGTGCATTAAGCCCAGTGATAAAGGATAAATGGAAATTGTAGAAATAGTAGAGATCACTCCAGATGGGTAAAGTGAAACTGTTAAAGAATAACTTTTAAAAAATCAAATCATGACTCGAAATGTAAAAGAGACATGTCAGATTTTACTTAACTAATTTTTATCTTATTTATTATTTAAGAAATCTGTAAAGTGTAAAAATCAGTTCAAAAGTGTATCAAAGAATAGGAACATATATGAACATTAAGGAATGTTAATTTGCTTTGGATATAAATTGGTGTCTTCAGCAGGCTAGAAATTAATTTAATCATCATCATACAAAATTCATTTGTGTTTCTAGGAATCATTTTTATCACCATCATCTCTCTAACCAATTATTTGCAGAGTATTGCAAAATAGTCAAAGATATGAAAGGCACATTTCCTAACAGAATCAGATAACCCTAGAAGGGTTCTTTAGATAATGTTTAATATTTAATTGTAAAAGTGCCCAATAAGCATTTTTCTCACTTCATTTTTTCTTTTTTGCCTGACAACATGAACAAAAATAAAAAGAAGTGTAATATGTTTGATTCAGAGACACCTATCTTAATGCTCAGTTCATCATTTGGATTTTTTAGAATTTTGATATGTGAATACTATTTTTGCCATATTAAATGTAAAAATGTTAAAAATATTCTAATGTTATAATTTCTAGCTCCTCGGGAGGTGTTTAAGGAAATACTGAAGAATCCAAATTTGTGAGAATAGGAGGCTTTTCAACGCTCTTTCATGAACACAGTAACCCTCATGATTATATTTATAATGACAGTCCTGCTCACTGCTTTAGCTCACAGAAGTTACAAAAGAAGGAAATGAAACAAAACAAAAATATATATAACACTTAAGTAATCAAGGATATGTCTGTCACAAAGCCCAGGCTCTTTACTCTAAAGAGACAAATGGGATATAGCAAGCAATAAATTAAGAAAATCAGATTCTCTTGAAATATATCAGATCGTCCTTATGTTAAAGGGACATAAGAATAGAAACAGAAAATATAATAACAGCGTACAAGCAAAGAAGTAGAGAGAAAAAAAAACAATTCAAACTAGAAAAAAAATGATATTGATGCAATGTCTGTAGTACTATGAGGGCTCTATGGGGTTTTAGAGTAATAGAGTAGCATCCTGTTAAAACATAGCACAATAAGAGATGCTCATGGCAATGACATGGCATCATAGATAAAGGCCCAAAGCATGTTCAGAACTTTTTATTATGAAGACAATTAAATACAGTACATATTTTCGAAGGACTTCAGTCAAAATTTAGACATTATGCTTTTAAAATATGAATCTTCAGAGAGAATATCATATTCTTTAAAAATACTAAAAAGTTGAGGGGGTTTTTTATGACTTGGAAAAATGCAAGTATAGGTAGAGTCAGTAATTACAGGGCAGGATGAAATGGGAGCAATAAGGGAAAATACTAATAGACTAAGAAAACTTTTTGTGAGTTCTAAATATTCCACTAAGATGAAAGGTAAATTCCTAATGGTCAAATGGTGAAGAACAGTTTCAGGGAAGAGAAATCTAACTGCCTATTTTGCAATGCCCAACTTTCACATTAGATTGTAACAACAGCTAACATTTACTGTGTTTCACGGCATATAAGTCACTGTATGAAATGATATTATATATATAATTTAATCCTCAAAGTAAGCATATTATTAGTTCTATTTTATAAAAAGGGAAATAGGAGCTTAGAGAGGTTAAATTAAAATTACTAGACTACTATATGGCAGAGGCAATTTTGAAAGCATTTTGTTGAGTTTATTGCTTGGTCTCTCAAGCATTCTGCCATTTTTTCTGTTTAATTCTCTAAATATATGTTTAGGTTAAGTAATATTACCCTCATTTGATATATAAGAAAACAGAGGCACGGGAAAGCAAAGCAGCTAACCAAGCATGCACTGCTGATAAATGTCAGTGTGCAGTAGTAAGTGCTTTTCCACTGCTACAGGGCACAGTGGACCTGTCTATCATGTATCTGTTCTGTTCAGACCCTTCCGAAAGGAGACATCCCACCCCTTAGCTGAAGGAGCGGCTGTGGACAGCCTGTTGTAAACTGGAAAATGTAAATATTGCCTTGATGACATTTGAATTTAGTTTTTAAGAAAAATGAACAAACAAAAACCAATCCTGACCTGTCTTAACAAATAATTGTCTCCTGGGATTTTTCTTTACTAGTCTGCCAAATTGTGACCTTGGCAGTGAAGGGTAAAAGACCAGTTGGGAAAGAATTTAAGAAACAGACAGAAGCTGACTCACAGAGCATAGCTGAGTTACTCTAATGGCAGGCAATTAGAATAAATATCCATTAATTCAGTGACTCTGGTCCCTGGAGCTGTCTTGAATTCTAAAGAACCTTCTGATTCCAATCTCCATTAAAAAGTGATAGCCTTGTTGTTCTATTTTTCAAGATTATATATATATATATATATATATATATATATATATATATCCCATAATAAACCCTCATTACATCCCATAATAAACCCTCATTACATGAGATAGTATGCCTTCTCATTCCCTGCAGCCCAATGAGCTTGTCATAAACCATCACACTATCATTTGCCCTGAATTTTCCACAAGTATTTTTCCAACTTTTCATTTCAAATTGTGCTTTGGCTACGCTATGCTCTGCTCTGATCATGAACAAAATATGAAAGCCTCTAATGTAGAAATAAAAAAAAACAAGTTATGATTGCTCTTTCTACTAATATAAATAAGATATTCAGCATGAAAATAAATGGTAAAGTATCAAACTTATTCATCTTATTAAGCTACTTTTTTAGAGAGAATTCTAAAAGACGATCCTCATAAATAATTGGTGTCACTCTAGATGTAAAGATAATCACCCTTAGAATCACAGAACTAAGAATAGAAATAAGGGAGAAGGTCATTTTTTTTTTAAACCTGGCTTAGATTGGGGAATTAAAAATCTACAGTAATGATTCTGCTGTAAAAATGAGTATCAGGTCTGGGAACCTGGGAGGCCTGTGCAGGGCCTGAGCAGCCCCGATGCCTGGGACTAGCTCTAGGTGAGTATTCAATGTTGTGAATAAACTATGAGAAAGCCCAGAATAGACATGACTCAACATTCAGGCTTCATCAGCAGCCTCCATAGCACAGTATTCCCAGGAGATTTCTAGGACTTGTGGAATAATAAACATGGAGGAAGAAATGTGTCTTTTTAATTTTCCAGTTTTGTCTCCCAAGTTCCCATCTGTTCTTTGGTAGCAATATTTTCTGAGACTTCTTGTCACTGCCGTCACTCATTGCCACTATCAAATTTTCCAAAGATGTTGAGAATTAAGACAGTTTAAACATCAGTTTTTTTTTTTTTTTCAGTTCTCTGTGACTCTGGACATAGCTGTTGAAAAACTTTCATTTCAGGGCCAGATTAGAATGAGGCAAGTTAGGTGCCTATGGTACAGAATTTCAGGAAGCATTGCACCCAGTTTGCTGCAGGAAATGGGTGAGCACTTGCCCAAGACAGAGTAAGCATCTTTTAAATTTCCTGACCTAGATGTTTCACACTTAGGAAGCTTTCAATCTCAGGCAGGACCTGCTACATTATTTGTAGGACCCTGCTCCATAATTAATTTATTCATTGTAATGGTTTTATGTGTCAACTTGACTGGGCTAAGGGATGCCTAGATAGCTGGTAAAACATTTCTAGGTATATCCAAGGTTGTTTCTGAAAGAAACATTTGAATTGATAGACTGATTAAACAAGGTGCCCTCCCCATGTGGGCAGGTATCATTCAATTTGTTTGGGGCCTGAATAAAAAAAGACAGAGGAAGGACCAATGAGCTCTCTTTTTGAGCAGGTACAACCATCTTTTTCTGCCCTCAGGCACTGGCACGCCTATTTTTCAGGCCTTCAGATTTGAACTGGAAATAACAACATTGGCTTTCCTAGGTCTCCAGTTTGTAGATGGCAGATTATGGGATTTAGCCTCCATAATTATGTGAGCCAATTTATCATAATAATCTCTATCTATCTATATCTATATCTATATCTATATCTATATCTATATCTATATCTATATCTATATCTATATCTATATCTATCTATCTATCTATATCTATATCTATATCTATATCTATCTATCTATATATATATAGATATAGATATAGATATATATCTATATAGATATATAGACATATATAGATATATATCTATATAGATATATAGACATATATAGATATATATATCTATATAGATATATAGATATATATCTATATCTATATATCTATATCTATATCTATATATAGATATAGATATAGATATAGATATAGATATAGATATAGATATAGATATAGATATAGATATAGATATATAGATATAGATATATATCCTACTGGTTCTATTTATCTGGAGAACCCTGACTAATACACTTATCAAATTCTATTAAAGTGTGACAGTATTCCAGACACTTTTTTTACATGCTGGAGACAGAGACAATGACAGCTTCAAGTGCACTTGCACAGAGTTCCATATCTCAGAAGAACTTGAGGTTGATTACTGCTCTGTGGTCACCATCTCAAAAAACTTAATATTTAAATAAAGAATCTCATATTTTTCTTTTGCACTGGGCCCCACACATAAGGTATCTATTTCTGAATAGAATATAGAAGGAAACAAAACAATCCCTGCCCTCACTGAGCTTGCAGCTTTTCTGTTTGTCTATGGCTCTTAGCTAGGTGTCTTAGCCAGATCTTGGCTCCTGTTCAATATAGTCCTAAGGATGTGCCTCAAAACTCAGCTCACATGTAATCAGGAATGATTTTCAATAGCACCATCTTTGTGGCAGCTTGGCTATGTCCAGGAGAATTTTAAGCCCTGACACAAACTGATGAGATTTTGGTCCCTCTCTAGGACAAGGGTCACTATTTAACCTGTTTTTCTTCAAGGTAATTTTATTTCAAGGCCCTCGTCGCTCCTTGAGTTTTGATAAGAGTAATCTAGTTCATCATGTTGGGTGAAATGAAAGAATGGTTTACAACTTTACTCATTCTCAATGGGGGAGATACTGTTCCCAAGAAACAATTTGTTCTTGAGGGGTAAAAAAAATGACTAAAAGTGGACTAAATTATTTGGGGTCTTACAAACCAGGAAAGTTTAGATTTTGTCCTCAGGGCAATGGGAAAGTCTTCTGGGGGCTGGGGAGTGGGTGGTAAAGAGACATTTAAGGAAGAGAGTAACATGATTTGATTGATTTTTGTTTGCTTTTACAATTTCAGTTTTCTAATTGTATTTATTTTATTTTTGTTTAGTTTTTATCTTATGTTTTGTTATATTTTACTATTTTGCTTTATTTTAATTATTTTATTTTTATTCTTTTTGAATGATTTTTTTATAATTAAAAAAAATTTTTTTTTTTCAAAACTAGAGTTTATTTTTTGGAGTTTTACATTCATAGCAAAACTGAGTGGAGACAACAGAATTCCCACAGGCCCCTGCCCCCATACATGCATAGCATCCTCACTATCAACATTCTTTATCAGAGCAGAACATTTATTAAAATCAATGAACCCACAGTTATACATTATTATTACCTAAAGTTCATAATGTACATTTGGGTTCACTCTTGATGTTGTAGATTCTATAAATTTTGACAAATGTATGAAGACATGTATTCACCATTATAGTATCATATCAAATAGTTTCACTACCCTACAAATCCTCTGTGCTCCACTAGTTCATCTTTATTTTCCCCCAACCCCTGACAATTGATGATCCTTTACTATTGCCATAGTTTTTACTTTTTCAGAATGTCAAGTAGTTGGAATCATACAGTAGTTGCCTTTTCAGATTGGCTTTTTTCACCTAGTAACATGCATTTATTTTTCCTCCATGTCTTTTCATAGCTCATTTCTTTTTAGCAATAACTATTGCATTTCTTTAATGTACCAAAGGTTTTTTTCATATATATTCACCTACTGAAGGACATCTCAGTTGCTTCTAAGTTTTGAATTATGAGTAAAGTTGCTATAAACATTTGTGTGCAGGCTTTTGTGTAGACATATGTTTTCAACTCATTTGGTAAATAACAAGAGCATAATTGCTGAATTATATGGTAAGAGTTACATTTCATTTTGTAAGAAACTGGCAAACTATATTATTCCTAAGTATCTGTACTATTTTTCATTTCCACTAACTATGAGTGAGAGTTCCTATTTCTTTACATCCTCTTCAGCATTTGGTGTTGCAATGTTTTAGATTGTGACCATTCAAATAGGTATATAGAAGTATCTCATATTATTTTAGCAATTCCCTAATGACATACAATGTTTAACATTTTTTCATATTTTATTTTTCCATTTGTATATCTTTTTTGGTGAGGCATCTGTTCAAGTCTTCGCCCATTTTTCAATTGAGTTTTTTGTTTTCTTATTGTTGAGTTTTAAGAGTTTCATGTATATTTTCAATAATAGTTCTTATCAGTTATGTCTTGTGTTTTTTCAAATTTTGTTGTTGTTGTTGTTGTTGTTGTTGTTGTTGTTGTTCCAGTCTTACTATTTTCCTGACAGTATATTTTGCAGAGCAGAAGTTCTTAATTTTAATGAAGTCTAGTTTATCAATATTTTTTTTATCATGTGATGTCTTTGGGGGGTGCTGTCTACAAAGTCATTGCCATACCCAAGGTCATCTAGACTTTCTCCTGTTATTTACTGGAAGCTGTATAGCTTTGTGTTTGATTTGTCTTTTTAAAAACTCAGTCTGAGTGATCTGTAAAGAATGAATTTTAAAAAGTGAAAAATGGAAGGAGAGTGACCGTTAAGATGCTATTTCAGTAATCCATGTCAAGAATAATGACCATTTTCACAAAGAAAGTAAAAATGGAAATGGAGAGAAGTAAATGAACTGAGGATCTCAATATACGGGGAAGTAAAATCAAGAAAAATGCCTAGTTGGTTCCCATATGGTCTTCATAGCAGGCTGCTTCAGAAGCAGCAGCCACTCAAAATCCTGAGGTTTCTGATTTGTGTCACTTACCAGGGACTTAGTATGAGGGGCTCTGCTTCTGTCTCTGGGGATAAAGAGAGGCTTATATATGAGGACCTGAAAGTGATCTAACTTACTTGTAAAGCTTCAAAATAAATAAATAAATAAATGATTTCCTGAAAGACCAATTAATTGCGCCCACTTCACAGATCGTATTTCCAGCACCAAATATAACTTATGAGTTTCAATGGCAATTAAATAAATTTTACTGGAAAGAAAGTTGGTGTTCTCAAACCCACTTGTTGCCAAAATGCAAATGTTTGTTTATAAAATATGCTAGTTGCATTCACTTTTTGGATGTATGGAAACAGATCTATTTTATCTTGAATACTTTTTCTTGGGTTTGTTAAAGTTTTTTTTCAGATAGAGTTTAGTGAAATTGGCAGTCAACTAGGATTTTATTTTTATTTCAATGTACATTGTTCAATCTTCACATAGAAGTAGTTACATTATTTTCTATAAATTATTATTAAAAACAATTTATAAAACTGAGTATTACTAAAAAAATTAGTAAAAATTAATATTTTCATTAATATTTAAAAATAGACTTTTTTGTTTTCTTGATTTTTAATAGACAATTTACCAAAATGTGAATTTTCTGATTTTTTTTCCAGATACTAAATTTTTGGCTAAATTATTTTTTGGGAGGATGCTTTAATATAGTTTTAATGTATGTTTGGTAGATGGAATGATGATCCCACTCTCCCCCAAAAAATATATATCCTTATTCCCAGAGCCTGTACTACATTATCTTACATGAAAAAGGTATGTGATGTGATTAAATTAAAAATTTGTGATGAGAAAATTATGCTGGATTATCTAGATGGGCCCAACATAATCACAAGGGTCCTTATAAAAAGGAGACAAGAAGATAAAGAGGGAGAAGATTAATGTAGTAATAGAGCAGAGTCAGAAAGAGAGTTGGCAATGCTACACTGATGTTTTTGCAAAAAAAAAAAAAGAAGGAACAAAAAAATTTTAAAAAGCAGTCTCTAGATATAAGAAAAATCAGAGAAACTTTCTTCTCTATAACTTCCAGAAGAATTGCAACCTTGTCAATTCCTTGATGTTAGACGACTGTGACCATTTTTGAACTTTCAATCTCAGAACTATAAGATACTGAATTTATGTTGTTTTAAGATACTAAGTTTGTGATAATTTGTTATAGCAGCAATAGAAAACCAATATAGTATATTATTCTAAAAATGAGATTTTTCTTGAGAGCTGTATGATAAAAGAATATTGTTATATCTACTATTTTTATGAGTTTGATGCTTACCAAACCTCTGTTCTTTAATGTCTGTTCCAAAGGCATATTATTTATAATTTTCCCTTTGAAAAAAAAATAATAAGGCTTATAATTTTGGTGCTAACAATTATCAACTGGGCAGGTGATGATACTACTTAATGAATGAGAAAATGAGGGTAGTAGCTATCAGAGTTTGGTAAATCAATTGTTCCTTTTTGAATATATTAAGTTTGAGAAGTATATATATTAAAACTGGCCCAGGATAAGACAGGTGAGTGCCTCTGTTTTTACCTGTTATTTCTAATGAGAGAGTTTCTTCTTCCTGGACACTTATGAACAGAATGCAATTTCATAAGCTTTTTCCTGATTTTTCTTTAATAAAAAGAGAACACTAAAAAAAAGATATAGAAAGCCAGTGCTATTTCATCTGCGTCTCAAAAAGACTAGACATTTTTTTTTTTGGCGGAAAAAAATGGTGTAGATGATAGAGGCTCTCTTCATTCCTCTAGTGACCAAATCAAAGTTGTTATGGAAACAAGGAGCAAACAGCAAAGGAAAATCACCTGAAATCTAGATAAACAAGCCATACAACTAGGGAGAAATCTAAGAAATCACCTAGCAATGGCAGAAGGTAGGATGAGGTGAGAACCTGAGGCTGCTTGGTCCCAAGGGCCTGAATGGGACAGAGGCTGTGTCATTGGTAGCTACAGACATCTCTTAAAGGGACCACAACTCCGACAGTGCATACTTGCTCGTGAACACCAGCGCCTGTAGGCTGCTCAGGGAGACACCAGAAACTCAATGACAACACCAGAAGTCATTGAGTTGTCCGAGTGAGGTCGAAGCATGACTCACTCTGTACAGAAGTGCTGGCAGTATCGATTGTTCCTCTGTTGAGCCCTCCCCACTTCCCAGTGCACAGACTAGGCTTCGCCATGGCGGAAACATCATCAGACTGGATAACAGAGGTCTCTTCACCCAGAATATTCCCTGAAATCTTGCCTCCCCCAACTCATAGTCCACCCAAGTCACATCTTCAGCGAGTCAGGTATGCCTAGACCACACTGGTTGCAGCTGGCTTCAGTTTCTAGTTGGCCTTTTGAGGCAACTATAAGCACAGCATCTTAACAGGTGGCCCTGTAGGTGCACAGGCTAGGGCTAAACTTGGCCTGCAGCTGAACACCTCCCAAAACTGTGCCACTGGACACTTACTACACAAATCCACAGTAGTAAGACTGGGAGACTTAGGAACTTTGCTTAGTACATAGAAACAGACACAGAAAGGCAGCCAAAATGGGTAGACAAAGAAGCAGAAATCATATGAGAGAACAGAACAGAGATCCAGAAATAATGGAGTCAAGTAATCTAACAAATGCAGAGTTCAAAACACTAGTTATAAAGATTCTCAACTAACTTAAGGAAAGTGTAGATAAATTCAGTGAGAACTTCAACAAAGAAAAAAAAACATAAAAATGGAAATGGAAATTATAAAAGGGAATCAGTCAGAAATAAAGAATACATTATCTGAGATGAAAAGTATATTACATGGAATCAGTAGAGTGGATAAAGAAGAGGATCAAACCACTGATATAGAGGAAGAGGAAGCCAGGGACACTCAATCAGAATAACAAGAAAAAAAGAAGCCAAGACTATAATAATAATTAAAGGAGCTTATGAGACACTATTAAAGGTAAAAATATCTGTGTCATAGGGATACCTGAAGGAAAACATGATGTTGAAGAGCTGTTTGAAGAAATAATGATGGAAAACTTCTCTAAAAGTGAAAGAAATAGACATAAAACCCCAGGAAGTTCAGAGAATTCCAAAAACCAGGAACCTATAGAGGCCCATATCAAGACACATCATAATTAAAATGCCAAAGGTTCAATACAAAGGGAGAATCTTAAAAACAGCAAGAAAAAAGCAGTTAGTTACCTACAAGGGAATACTCATAAGACTGGCAGCTATGCAGGACAGAAGGGCTTGGCACAAAACATTCGATGTGATGAAGACCCAGGATCTACAATCAAGAATCTTTATCCAGCAAAGCTATTATTTAGACTTGAAGGACAGATAAAGAGCTTTCCAGACAAAAATAAGCTAAAGGAATTTATTATCACCAAGCCAGTATTGTAGAAAATGTTGGAGGGACTTCTTTAAGAAGAAAAAACATGTGTCTAAAACAGAAATTAAAAAATGGTAATAACTACATTTTTATCAACAAATACCTCAAATGGAAAAGAATTAAGTGCTCCAACTAAAAGAGTGGCTGAATGGATAAGAAAACAAGACACTTACATATGATGCCAAGAGACTCACTTCAGATTAAAAGACACACAAACTAAGAGAAGGGGAAGAAAAAAGATATTGCCTTGATGGACCTAGAGAGTATTGTGCTGAATGAAAAGGGTTAGATAGAGAAAGACAAATATCGCATGATTTCACATACATGAGAACATGATTTCACGTCCATGTGATATTGCATGATTTCATGTACATGTAAAGAGCATGATTTCATGTGAATCTAAAGAACAAAATCAACAACAACAATAAAAATGAAAATAAACTCATAGATACAGAGAATATTTAGAGAGATACTAGTTGGGAAGGAAGTTGAGGGGACAAAAAAAGGTAAAGAGATTAAGAGATACAAATGAATAGCTGCAAAATAGACATGGAAATGTAGAGTGTAGCATGGAGAAGATGATTAATAATGTAATAAATTTTTAAAGGGGAAAAGGGGTATTAGATTTAGTGGGGTGACCACTTTGTGAGTTGTGTGGATCTCTAATCACTATGCTATACAAGTGAAACTGGTATATTATTGTATGCCAACTATAAGTGAAAAAAAAAAACTCATTGAATTATACAATGTAAATAAAAACTCATTGAATTATGCAATGTAAATACAAGCAAGTAATTGTCTATTAGATTTCAATAAAAACAAAAAAGAAAGAAAGATATAAAGAGAATACTTTCTAGAGTATTTCTTAATTTTCTGTTTTATTTTATTTTACTGCTAGGAAGAAAATGCAAAACAAAAACAAAAAAGGCCTCCTGTGAGACTTTTAATTTTTTTAAACATTTTTCACTTAGATCGTATATCTGCTGTACACACACACACACACACACACACACACACACACAACAAATAAACTAAAATTTTTCTAGTCAGAAAAGAAAAGAAAATGTAATTAGATCCTTGGGACATTTTTCTTAAAGAAAAGCAAGTCAGAATGAAAACTTCGTGGAAACGAGATTAAAAAATGGGTGAGCTCCTGGTGCTTCCCAAGAGTCTCCTGTCTACAGAGCAAAGTGGTAGAAAGATGGAGGTGCAGAGTAGAAAGATACTAAGCTGTTAACCTCCCCTCCGCTCTCCTTTCCCTTTTGCCACTAGGCTTCACTGGGGACATAGCTGATAACATGATGTAGGGTTCAGATAGGAGTAGCAAAACTGCAGTTTTTCCAGTTGTGGAAGAAGTTGGCAAGAGCAGAACTTGTTCAGAATTTGGCAGTGGCTACGTTAAAGGAATATCTCTATCCAGAGAGCAGTTGAACCGTACTCAAATGGTATATCGTATTTGGGAAATAAAGAGAGCATAATAAAAGCTGTGTATTCTTGAACACTGATTTTTATGGAATTTTCAAAAATAAGTAAATCAATTATTTTGCTGTTGTTGATATATTTGGATCGAGTACTTTTCAAGTAAATTTCTCATGTTCCCAAATCACCCTCAAGTTATTAGAAGAAAAGACAAGTGTAGAAACAGATCCCAAGCTAGTATATAAGTCAACAATGTGTTTGATAGTTCAGGCATTTGGAATGAAACAAAATACACTTTGACTAGTCATAATATATAATAAAAGGGGTATACAGAGCTCTGTCACCCTCTGCCCTCTTCCATACCTCCAATCTGTCAATTATACTAAAATTCTACCATAGAAAAATAAATATTTTAATATTTTTTCTTCTATAAAAATAAAATGATATTATTACATTGGTATATTTATTTAGTTTAATAGTAATTTTGGAAATATGATAGGGCAAGCTTCCCTCCTAGCATTTTTCAGAATTGTATGAGCTATTTTTGGATATTTATTCTTCAGTATGAATTTCAATGGAGTTTGTCAGAGTCCATGACAATTCTAGTTGTAATATTGGCTGTATGTATATTGCAGATTGATTTTGAGAAAATTACATTTGTTTTTTTCTTTATTAGTCCTCTCATTCACTTGCTCCATTTATTAAGGTCTTTTTTTATGTTTTTTTTTGATCTTTGGTAATCTTCCTTTTCAAAAGCTTTGTGTTTACACTGCTGAATAAAATGCTCAGTTACAACCAGATGTTTTTGACTAATACTGATGACAGGTATTTAATACATTGTTCAGTTGATTCTCATATTTATATTAAAAAAGTTTTTCTACAATATATACACATTTCTTTTTGTATCACTGTGACCTCCTGCATTGAATTAAAACCCTTTTTTTCTGGTTTAAAGTTTCCCCTTAATTTCTGACTTCCTCTTTTTTACTCATTTTGGCCTGTTTAGCCAAATTTTCTATTTCTAATGCTAATTCTATAAATAAACTAAATCAGTCCACTAAATCCATGTATCAAGGTTTTCATTTATTATAGTTAACCCACCTCTTTTCTACCCATTCAACAACTTCCACCACTAACACCCATGGCTTAGCCACTATTCAAGGCCCAATATAAGCTCTCGCTTCTTTAGAAAACTTTGCTGCCATCTACCCAAAAATCCTCTCAGGTTCAAATTTCCATTTCATCTTTTTGTGTTACCAAATAACAATAATGACTACACATAATTGTATATTATCTACATCTCTAGTGATTCATACTTCACAACTTGACACTTACTCTGTCCCCTAAATGTGCTATGAAATCTTTTATTTAAAAAGATAAAAGAAGCAAACTTCTCTTGCATTTTTACATCATCTAGACTAGGTATATAAGTTAAGCAATTACTGTGCTCTTAGTCTGTTGGGTATTTCAGAGATTAAATTTCTGAGACCGCTTATCAAGATTTATTTTTTCTTCTACATTTTAGGGCCTGGGCATAGAACTAAATAATGTTTTCCAAGTTCTTTGATTTGAGTGGGACTCTGTGACTAATTTCTGGCCTGGGAAGTGATATATGCTGCTTCCAGATACAGTTCATACAAATCTCCATGAACCCAAACAAAAGTCTTCATTCTCTCTTATCTTTTTGTAGCAATCTTAGAGGTCATTTGAAGGTGATGGCATCAAAAATGGGATTCTTAAATCACCATTTAAAGAAGGCCAACTCTGCAATAGCACACAAGCATCTGCCAATCCAATAGCATCTGTATTGAATTTTTTGTGGGCAAGAAATAGATTTTTATGGAGACTCTGGTTATTTTATTCAGCAATGTGACATAAAAATTAAATAAGCCTCTGTACTTGAACAGCCTGAAATCTAGGTATATAGTTGAATTTTTAAAAATCATATTTTAAGGTTTCATGTTCCTAATTCTGTTTTACCATTCTAATAACCTCAGTAATTCTCAAAATTAAAAATACCATAATCAATAACTTCTTATATTTGGTTCATGGCAAAAACTCTGTTCTACATATCAATCAAAACTACACATGTATACCAATAATATAATATAGGTAGTAATTAAACCTTGTAAAAATTTATCAGTGGAAATATTTGTTTTTATTTGGTAAATATGTTTCACCATAAGAAACCCAGTCTTTACATTGCTATTAATATGTATATAACTGCCTGTTAATGCATATACACTTTGCTTTCAAAACGCAAAGCACATATTTTAAAGGTGGTTTTTCTATTCTCTTAAGTATTTATATTGAATGATAATTAGAAATGATTTCACATTTAAAAATATTAAGCATTGTTAGCATGAAGCAATGTTCTGAAGTCAAAGTTTTTTGGAGTATATCTTATGTGCTTTCATTTTCTGAAAGCTTAAAATCTATTTGGCCCTTTTATTTTCTGTCAGTTTAGTTGTAAAGAGGGCAGTGTTCACAAATTTTTTTCTTGACAACTAGGAAGAAAGTGAAGCAGGATGTTTGAGGTTGTGTGCATACTTTCAATAAGCTAGCACACAGCTGTCACAGGTTTTTCTGTGGGGAAAAAAAAGACCAATATTATGATCATAACCTGGAATTATGATTATCTGTAGTATTAGTGGATTACCTACTTGTAAGAAAACTTGTGAATTTTATGTAGAAATAATTTTTACATTTATCAAGTGTCTGAAAACCATAATTTTACTTTCTTTTATCAGAGAAGGCTAACATTCTTTTACACATAATCTTCAAACATGCAGTCATTTCACAGGTTTCTAACAGTATAATTTAATCATCTGTGAGCTTATAATTTCATTTTGCATAAATTATAGGCTCTGATCAACGTAAAAGTATTTTTTATAATGATTCTGGTTTTAAATGTTACGATTTTTCTTCTTTTTATTCACTTTCGTTCCTTGGTTTTCTATCTTCCTTTCTGAAAGGCCTACTGACCTTTCACAATCTTGTGTTTTATTTTTGTGTTCTAATATTCTTCCAAGTGTTCTACAAGTTCTAAAGCTACAAAACTACTATTCATGCATACATATACACAAATATGTATGTAGTGTTTTTCATTGCTATGATTTGATTTCTCTCATATATGCTTTTATTTCACAAATATTTAATGAGTGTCCTCCATTTGCCTATCAATATGCCAGGTGACTAGGTATCTGAAGGTGAGAAATACAGACTTTCTCTGATTTCATAGAGCTTAGCATCTAGAGGCAGAGATAGTCATACATCATTAAAATAATTATACAAGTAAATGTAAATAAGTCAAATGATGCTTTAATTGTATCTCTAGAAGTATTTGACTTGATCTAACCAGGGAAAAAAAGAAACACTTTTCTGTGAATAAGCATAAGTTAAGCTATCTGAAGAAAGGGGAGAGCATTTCAGGCAGCTAGAAAAGCAATAAGTGCAAAGGCCCTGTGGCAAGATCCAACAATGTACACTGGAGTTGCTGAAAAAAGGGCATTCTGACTGGAGCGCAGACAACAGAAATGGAAATTGCAGTGAGTTGATACTAGAGGGTCAGCAGGGCCAGACCTGGCAGGAGACAATAGACCACATTAGAAACTTAGTCTTTATCTTGAGAGCAACAGTAAGCCATTACATAGTTCTAAAAGATGGAGTAGTATAATCAATAATGTATGATAAATAAAATATTTCTGAGGAGGCCTAGAGAAGAGAGCAGATAGGAAAGTACCATCACCCCCTCCAAATCACTACTCATTTTCTGAAGCCAGGTGTAATGACCTCACAGATGCAAATAAAAATCTTTACTTGGCTCTGGCTTCCATTATATTCCAAGTATCTCATAAATGAGAACATAACTGGTTGTCAGGCATCAAAATGATATCTGAGTAATAGAGAGTCACCTTAAGTCTGGAGGGAGCAACACATCCAGTGAACTGAAGAATGTTGAGTTTCCCCATGAGAACTATGGATCATTGGCTAAAAGTTAATGCTAAGCTACCCTTATGCTTGGGAGCAGCTGCAATAGCAAGGCCTCTTTTTTGAGCTTTCTTTGGATGTTTCAGACTCTGCTGGGCTGATGGAAATGAAGTTCATAATTTCAGCTATGGTCATTAGCCCCCTGCTTTGTGTTTTTCCTAATTATTAACCTGTCATCTGTGTTTCACTTTAACGATAGGTTTTGGCCTTAGGGAGCTAGGACTTCAAAGCTGTGGGGACCAAGTATTGAAAGGGGAAAATGCATGACAAATTGCAATGACAAAGCTGTTCTAGTCACCTGGTATAAAGGAAAGTATAATTTCTTTCTAAATAATACAGATGGTGCTGGGATTTGTAACTCCTTGTATTGTGGAGAAGAAAAGCAAAAATATATGCTGTTCAATAGGAAGAAACTTTGTTGTGATAGCTTAAAATTGTCATTATATCTTGAAGCCATTGAATAATTTAGCTTCACAGAGAAAGCAAATCATAGAAAATGTTTAGGTGCTCTCTCTATAACTGCATTTTCTACTTAAATACAGAATACAGGTTCAGGGTAAAATTATCATCAGTTCAATTCATCTGATCATCAAGCATTTAATGATTAGACAATGATCAGGACTCAATCTTATTGCTGTCCAAATATTCTTTTTAAAAAAGCATATTTTCCTCATTGTTCTCTAATTCTTGTCATCAAATGACTAGAATCAGTCGCTTCATATTCCACCATTTGCCTTGTGTGTTCCTTTTGCATGCTCCTAACCTCCCTTTATGTTCCTGGTCAAGTCTACCAGCTCCACTCAGGATCCCCAGATGGTGGCTACCCAAAGAGAGTAATGCCTCCTATTTAGTCATAAACTGTATTTGGTAGTTATTTGTGTACCTGTTGAAACACTTTTATTATTATTTAACTCCTGTATATTATTTAGTAGTAAATATCTACTCCCCAACTCAATGTAATCTCCTTGATGTCAGAGAGCTAATGAAATATATTCAGTGTGATTTAATGAATAAAATTTAAGCTCTCTGGGTCAGATAGTGAACAAAATAGCTTTTTTGTACTCATTGGTTTTAGGAGTAACATTTCATATCAAAGTCTTTGAATGTTAATTTTTACCTTCTTTTTCTTAAATTATATATATGGGCGTTAAATTTAATTTTCTCAAATTAATTTTGCTAGTAGCTTAAATCTTCCATGCCTGTACTCTGGTGTTTATGTAATTTAAATATGCTGCTAGTTATATATACCCTCATGTATTTTTTAAATTTTATAATATTTGTCATATTTTATTGTTTAATTATATAGAAACAATGTGGAATATAATATTGGGTTGGTAAAGAATCTTACATATTTATTCTGTTAATTAGGCTTTACTGCATGTAAAAGAATATGACTTTTGAAAATAATACTGATATTGTGTATCATATAAACCATCTAAAATGAATAGACATTATATCTGTAAGAGAATAATGAATAAAGAAAGAATTTTTTTAAAAGGTGTAGCATAATACTTCAATATATTAATACTAGAAGTTATTTTTATCTTGATCACATATTTCATTTTTCTCATAACATAAAAAATAATTTATCTCAAAAATTTTCTCATGAAGTTTATTATTATGAATATTATTTAATTTTACTTAAAAATTAACAATTCAACAAAACAAACATCATTCACCCCTGTTATAATAATAATAAATGTTCTGTAGGCATAAAAATTTAGACCCTAATGATTTTCTTCCACTATAAAAAAAGCTCTTGTGTACACTTTTATATCAGAAAATACATTTGATGGCTGATCAACCTCACTTTTGAAATATATTTATTTTTTCACAGTGTGCTAAAAATAGCTTTAAAACTAAAAAGCATGACAAATGACATTTATTTCTTATTTTAGAAAAAGCTCTTGAATTATTGCATTTTTACACAATTGTTATCATTCAAAACTACTTTTCCTTCTAGTGAACAACACTTGCCTTTATTTACATGTTGACTTCTGACTGGGCTGACATTTTATTTGTTAGTGGATTTCTCATACACAGTACTTGTGTGTATATTTCCTTCTTTGTGTTAAAATCCATTGTATATTTTATTTTAGACTTTACTAAGAGCAGATCTTTTTAGCATGTATTGTGATACAAAAAAATCTCACTGAAAGCAATATGAAATAATACTGTTGAAAACCTATTTTCATCCATGGACCTTAAGTCATTTGTTGTAATAATTGTTATTCTGAAATATGGAAAAAGGTAAAATCTCAACTTTCTTTTTATTTTTTGATATTAAAAATGTGTGGTATAGATAAAATATTTAAATTAGTGTAATTCTGAGGATATGGTTTTAAAAGCAATTTGACTAGTTTTCTGAGAAATAAGGTTAAGATTGAGGAATAATTATAATTAAAATGACAGTGACTCTGCCTCAGAACACACACTTCAGTTTGTTATTTGTGTCCTCAGATATTCAGTCTGATAATATACATTAAAGGAGGAACTATTCAGGCTGTTAATTACTCTCCCTGCAAAGTTTACATTGAATATGAAAGTATACTTTTCAGAGAAGTGTCGTTTTTAAAATTAGCATCTCATGAAGGAAAAACTGAACTGCATTATGAATTAGTAGGTCAGGGTAATATTCTACCACAATCTCAAACTTATTTGGCTTCAGTTTGCATTTTTGTAAAATTATAGACTTAGTTTATATTATTTTAAAATCTTCCTTGATCTTAGGTCTTTCCTTTGATTTTATAGTTCATTATATTTAAATAACAGTGTTATAGATCATCTGTAATTGTGGATTATCAACTAAAACATTCTATAAATGTTGAACAGATTTCCTGACTTGTATTTGGCTGTTTTTGTTGAAGCTTAAGATGTTTGCAGAAAGTACTAAGATCAAGACTATTGCAAACAATTGTAAGCTATCCGCAACTTCGGGATTAAACTCTAAAAGTCCACTTTAGGGCAGACTCTTCTTGCTACTAGAGCAATAACACCCAGTAATCAGTCACACAGTGAGCAATCACAGGGTTAAATCTGGAAGCTGGACCTTGTTCTTCTATTAACCCCCCTCTTTTTTTTTGATGTGTTTGTTCACAAGAGGGAAAGAAAAAGCATACAGATGTTAGAAGCAACATAATTGTGAATACATATAAAAAATGTGATAATTTTTTTTTTAAAAATCAAAACTACCATTTTTGATGTTCTAATATGAAAAAGTCTTGACAAAATAACTTTAAACTTCCAGGTATGATTCTGATATACACTATGAAGAATACTGCTCTACACCTTATGTGTGTTCCAAATACTATTTTCTTTTTCTTCTCTCTCAGTCCTGAAAAATAGACTAGATTTTATGTGCTGGCATCTTATGTATGTAAATACTGTTTCTGAAAGACGATTTATCAGACATGTGGTATTTGCACCTCTTATTATAATTCTTTTTTATTTTCAGTTTTTGCTTTTAGAACACCAAATTGTTCATTTGGTTGATAATCTCATAGAATTATGTTACACCATTTTATTACATAGCAAAAAAATTAGTATCTCACCTTGGGATTCAAAGCAATTTATCAATGCTCTTTTGTGTCTGTTTCTGTAATAGCCCCTTCTGACACGTGCATGTCTATTTCAATGTTACTCTGCTCATGCTAGTGATGGCCTGATGTCATTTGTTCAAACTGGGATTATGCACAATGGGATTTTTAAGATAGGGTGAACCATGGATCACAGAATCAGGTAAGCTACATTTTGTTGTCCAAAATCATTTAAATTTTCTGAACTTAATCAAAAACTGTTTATCTCACTTTAGCCATGAGTCTTGATCTTTCACAGGAAAGGACTTGGACATTGTAAATGACCAGATCAATCCATTCTTCATCAGTATCAAAAGAAAGACTGATTGTAATTCTGGTAAGATTAACGCTTCCATGGAATAAACTGGCTGTTCTTCTGAGTATAAATTGTAAGGTGAATGATATTCATATTTGACCCAATGCAAGTTGAACTCTTCAGGCAATAGAGGTTAAATGAAAGAATTCTAAAAAAAACAAACAAAAGAAGTATTTACACAGAGAAATATAAGGTATTATATACACTTACATGTGTGTGCGTATAATAACAAAATTCACTGCACAAATGCTTTTATTTTTTACAACTAATGTTTGCATAATGTACACATAAACATTTTAGTACAGGGTTGAATATATAAAATAAAACATATTGTACATTATTGGAAATTAAGTGAATGTTCAAAGGTAACTTTAACCATATTTAATTTTTAATATATGTATTGTCAGAACTCAACCTAAGCTAAAATACAGAATGCCACTATATGCTGAGTTTCCCTATTTTATGTTCTTCTCCTCACCAGTTGTGCTAGTTGTGCTTATTGGAAATCCAAAAAATTGAGATGATCTCACTCTTAAAAGAATCTGTCTTGCTATTGTTTTGTATAAGATTTGTAAAGGAAAGCCAAAAATCCTTTAAAGGTAACATGTTTTATGGTTTTTCTTCTCAGTAGCCTTGAGAGCCAGAGGAAGTCAAGATGTTTGAGGGAGCTGCAAGCCTGTACCTCATTGAATGTCAGCATTCACGGAAGTTCAAGAGTCCCCAGAGGGAAGTATCTTCATTGTGCACCTATGGAGGCTGGATTCCAGGCCTCAAGGTTTCAAAATATTTCAGAGTATCTGTACCCTCCATACAGCAACAGAAACAAAGTTAGTAGATATTAACTAACTAATGAGAAGGCTCGGTACATAAGCTTCTCAGAATAACCTGTGAGAAGAGAAGACTACAGAGGCCTCCTCGATTATTATGCTTTATGTAAAGCCTGGGACTTATGCCTGCAAGTGGTGGAGATGAGTCATGACTAAGGTTAAATTTCCTACCCATCCAGCAGGATTGGGTCATGGGATCCATTTTAATTAACTACACAAACAAAAATGGAGAACGTGATGTTTTTGCGAATCAGAGTTTACTTGTCGATTAAGATTCACTTGTTTCTTTAATTTATGATGCATTATGTTATAAATCTATAATTAAGAATAAAAGCAACTTTAGGCTTTGTAACACTTAACATCATTAGAGTGGCCAGAGTGTTCAGCTAAAGGATAAAATACTGAATAAAGAAGTTGTAATTGTGCTTATCTGATCTCCAATAACCACTGTATATGCTCACTCAATATGAACTAGAAAACTTGCATGTGGATTCATTTTAAAATTAAAAAACTATTTTAAGAGTTATTTTGTGTATTTTTTAATAATAGAAATTAAAATTGCAGCCATTTCTGAGAACTTCTGAACTTTTCCATAGTCTATACTGAATTTTTAATTATAGAATTTATGTTACTTAATGTGGCTTTAGACCTAGTACTTTAATTGTATTTTTTATACTGTTCCTATACAGGTATTTCTTTTCTCTACAATAAATGTGCTAGTGACTTGAGGGAAAATATGGTAACTTCTACTACTGAATCTTTCACAACACCTCACCTAATAACATTTATTAACTATTTTACAACTTAATCTTTGGCCTATACCTATGTTTGAAATTAAAACCTCCAAAACTCTATTAGCATAGATAATTAAAATATTACTTTACCTATTGAGAAAGACCATTTCGGATCAGCAGAATGATTTCTAAAATTAAGATAAAGTAATATAAAGGAAAATTTGTTTCTTTGAAATATTTCACTTATTTATACTCTGCTTTTCTCAGATGTAAGCAGTGTTGACGTTCCAAGCTCCTAAAGATTTTTTGTGTTTGTTCATGAGTTTGGTCATTCTCTAAAATGTTACCTTCCTTAAAGAAAAAGTGATCTTCATCTTTGAAAACTATTCTAACAATTATGTATTTTTTTTTAATTTTCTCTGTATACTTATCTAGATGCTCATTCCCTTTCTTTTTTTCCTAACCCTTTAAGAAATATACCTCTAAATGATAACTCAGAATAAAAAATATTAAGTGGTAAAAATAGCCATTGGTACATAGGGTAGGTAGATCCTTTAGATGTTTTGACTTCCTATGCATTCCAGGACTACTTTAAATGATAGCAAGTTTTATTTTGTGTTTCTTTCTTACCGGAAACAAACGGACACCTTGGATGTTTGACCTGAATTAGATATTTGCAGAAAGCACTGTTAGAAACCTATTACGTGGTGCTACTCACTTAACTTTGATATTCTGTAAACATGTATTTGATTGCTTTTAGGGGAAAAATCCAAACTTGCCACACATTAGGTATAGTGAATTCTCTCTAAGACTCAGATTTTGGTCCAGAATCATAAAGTGTATAAGGGGTATATAACAAATAAAGATTATTTCTAGGTGCTGAAAATGCAGGCTCTGTTTATAACTTATATTTAGCAGTACATTTTGAGAATTGATGCTCTCAGGATTTCAGTGGGAGTTTGTCATCCTGCCATCCTAGTTCTCGATCTCTCTCTCTCTCTCTCTCTCTCTCTCTCTCTCTCTCTCTCTCTCTCTCTCTGTCTCAATTTGTTTCAATACAGAGAGGGAAAGAATTTCATTGGTAAATACCATAAATCCATGACAATGTCATCCTTTGCCATATCTGCAGTCCACAAATTACAGCAGAATTTCTGTTGGGTCATCAAAAGTGTAAGTTCAATCTTTTAAAAAGGAATTATAAGCAATATAATTATGTCCTTAATGAATTTTCAAGTCAGTAGTTTGGAAAGAAAAATGCATTTTTCTATAGAAACAATGCTTTACATGGTAGTTAGATTTTTAATCTAGTCTAAAAAGTTGGCTTCATCTATGTACAGTGTATCAAAAATAAGCTTATATAACATATTTATCATAAGAAATAGGTATTCCTTCCTGGAAAAAGTAAAGAAGAGAAATATTAGAATATGTACCTTTTGACTGGGTACCGGACCAACTTTAGGACACATTTCTAAAGAAGAGAAGGTTGATTTTTCAACAACTATCTCTCATCTGGGTGGCAGATGCCTAGTATGAGAGTCACTGATGCCTTTCTTATACAGACACTGTTAATCAATCCCAGAGCTTTTTCCATAATGAGCTTATACTTTCCTTCAGAATCCTCAAAACAGTGATGTAAATTTTGATAATGCATTAATTTGGAAGATTATTATCTAAATCTCAAAATGGGTTGATATGCCTAATGGTAATATTTGTTTTGAAAATACATCACAAAGAATAAGAAAGTGAGAATCCAGTGAAGGATCAGTGAAAAACAATGACAGCAATGGATAAACAGCTCCAAGTGGGTAAATCCTCCGGGGATTGATCAGAAATCTATAATTACATGAGAGGTGTACTCTATGCAATTTATTAGCTGTTCTCTTTAAGTAAGAGTTAAGTCCATTGACAACAACTTCATCTATTTTTTTTAATTATCTCTAGAGTAATGGGCTATGTCCAAGAGAAATTATCTATCTGAATAAATATTACTAAAAATGTAAAGGAACAATAGAATGTCACTGCCTAAACAGTAGGATTTTTCTTGCTACAGAGCATGTGAAATGCCTAGCTTATCACCTAACACAGAACGGGTGTTCAATATACGTTTGTTTCTTTTTTACTTCCCTTTCATTCAAAGAATCTAATTCAAGTTCACTGTGATTTTTTCTTAAAAAAATGATTTAAAATATTAAATCGAATGTTTCTGTTAATATAACAAAAATGCATGGCAGATAAAAATGATAGGACAATATATGTGTGTTTATTACTTATAGAGGAGATGGGCTTCCTGCCCATCTGGCATACAGAGCAACAGCCAAACCAATACATATGTCACTTGGAGGGTCACAGAGAGTTCAGGTATCAGAGCCAATGTCCAAGCCATATGTACGGGGTGGATAATTCTCAGCAAAGCCTTTCATGGAAGATCTTAGCTTATAGCCACAGATAAAAAGGAACTTTATTTTAAGAGCATTAAGGCTAGAATTATTTGTTCATGGTGATTGCCAGGATAGCAAAAACTTTCTCCCAGAACCTGGTAGATGAATCAGGAAAATCAGATCAAAAGAGCTAATTGCCAGGCTGGTGACCTCAGGAAGATGGTATCACAGACTCAGTGCTTGTTGGAAAAAAAAAAAAAGTTCAAAAGATTGGAAGGAGTCATTTGAAAAGGTAGTCAGTGCAGCAAGCACTGGTTACTGATAAGCAATTATTAATACCTGAATCTACTCTGTGAGTAGTTGCACATTTCATTACTATGCCATAATAAGCCTAATGTCATGTGGTTAGTACCCTGGGAATTGTTTTGAGACCCAGGAGTGAGCCCCAAAGATCTGGATCAAGTTAAAACAAGACTCTGAAGACCTGTGTGCATCCCAGAGTTGAGCAACAGTGGGATATTTAGACCTAGACTGCCTCTTCTAGGTCCAATGGTCTTTCTCTGGACAGGGAGAAGAGATCTGTTTCAAACATTCATTTTTTGTTCATTCATTTTATGTACTTCTATATGTCAAGCATGGCGCTATGTATTATGAATGAATAATAAATTTAACAGATAACTTCTTTACCCTTATGACTGTTACAAGCAGTGGAACAGACAGACATTATTTAATGAATTAAAATAAATAATTAATATGTTAACTGATGTGAAGGGTAAATACAATTAACTCTGGTTTCACCGCTGATAGAAAAAATTTTCAGTCTCAGGTGAAGAAAATATTTAGGTTTCAGTGCAATTCACTCTGGAACATAAAATATAGAGTGCTAGAGCTGAAAGAAGTCTTAGAACTCATCTAACAAAACCTCACTATTTTGTCAATTTTTAATCTTAGGCTAAAGAAAGTAAAATGAATTGTCAGGACTTTGCTTTTAATTTAGTTGGCACTTTTCAGTGATGGATCAAGTTTGATAATTATAATATAGAGTTCTAGGAAGTACATATTTCAAATGTTGGTTATCAGCTTCTGTACATTTTTAAACCACATGTTATAAATTTATGAAAATATCTGAATAGTTTTTTGCAATATTTAAGTATTTGACTATATAGAAAATTTTATCTTAGAATCTCTGTAATGCATTGAATACATAAATTTAAACTAAACCAATAGAATTTTATGATTATTTATAATTTTTCACATGTATAGAAACATTTTGAAAACTCTTAAATCTGATTTCATTGTTCAAATATCACAAATACCTAGTTGCTCTTATCTAAAATGTCCTACTAGGAAAACTGCTAAATAGAGATGTCTTAGAATAAGTTTGCTCAATTAGGACAGAAGAAAAAAAGAGAAATCAATGTGTAAGAACACTTTGAAAACATTTTGTCATACTGTGTATAATGTCCCATTAGCATTAGCATTAAGCTACTGTTAGCAAATATTATTTTCAAATTAAATGAAACTGATAATGTGATTAGAAATTTTTTTTAGATAACATACTTTATTCCTAACTTGGTAATGTTTGAATCTTTGCTTAAATTATTCAAAATCTTCAAATTTGAAAAAAATAGATTTGGTTCAAATATTCATAGTTAGTTTTCCTGAATAAGGAAATATATACATAGGCAAATGACCCTGGGAACTGCAGGTTTATTGATTAAAACAAGAAAACCCTTGTCAAGGGTTGGGAGAAGGGAGATATGGGGGAACTGCCTGATGGTATGGCGTTAATGAAAATGTGTTGAAACTAGATAAAGGTTGTGGATCATTGTGAATGTACTAAATCGTTCATTTTAAAATGATTAATTTTATGTTATATAAAATTTACCTTAATTTAAAAAAGAAAAAATATAAAAAAGATAAATTCTCATCATGGGTAAAACCTCTTCCTGTTCATGAAAAAAGTGGAAGGAAATGCTTGCTTCAGTCCTATCTCCCTGAGCATCTATGAACCCCCTCCATGGATGCAATTTTTTAATGTTAACATTGCTGTTATATATTTGTCTTCACCATCCATCATCCTATTTACTGAGGAGTTTTACTTTTTATTTGCACATTCTGAAATGCCTCTACTTAAGTTTCTTTTCTAATACATCTTGGTTCTAGCTATTTGTATTCAACGAATGTTCCAGGGAAAAATTTATGTGATAAATTTTCCTTTAAAATCCATTGTAATTTAATTCTTCCTGGGTAGTTATTATTGGGTTGCTAAGAGTAGATCCACAATTATTTGTGGGAAATTTATTACCCAAGTTAGCCTGCCAAAACTAGGCCTCTCAACAAAAGCATGCAAATGTGTGTAAAAACAAGCCACATCCTTTTAGGTTTCTTTTTATTTAAGAATAAACAAGAATGCTTTGACTTTATGAAAAATAAAGTTGATAATCTTATAGGCATTATTCCCCAGGGGTATTCTATAATTTAATTTAAACATTAATAAAAAGTTATGCCTGATAATTTTACTGTTTTAAAGAACTATTTATTCTTTTGGTAGGTTTCTCTCTCTCTGTCTGTCTTTTTAGTTTTATTAAGACTCATCAGTAAGCACTGTAATCTTTTACCGATGTTGGGCACTAAACTTGCTTGATTTAAAACCATTGTCCTCTTTGGTATAATTATACAATTGAAGGGATAATTTATTTAATACACTTTTAAAGCATCTTATAAGTACCAGGTACAATCTTTATATTTTTGGAACAAGAATGAATGCTTTTATCTTGCCCTCAAGGAACTCATAGCCTGCAGACAAGAAAAATAAAAGTTCATTATAGAGAGCCCTATATAGAGACTTTTATAGAGGCAAAGACAAGCAAGGTTCAATAGAAATGCCTAACTCTGAAGTGTGCAAAGAGAGAGGGAGGTGGCTATAATGTTCACGAATAAGAAAGAAACAAACAAAAATGCTTCAAAAAGGTGATAATATATAATTGAGTCTTGAATTCCAAATAGAAATATAAGTTGAAAGGCATTTTAAACTTAAAGAACAAAATGCAATGGCATGGCAGAAAATATTATGTTTTAGGAGCTGGCCATAATTTAGTTAGACAAAAGCATAAAGTGAGTAGAAGAGGGATCAATAATGAAGCAGAAATGCTGAATCCAGGTATTAGCACACCGTGCCAAAGCAATAGAATTAAGAATGGGGCACAAGTCAGAGAGCTTTCCTGAGCCACTGAAGTATTGTTCCAGGTTTTTTTTTTTTTAAAAAAAACCTGGTTAACAGGTGGAAACAGAAATAGAACCCAAATTAGTTCTCCAGGATCTTAAACAGTAGATTTGGGATTCATTAGTATAAAATTAATACAAAAAAAAGTGAAAAAAAAGAGTGAGGAAGATATAGAACAAATGATAAAATGCTAGAGAATATGAACATAAAAGTGACTATCATTTTGCATCTTCTGAGAAACAGACACTAATATGGAATTAGATGTGTAAGAAGCATATTGGGATAAAAATACTTTTGGAAGGTAAAGAGAAGAAAGGATCGGGTAGAAATAGTACCAGACCATTTTCTGTTCTAAGAAGTTTTGGCCTGGATGATGGAGAGTCCCTGAGACAAAGCAACCTGCTAGAATTATGGGTCATGCTCAACCCAAGATGGGAGTGGGCGTGGGAGGGAGTTTGCAGAAGGACTGAGCTGGTGCTATCAGCCAACCATCTACCCCACAACAGGAGATCTAAGTAGTGCTTTTTTTTTTGTGGCTGTCACATGATAGACAAGAAAATCAAAGATTCTGTGAAGAAAAAGTCAGAGAATTAAGAGGAAAGTCAAGGGAAAAAGATGCATTTGAAAATTTAGGGAGAAAAGTTTAAAGAAGGAAGATGTAGTCATCAAATTCAGGATGTGAAATTCTAAGACAGTTTTTTTTTTTTGCCTTTTTAGCACATATTATATCAGATGGTATTCTTAATCCATAATATAAATTTTTACTTTGTTGACACAATCTATTTTTATTTTGTTATGTTACTAGTAAAAATCTGAGTAGTAAATTTGCTTATATATTATTCTAAATAGAAGTAACATGATTTTTCTCTTCTCTATAACAGATGCCTAAGTCTTAGAACACTGACAGCCTGAAACAACCACACCGTTAGAGTCAGCAGCATTACATCAAAGTCATACTCACTCCAGGACTGTTGCTGGTGGCTGAGCATGACAAGAGTACTTAGAGACAAGCCATTGCAGCCCAAGGAAGACTGCCTGTAATGAGCAGTCTTCGCTCCAGGACCTTCCCATTGCCTGCCTGGCTAAGATGTTACAGTATGAAGCTCTTTCTACCCATTCCTCCTTTCTCTCATCTTTTATAGGTGAGAGATCACCATCTTGACATGAAGGCTCTGTGCACTTTTCTTCTGCTCCCCCTCATTTTAGACTTCATAGTTTTTAAAATTAAATTTATTGGGGTGACACTGGTTCATAAAATTATATAGGTTTAAAGTATACAATTCAATAATATGTTATATGTGTATTGCATTGTGTGCTCACCTCCCAAAGTTAAATTTCCTCCTTCATCATGTATTTGACCCTCTCTACTCCTATCTATCTCCCCCCCCATGTCCTCTATAAATTGGATAATTTATATCCAATAAAATTTTTTCTTCTGTACATTTAATCCAATCTTGGCGTCTGCTTCTCAAAAGCCTCTAACAAAGAGCATGATTTTGGTGTGAATGCTACTGACTCTTATTGTCTCAGAATAAGTATACCTTGTTGCCATGAAATAGATACTAATTCTACATTTAAGCTTTTAGTTAGTGTGTAATCTTTCCCAAATATCAGGAATTTGCTTTTGATTTTACTTTGGTTAAATTGAACACTGATCATGTTCCTATACTTAGTACTGTTCTAAAGCTATGTGATAGTTTCAAATTATATATAAGCTATAGCAATCTCCCTGAGACAAGCATGCTTACTGAGTGTAGCTAAATATTAAATTCCTGAAGCATATACATCAGTTATTCACATATTCAACAGATGATCACTGAGAAAATGCAATATATCAGACATACCACGCAGTATTATTTAGTAAATATCTATTGATCCTTACAGAAACTGAAATAAAGGTATTTGAAGTGGACAGTGTAATGTGCCATACAGATTTCTCTTCAAAGCCAAAAGATTCATTCCTCCAGATGCTCAGAGTGGTTTCAGCAAACAGCTCCCGAACATGTCTTCTTCTCAATTGCCTTGGCTAGAGTCACCCAAGGTCATGTTTCTCTCCTAGGGCTGTCCACATCCAGGGACCAACTGATGTAGAAACATAAGCCATAACCTCTCTCATCCTAGTTTGTGATAATAATAGTGCTATTCTAGATTTAGAACTTTCCACGGGGTTAACTAATGCCTTTTTTGAGACTGCAGCCTAACTTCTTCCTCAGTCAAGCCTGTTGCATTTCCTTGCCTTCCCTTGTATAAAGGATAATGTTTTCAAGAGCACTTCTTAATAATGCTCCTGCATGATCATTTTTATCTCAGTCTACTTCCAAAGAACTCCCCGCAACCTCCACTCCAAAACAGTTGGCACACGATCCAAAAAAACAAAAATGATGCTGAGATTTTGGAGCCTAATTATCTACCACCTACCACCCTAGTGGCAATAAGGATTCTATCACTGGTATCTCAGGCAGCCCTTGGCACAAGTAGTCAAATAGCAATATGATTATTAATTTTTTATTAATGATAAAATAAGATGATAGATCAGCAGACATAATTTCACTGGCTAGTATAATATGTTGGGTATTTGAAAATATGGAGCTAAACTCAATTAGCCTTCAGAAAAGATAACAAAAGACTGAGAGTCTAAATGTGAAAGCTATAATGCCTCCTTTGTGGTATCTAAAGATGCTCTCATTTGCTATAACTGGTGGGCAGAGAAAGATAGGATGAGACCAACAACTTAAACATAAAAATACCAGAACTGTCAGAGTTAGCCCACATGAAACAGCATGTCCAGATGAGTATGTAAGGCACTGGATTGTACCCTCGCAGAATTTACATTCTAATAAAGGGAGGCAAATAGGAGAAATTATAAATAATAATTAAGTAAGTCATATAGTAAATTAGATGATAACAAGTACTAGGGAACAGAAAATAAAGGAGTGTAAGTGGATTGAGAATGGGGTACAAGTGATTGCAATTTTTTGAAAGGGTAGTCAGTTTAGGCTTCATTGAGGTAAGATTTAGACTAAGAGCCCAAGGAGGTGAGAACATTATTAACATGTGAACATTTGGGGCAAGAATATTCTGATTAGGTTGAAAAGACACTGAAAAATTCTAACATGAGAGAATGCCTGGTACGTTTTCTCTGGTCTGGAAGCCAGAGAAAAAGTGTCTGAAAGAGACTTTTTGATCAGCTGTGTCAAATCCTACTGACTGAATAAAATAATGACTGAGACTTGACCAATAGACCTAACATTACCTAAGTTCTTGGTGATATTGCAAGGGCAAAGAGTTATGGGAGTAAAAATTAAGTGGAGTACATTTAAGAGAGAGTGAGGGGAAAAGTAATTAAAACAGCAGAAATGAATCAATTTAAGAAAATTTGCTGCAAACAGTAACTGAGAATTAATACAGTACTTAGAGTGGGGGGGAGTGTGCTCAAGAGAATTTTTGTTTGGCTTTGTTTCTTGTTTGTATGTTTGGTTGGTCAGTTTTTCAAGATAAGAACTACCAGCTGGTTTCTTAACTCAAATAATTGAGTGCGGAAGGGAAAAAATAATGTAAGAGAGAATTGCTGAAGCAATGTTTTTAGCAATTAGAGGGAATTACACCTAACTCTCACATGGAAGGATTGGATTTAGATAAGAATATGAAATATGATACAGTTGAATAGAAATAATTTTATCTATGATAGAATTCTATAAAGATAGTTGTTTAATAGTAGTAATAATAATTAGAATCACTAAATCTACACCACACAGTGGAAACCTAACAGTATTTACACTATTTTTTTAAATAAAGTATAAAATTTATTACCAGGTCAACCTAAGAAATCAATGAGGAATTCTTTAAAGAGGCACGGTAAGGAGAATCATTTGCATAGTATAGTATAATCTGTAGCATCTTTGTTCTTGAAATGTTAGGTCCAGCTGATCTTTTTCTGTGTGTTTCGTGTTATTAATCTCATACTTTTAGTAACTTGATGAATATATTTTTTTGAAAGAGTCCTGATTTGGTCAGAGAAGTTCTTCATTTTGTTCTTATTAATCCTCACTTGATTAATAAATTTTACTGTAAGCACAGGATCTGTAGCACAGATATTTTACAAGTTCACTTTCACCCAGTGGTTTTTAGAACCCCTCTCTTCTTATATGGCTCTAATCAATCTCTCTTCTTCAGTATGTGATCTGGCCCACTGTAGTTAGTTCAATAAATTCATATTAAAAGTAATGTTAGCCTCAGTCCTCAAACTCAGACATGCAGGAAGTGTAAAAAATATTACTTCTATTATTTACATTAAATTTACTTAAATTCAGCTCTAAGATTTCATCCTATTAAACTAGGAGGACATCCAATTTCAGTTTTAAAGGGACCTTTTCCTTCCTTGAGGCTTACATGATATTCTTTTTTTCCTCCCACCCGATCCTTTACCCCTTCCAACAAACAAACAAACAAACAAACAAATAAACATTTTTTTTTAATCTAGAATATGAACTTCAGTTTTTATTTGCACAGGATCGTCACTAATGTGAGGATCCTTCATGCAGAGGTCTGAGATCTTGTTACCTCCCTGAGGCATTGCCACAGAGAACCATCAACAAAAGGTTGGTGAATCTGTTTTCCAGTGTCCTAGAATCTCCTGTTATCAGTGCTCACTTCCTCAGGCCTCCATTATATTCTTCCTTCTCTCCTCCTCAATCTTTTAGTCTTTCACTTTTATAAAATATAGCAACAAACCCACCTTAGTGTCTGTTTACTGCATGCGCACAATATGAAGTAGAGGCAGAATATGTTCTAGTTAGCTTATTTAAATGAGATATGGACGAAAAAAAGCATAATATAAAACAGTACATTTTATTACTGATCATTATTACTTAAGCATAGCCTTCTAGCAACCAAAAATTTATAAATTTAGTTTCAATCATATCTGTGCAGTAAAAATTTAATTGTAATACATAAAAAAACTCTACTTTTTGCTTCTTATTTTTCTAACCAGTTTTTAACCTCCATCTGGAAAAGAAATATATTTGTCTAAATAAATTTGTCTCAACATTATACTAATATTCAGAATAATCTAGAATTCAAGAAATAAATTTTTGTTTTGTTTTGTTTTATTTGTTATTGTTGTTGAATAAGGACTAGATAGGCAGAAGAAAGGCAGGGAGGAGAAATGAACAGCAGGAATAGGTTCAGAAAATAGTTCATAGAGTGTAATGAAAGGAATAGTAATAGACATGATGAAAGAAATAAGCAAGGGAAATCAAAAAGCACCTTGTAATCAATGTTCAAAAGTTTGGGCTTCACCCTAAGGGAATTAGGAAACCATTAAAGACTTTTAAGCATTTAATTTGGAACTATCCCCTGATGATTTTGAAGAATTATTGTGGAATCTGGGGCAAATTTGTGCTACCAAAGAAGATATTGCATTTGCCAGCTATTCCAATGTTCTTTGCTTAAGAAAATAAAGTTTTAAAAATATTAAAATTAAATAAGCATTAAAATACTTTACATTATAATTAGGAAGAATTTAGTATGTGGTCATTAGGCATTTTTACAACTTAAAGTAACCAACAATGTTATATTTAAAATTATAGCATTCTGATTCACTTTTTTCAGTTCAAGAAAATTTTCATTATGTGCTATTTAAGAACCTAAAGGTACATCTGTACTTTCTTTACAACTTAATTATCATACAGGGATCTTCCATAATTCAAAAAATTAATCTAATTCTATGACTGGTTTTTCACATTGAAAAGTAAATGAACAAATAAACTCATTACCTAGATAATTAGAAAAATATGTGCCTTAAATATAGTTTATTTAAGCATTTTTAAATCAAGAAATTTAGAGTTTTTCAGAAAGAGGTTACATGTAGATTACAAACCAAAAGGACAAAAAGAAGCATTAAGTTCCTGAGTAATTACTATTCTACCATGTGTATTTGTCATTATCACTCTTTTTTATCTTTATTTTTTTATTTTTAGCATATGTTTACTTTTTAAAAGTACTCTTCAGTTTGTGATAAATTGTCAGCCATTGTGTGATATTAACAAACTTATAATAGACAGAGTTTTTGAGTTCTAATTGGAAGTAAGCAAACTGATAAAAAGGATGGAGAAAATTTTATTGTTTTAAAGCTGATTTGTTTTAATAAGAAAAAAGATACACTTCTCAGAAGTCATTATGTTTTATTAATTTTGTATACATATAAGTTGATGTCTTTCACATAATTAGACCTATTGCCCTGCGTGTAAAACCGAGTTCATCAGAGTTTCCAATGTAATGCAGTCAGCTGTCCAGTCACTTGATTTTGTCTCAGTTTAGAACACTTTGTGTGGTTTATCTACTTGTTCTCCATCCTAGCAATTTTCTTAAGGCAGGGATAAAAATCTACTCTTCCTTATATTTTCCAAGTATCTAGCACAGAAACTTTCACACAGTAGGCCCTCAGTAAATATGTATTAAATGAGTAAAGGAGCCTGAAGGATTCTTAACACTCACTTTCTCTAGCTTAATTGTAGCAATAGTACTAGTAGTGGTAATAATAGCAGTAGTGCTACTAACCACAGCAGTAATAGTAGTAGTAGTAGTAACAGCAGCAGTAGCAGCAGCAGCAGCAGTAATTGTAGTAGCAGTATTATTACATTTAAGATCTGGGAAATGAAATAGGGAGAAAGAAGAGTCATATTACCCACTTCACCTAGACTCCTATAAGATAAAAATACAGAACATTAGACTCATACTGAAAGCTTTTGTTTAGGGCTAAAAATATAGATGACAGATATATTGAGCATAAATAATGACTGATAAGATTCACAAAAGAATTTAGTATGTGCATGTGAGCCCTTACAAAATTTGAGGGATTCCAAAGTTTAAAAGTCCAGCCTGATGTTTATTATTAATAAACAATGATGAGAAGTGGAATAGAAGTCCCCATAAGTACACATGAGCACCTTTTGCTAAGTTTTTATTGTGCTTGTTTTGGTACATATTATAATAAAGAAGGCAGGGTGAGAGTGCAGATAAAAAGATATAAGCAAATGAATAGATTAGAACATAGGAAATACTTTCCAAAGCATGGAATGGAGAATTATGGTAGTTTTACAAGTATATAAACATATAGAAGTCAAATCTTATGCAATATTTTAAAGTGTATTGGATTGTTAAACATAGAGTGCCAATAAAATATAACACAACAGATGTACTTCTGGCAGATGCTAAAAAATCTGTTACTTTGTGGAACCACATTATCCATATTTATTGGTTAATTATATCTGTGCCTATTGATGGAAATCACAGACTCCAGTTTCCCCAGAGCTTCAATTATGATAATTAGTTTCAATGGATAGGCAAGCTGAGTTCACCTCACATGTGTGAACCTTCAACAAACATATGAGTATATAGATATTATTTTGTAATTTGAGAGTTTTCCTTTATATGTACAAATGTGTCAAATCTGTAACTAATGGTGAAAATATAGTTACCTTCCCAGTAATTTTAACAATGTTTTCTTCTATTATTTGCCTTTCTCTTTCTTTATGTCCTTCTAAATCTTTGTATTATGAGGTTTAGGAAGAAGGATGAGAATTAGGCATAGAAACCTGAATGTTATTACCATTCATATTTGTGAGGATACCAGCAGATTCTAACAACAATCCTTTTGTAAAGATCCATGTATATTTTTTAAAATTAGAAAGAACCATTGTCTTTTCTTAATTCTTTTTTTATTTGATAAGGCAATACATATGCATATACTCTGAAAATTACCTGTGTGCTTTTATGCTTCATTTTTACATATTGCTCTTTTTGGTGTGAAATTAAAAATGACGCTAGTACTTTTTATAGTATATGGGCACACAAACTCTCCTGATCTGGAACTGAAGTCAGTTGCAATGGAGATTGGATGAGGAGTTATATTTGGGGAATGCTATCACTGCATGAAGTGTTTCATAACTGTCTCTAGCATCTGCACCAGATTATGTCATTTAAATAGCTTTATGGAAATGCCACTTTCCTCTACAAACCTTTACTATTCAGCTTTATGTCATCGTATATTCATAACAGATTTGTTATTAAACACAATCTGATGCCTTATGAGTATCAATCATGGTTAGAATGTTTTACTAAGTCATTTCTTTTTTAATTCCAAGTGTAGCTAAAACCTGATTTTAAATTTAGGATGATAATATCTCTATCTGAAGTAGAAGATATGTTTGTTTCTTATAAGAAGCACATTTTATACTCATCATGATGTTTGGTACTATTAAATTGTGTCAAGTCTATGCATGACTTCATAAATTTTATATATATATAAAATGTATAGATACATGAGAGGGAACCAGGGAGATGGCAGGTTAAAAATATTTTGCCGGCATATCAATAGTCTTTGGGCTGCCCCATAGTCAGACTCTTCAGTGTGAAGTGTTTAATATATTGCTTACATGTTTGCTGAGAAATGTTTAAATACTAGAGGAACTCTCAGAATACATAAAAGAGAGAGACTCAGAAGAAAAATGTGATCTTAATTAACTAGAATAACTATTATAAGCATTGATGACTTCAGAAAATAATCCTCATGATAGCCAGAGCAAATGGCATCTAATATATATTATTTTAAGGAGCCCCAACATTCTCACCTTTGGAAAAGCAGGTATCCTATCATGTTTTCACTTTAAACTTCAATATTCAATTTTTTAATTTGAATAATGATATGATATGAATTCTAATATATAAAACAAGTCAAATTAAGGAGGGTAGGCCCATAGCCATCTCTTTTCTCATATCTATTTGCAGAGGGTCCACCCTAACTCCTTCTTCCACCCAATTGCCAAATGAGTACCTCTACTAAACCATAGCATTCTAAAGAACTGCATCAGGGCATTGCTTCCAAAAGACCATATCATTATATCTGTGTGTTTAATGGACAAACTTAAATGGTCCAGATCAGGTCTGCCTTTTATTACAGTGCTACAGATGTGAGAGGTATAATCAGACTCCTCTTTGAAATGGAACACAAAAAAAGAGAAGGCTTTAATGAATATTCAGAGAGATATGAAGAGTGAAAATATTAGAAAATTTGAAAATCTACATGAGAACATTTGCCCAACAGAAGGCTTTTCCAGAAGACTGGAATGTCTAAGGAGTGACTTGTTTTAGGTACTTCGGGGGCAGGGCACAAATATTACCTTTTCAGGGATAGAATTCTGGATTTAGAATGTTACATTAATTTAGTAGAGTGCCTACACCTAACTTATATAAGTATGATTCAGCTTATTATATCACACATGTGCAGCAGAATGCCACTATTGTTCTCTGACACATATAAAGCCCATGTGGTCTCCCAGCACAGACACGTGCTCCTCCCAGTAAAGTAGGTGCCTGCTGTTTCATTCTCATGTCGGCCCCTCATGTGTTCTTTCAGTTGGGTGTCCCACCATTGAAACCTTCTTTTTGATCAGCTCCATGCTGACATTTACAAAGGCTCATTAAGTTCTGCATTTTTAAAAGAAAAGGGGTAAATAATAATTAACATTTATTAATTGCTTACTATGTGCCTGGTAATGTACCAAGTACTTGACTTGGTACTTCATTTAGAGCTTATAACAATCTATGTGGTAAGGATACAGTTATTGTCCCCTTTCTAAAAAAAAAATAAAATTTTGAAAAAGAAATAATAAAAGATTTTATTTAGACTTTCTTTAAAAATTTTAGACCCATTCTACATAATTTGTAGATCTAAGACAATTATTTTGCTTTTAGTATTACTTCCTCTATTAAACATAATCAACTAAAATAGGGACATCCTTATTGATATGTTTTTGATCATTTTCATTTAAGCTATGAGAATTATTAATAAGTACACATTACACTCTCTTAGAGATGAATATCAACCTTTTTAAGAAAGTAAATTTTGAGGAAGGGTTTGTTTACATATTTTTGTTTCTGTTGTTCCTCACTCCATCTTAAGAGAAAACAGGTTTTAAATACAAATAAATTGGTCTACAGCCATGTTAACCTGAACAAGCCGGATCCTGTCTGATCTGAGAAGTTAAGCAGGGTTGGGCCTGGTTAGTACTTGGATGGGAGACCACCTAGGAAGACCAGATGCTGTAGGCATAAAAAATTCAAAAATAAAAATTGTAAACTTACAAGGTCTTTGCAATCTGTGAGGTCAACCAAGGGTTGCCTCACCAAATAAATAAATAAATAAATACATAAATACCAATACATTGATTTAAATTTAAATCTCCCATTCTTTGGGTTTGAAATATATTCAGTTAGGAAAATCTCTCATCTTTTCTTGTCAAAGCTTCCTTAAAACCCATATTAAATATTTGCAAACGATAATATAAAAATTATCTAAATGTAAGAATATATTTTTGTAGTTTGGTCAAAAGATACAACATATTTTAAGTTGTAGTATATTTTGAAATAAAATGCCTGAGGTTCTGATCTATATCTAATTACTTACTAGTGACTAGGTCATTTAAATTCTTTGAGCTTTATATTTTTTTTAAAGTTGGGTAATTGGTAATAATAGTTCTTATTTTCTAAAAAAAAAAAAATGAGGCTTGGCTTAAAAATATCTTATTACTTTCATTATTAAAGTCTATAATTTTATAATTTCATAGAGTCAACTTTAAAAATAAACATAATATAACCCATTTCTGGTGAAAGATAATCTGACTTCATAGCATTACTCTTGCCTTATTACTCTCTCAAATTCTTTTACATTACTTTTAGGTACTTTCAATTATCTGTGATACCAGGAAAAAGATAAGAAGCCTGGAGTTTAAATTTCAGCTCTTATACTTGTTTATAGTGAAACATGAAGACATACCATATATGAATACAGATTTCTATATCAATAACACATGAATAATAATGCCTATTCAGGTGATTTTGAGAGTTAAATAAAATGAGTGTGAGGAAATGTAACAACAATGTAAATGTAAGGCATTATACTCCACTTGAAATGATAATTCGATCTATCAAATTATTGAAATTAAACCACGATTTAATTTCTATTTCCCCTAGTATAGATAATATTAAAATACAGACTCTAGTCAGCAGCGGCTTAGGAGCATGGGTCTATTTTGAACCTGGATCATTTAGCTTGTTATTGTACAGGCATTAACACTGTAATGGCCACTGGAAGGTCACCAAAACCTACAGGAATATTATGTTTTCTTCAGATTTTTATAAAATTGACGAAGTTTAAACTTAGGTGATGGTGAAACTAATGCTCTCAAACTTGTCTGCTCCTTGCAATGAAGTGAACATATTTAGATTTGTCTTAGAATGGAATGAAGTTTCTCCCTTCTTAGGAGGGAGTTACATAAAGAAAGTTCTAAAGTGTGTGATAAACCAATGCTTACATATGTTTTTCCCCCCACTATTTACCACTAAGGGCCCAGAGAAGGCTAACTCTAAAGAGGATATCCTCTTTTCCTAGTTCATATTTCTATGATGTTCTTTTTGCAAGACCATGATTATGTATTATGATTTAAAGTGCAAACTACTTTTTTAAAGAATCCAAAAGGTTAAAGTGGTGGAGAAAGGCATACAAACTGTGAAAGGTATGAGATGAATTCAACTTTCTTTTGTCCTAAAAAGGAAGGGTCCTAGATAATGTGAATAGTTTAAACAAAGAGGAGGTAAGAAATAGAAATCGTGATATGTTTGGAAAATGGAAATTTAAGTGCAGCATGAATAGTGTGCAAGTGCCATGAATTTAAACACTTTCCCAGTGTGAAATTTCCTTGTTAAGTGATTCCCTACTGTGACTTGTTCCTTTTACCTTTCTTGCTGCTTATTTAACAAGGAAGTCTTGGAAGAGTGTGTGACATCTTTCTAAAATGAATGGCTATAAATGCAAAAGCATCTTCTCTGGGTTTTTAGAGTGTTTGTTTTAGAATTATTACTAATTCTTGTAACTTTCTGGCATCAGCAGGCATATATATTAACTCTGCAGCTGGCAATTTGCAGTTTTACTTTCACACTTTTTTTGTTTGTTCATTTACCTTCTGAAGCAGTACTGCTTTGACACAGCCACAAAAGATCTCAGCTCCCAGGACAATGACAACTTAGAGGAAACTCACAAGGCTGCTGGTTTGTTGGGTAAAGATGTGAAGCAATAATTTTTTTAACTACTATGATTTATTCTAGGTAGAACTCCAGCAACTAAAGCTGAAATGTTAAATGAGGAGAGGAAAGCCAGGACTAATAAAGAAGAAAATAATAGAACAATGTCTGACTCAGGGAGATAGCCAAAATTTATTTTAGTCATACTTTTCTGTATTTTTTCTTTGTAAAATACATTCTCATAAACAATATCCCTATATATACTCACTCTTTGCTCGCATATAATCATGTCTGTATGTTCATATATGTATATACAAGTGTGTGTAATATAAGTCCTTAATTATGTGTGCAATATGAAGTCTTTAGAAATGGCTTTCTAAGTTCAAGGATAAATCATTTTATATACAAAGAAATATAGCAATGTTTTTCTATTTTCTTAATCCCAAACACATGGGAAAATGGAAATAAACCTTCCTTCTCTTAATTCTCTGCGTTTATATAACAATAAAAATTAGCCTTTTATCTGCCTCTTTGATGAATGTCTTTGGCCCTACTTAGTAAGCGAGGATCAAAACCCATTTCCAGAGGTATTTAGTTAAAGATTTGAGGAGAAACAATTGAAAAAGGTACAGAAAGCAACTTTTATCCTCTTTATTCACCAATTGCCCACAGCCTCACAGTGAAAATCTATCTTCATTTTTTCTTTAAAAATAACCTGCATGTTAATTCTCATCTGAATTTAAGTCCTTACATTCCCATTTGCATCTTTCATTAAGATTTATGCAACCATTCTAGTTACACTGAATCTTTCAAAGGCTCATGAACTATTAACACACTCAATTATAGAATAGAGAAACTTGAAACCCAAAGACTTGTGATTTAGTCTTAGGGTAATCTAAGTTCCTTTGGTATTTTATTTTGTGGTCCTCAATATTATGTGGGTCACACACACACACACACACACACACACACACACACACCACTTAATTATTTTTTAAAAATAATTAAGTTTTCTTCTAGGATACTCCAGTGAAGAAGAAACCACTCTCCTCTTAGATCTCTGCCACTGTGAAATATATGAAAGTTACAGAAAAGTTAAATATATTAATATAGACAATAGGTACTGTGATTCTACTGATCTAAGTCAATTTAAAGAGAATATTCTCATGGCCTCAAAATCTTCAAGTCAGAATGAGTTCTTCCCAGGATCCTAGGAATTCCGGTTATTCCATGGGCAAAGATGGGGGTGAAAAGCTGAGAGTTTTCATCTTAATTTTGACCTCTCGATAAGTTTCAGGTATTACTGGATGCTATAAGATATATAATATTTCATTTAATTTTTGCGATAGTCATAGATAAACATTAGTATTCCTATTTTTCAGATACAACAATATAGATCAAGTTAACAGGATGAAAGTCACAGAACCAAATGTAGCCAGGGCCAGTGGAATATTTGGGCTTTGTGGCCTTTTATTTTTGTGGTCTGAAAACAGAGAAAAATGTGGTAGATTAGTATCCTCATGTAACCTTTTCATGTAATCACTTGCCTTCTATTTGAACATTCCCTTTCTACATTTTAGAAATATATTTATCAATTAATAAATTTATTAATTAAAATAAATGATGCCAAAAGGAATTAAACATCATTATGGATCTCAAAATATTTAAAATTCAAAGCATAATTACTTGAAAAGTTGAATAATGGTATCAAAACAATAATTCAAAACATTTAAAAATGCCAAAAACTTAACATTATCATTAATTTTTAAATTATACAGTCAGTCAACGTTATGAGAATTCAGTATCAAAACCAAAAGACAGATTAATATTTAATATTTCGCTTATCTTTGCAGAAATTCAACTTATTCATCCAATAAATATTTTTGAGCGCTCACTACTTGCCAGACCCATAATAGGCAATTTGGAAACAACTATTCATACAAGAGTCTTCTTACAAAGAATTCATAGTCTATAAATTTATCTCTGTGATTTTACAATATAATATAAAAACTACTATAATTTCACTAAATAACCAATATAATCATGGAAAAATTTAAGAACAAATAGCTATTAATATTTGCATATGAATCCAGATTCAGTCATCAATTAAAAACCCTTATTATGTATCAGATACCTTGCCTTTCACTAAGTATTTCTGCATTATCATATTTCAATGTCTTTGCTCGCGCTACTTATTAAGCATGAAATGCTCTTCTTCCACTTCTTTTGTTTTTTTAAGCATAATTTCCATTTACTTTTTTCCAGAGAATAGTTCTTCAGAGTTAGCTCCTTACATGGGTTTTGGTGGAGTTCATGAAGCATCTCCTGTAGCTCTAAATTGGGGTGGGGGTGTTTGATCCGTCTGGGTCTCACGAGAGCGATTCCTGACTATCTTGCTGTGAATGGCACCACTCACACAGTAACCTAGTTTTACATACAGCTTGGGAAGTATACACCCGTCAAGACACTTGCTTCGGAAATGTCCCTCAAAGCTGCAGCCTCTACTATGTTTCGGATGGCAAACTTCATGGCCTTGTCCTTGGGCATGCATCAGGCGCAGTTGGTGCAGCAAATAGTCTGTACATGGCCCCAGCCCTTTTTGGCACAATCATAGTTCCTTCTTTTTCTGGTCATCTTGAAAGCGAGGACCTGAAAGAGGTTCTTTCATTTTTAATGGTCAAAATCCTATCTATTTTAAAATAAACACTGTCAAATATCTCATAAATGTACATTGTTATAATTACTCTAGAAAGCTATTTATTAATATATCATTCAAGATCCTAAAGAATATATATAAATTTTGATAAACTTTTAGGAATGGTAAAGAAATAGAAAGAAATGGGTAAAAGATACAAGTCACAAAGTTATAAACAACAGTAAAAAATAAGTTCTCATGACTTGAAAATTAATCATGTTACTCTTTAATACAATTTTATGCACATATATTTCGAAGTTAGTTGTTTTATTTTAAGCCATAGGGGAGGAAATAAAGACAGAAAGAAAAATAATTTTAGTGATGTTGACATAACCCGACACTTAGTCCACCCTCAGTAAGTTTATGTCCCAAAGGAAATATTATTTTGGAAAAAATTTTCTCTCACCCTTCTCTGAGTCAGTTGGTGGGATCATCTTGCTTGGTGAAGGTGGTTTTATGAGCATTTAAAACTTAAGCCAAGTAATTAATCTGGTTTAAAAAAAAAATGTGATCAGGAGTAAATTTAACCCTACGTGATTTTTGTCTCACTTTCTAAATTGTTGACTTTACAAATTAAACACCACATATGATGCAACATTACACACATAAACACGATGAAATAAAAATGCAGCCATTAAAAAAATATTCGTGTAGAAAAAGAATGAACAAAAAATTTTTAAGCATTTATATATTATTAAGAAAAAAATTTCTCTACATAATTTTATAGCAAATTTACAAGATAAAATATTTATTTGACTACATAAAAATAAAATGGTTACATTAAATAACAATAAAATATACAGGTTGCAAATGATTGTGGAAATATTTTAAATATAAAATTGAACAATTATTACTCTTAAAATATAGAGTTTGATACATAGATAAGAAAAATCATATACACTGTTTAAAAAATGTGTGAAGTACAGGAATAGTCCATTTACAGAAATACACTCATATATACAAAGAATCAGAAAAGATATGGAAAAAATTATTAATACTAATAATATATTTTAAATGATAAAAGTAATTTTTAAAAATTATATTACAGTATTTGTGAAGGAATGGCATAAGGATCATGAGTAATCCTTTTGGTAGAGTGTAATTTTTCACATCAATTTCTCCAGAACTAAGAAAAGCTTTAAAATGCACATAGCTATTGATCTAATAATTGTGTTATTATAAGAATGTTGTGAGGAAACAACATAGATATGCATAAAGATTTTGCTATTTGCAGTTCTATTGCACTGTTGTAATGTCAAAAAACTGAGGGAGATGAGAAAACCCCAATGTTTAAGAATAGCAACTTGCTTGGTTAAAGGATTTATCCAAAAAATGAATGACTACATGAACTTTAAGTTGGAAAATAATATCTAATATTATTAAAATGTTGTTAAATAAAAAGAAAAGACTGCCATAAAATATTTATTTATATTAAATAGTTATTTAATGACTACCCAGTTTGTACATGGCACTCTCTTATAAATTTCTATCCTCACAAAATTTTACATTTCTGGTAAGAGACAGGCAATAAACGATAAATAGGTAGATAGAGAATAGATAGATAAATGGATAGAGAGATGATAGATGATAGATAATAGATGATAGATAGATAGGGCTAAGTGATGATATCTGAAAATAAAAGCAGAATAAGAAAAATTAGAGTTAACAGTGAAGATGCAGACATTGGGAAAGTTTTTTTTTTTTTTTTTTTTTTTTTTTTTTTACTGAAGAGTGATGCAAAAACTTAGTATGCTTCAGGAACAACAAGAGTATGCAAAGAGGGCAGGATGAGAGTGGAGATCCTGTTGGGCCTTCTAGGTCTTGATAACTTTGAATTTTACTCTGAAGGCAAATGGAAAATTTTGAGAATAGTGTAATGATTAGATTTGCTTTTAAAAGGATCTAGTTTTTATCTTAAAAGAATTTTAAATCACTATATGGGCTGCAAAGAAAAATTAGACTAAATGCCATTGACAAAAGTGAAAACCAGACAACCAAAAGGGACCAAGAGATGTTTTATCCATCCTTTTCTTTGCACTTATCCTTTTTTTCCTCAGATATTTACTGAACACCTAATTTTCATAAGACACTAAGATTGAAGCAGTGAACAAAAGATTAAAAGTTAGAGTTTACATCCTAGTGAAAGGAGATCAATGGTAGTAGAAAGTAAAGAAGTATAATACATAGTTTTTAGACAGTAACAAATCCTGTGAAGTAAAATAAAGCGGGAAAAAGAAATGGACAATGGTTAGAACATAATTTAAAATTGAGTGTCAGGGCCAGCCTCATTGCTAAGTTGGCATTTGAATAAAAGCCTGAAGGAGATGAGTTGGTACACCACCCAGATATCTGAGGATGAGCAGCCAGGAAGATGAACATTGTGGTTGCTAATGCTATTGATGAAAAAGTGACTGGTGTGTTAAGAAACAATGAAGAAGCCAATGTCCATTGAGCAGATGACCAAAGAGAAAGAACAGGAAGTGATGCACATGAAAAGTAAATTGAGAGCATAATAAACTTAATAGACGACTCATAACTTCTTTGGCTTTTTCTCTGAAAGAGAAAGAAAAATATTGGAGGGATTTGAGCAGGAGTGACAGTGATCTGGTTTAGGCTTTAAAAGGAACACCCCTGTTGCCTTTTTGAGAATAGATTATGGGGAACAACAGAGACCAGTTCAGAAGTTACTACCTAAATGAGAGAAGTTTATATTTGGAACAGGTGACAACAGTCATGAGATTTGGGTAATTTTTGATGATCAGGCAAGTAAGATATTTGACAGATTGTATATGTTGTGTGAGAGAAAAAGAGAAATCAACTATAATTCATGTTTTTTGTTTGATTAATTGGAAATATGACTCAAGTTTTTAGTCTGTTGGAAAAATGGAGTGCTATTCACTGTGATTGAGAAAACTGAAGACAGTAGTTTTATGCAGAAGGGTCAGGGCAGGTAATCACAAATATGGTTTTGAATATTTTAAGTCTAAAATGCTAACTGGACAGCAGAGTAGGGACAGATGACAGGTCAAGATTGCAGATAAAAATTTAGTTTTTATAAAGTATAGATACTTAAAGAACAGATAATTAAAGGCAAAGGAGCGGGTGTAGAGAAAGAAAAGAGGAGGTTTTAAGATTGAGAGTTTAAAGGCTAAGAGAGATGTCAAGGATGAAAGGGGAAGGGGAAAGGAGGCTGAGAAGGTATGTCCAACTAGGAAAAAGGAAATCTAGGAGAATGTTGTGTCACAGAAGCCAAGAGAATAAAGTTTTGGGGAGAGTAAGTGATCTATTGTGTACAATGTTATAGTTAGGGCACACAAGATGAGAATGGATACAAAACTGTAGAATATAGATAGCATGGAGGTCGCTGGTGAACTTGAGAAGAATAGTTGAGATGGAATAGTGGAAGCAAAAGTCTTTAGGGTGGATTTCAGAGGGAATGGGGACATTCTAGGAAATAACTGACCTATACTTTTCAACAATGTCAAGATCATGAAAGTCAGACTTCGATTAAAATAGATTAATGTGATGTGATAAGTAAATGCATTAGACCAGAAAAAAATGTTTCTTTTGTTCTAATGGACATCGGTGAAACAATTGGTGAAGTTTGAACAAGGTAGAAAACTCATGATAATTTTGTCAATATAATCTTTATAATTTAAATTTCACAGTGTAGTATGAAAAAGATATTTGTTTTTAAAAAATACATACTGAAGTCGTTTTCAAGAGTATCATATCAGCAACTTAAATAGTTCAGAGAGAGGGAAAATGCAAGTTAATGTGGTCAAACTATATTTGAGGAATCTGAATAATGGGTGTGTGAGCATTGTTTTATTTAAAAATTTTTTTGTAAACCTGAAATTACTTCAAAATAAAAATAAAATAAACAGCTAAAATTCTAAAAAGGAAAAGAAAAAAAGAGAGAGGAAGAGGAGGAGATAACAAGAGAATCAGAAGACTGACTTGGGTGCCATCTTTTTATTTCTTTGGTAACTTTCTAATGAGTTTATTTTCTATTATATTTAAGCATTCTCTTACAGGTATTTCTTTTATTTCTTGCAGCTAAGTTAGTGGATTTCTCTTTTTTAGAGAATTTTTGCACTTCTGATTTTAAAAAGTCCAAAATCTCCTTGATTTTCTGAGCAAGTGCAATTCCTAAATTTTCTAAATTTGTTTTCTTAACCTTTAGTTAATCTGTAAACTCTTGATCTTTCAGTTAACAATAAAATTATTGAATTTTTCTCTTCAATTTAAGAAGATTGCATGTTCTCTATATAATTAACTGACTTTCTCAATGTTTCTGAAATTAAAAGTAATAATTATAGCCCATGAAATGAACAAATCTAGAGCCAACTTGATAACACACTTTGGAAAGATGATTTCTGAGTCTGTAGATAAGCTCTTGAATTTAAGAGCTTATAATTACCACAGTTGCCCCCCCTTAGTTCTGAAAATATAAATATTATGTTGATGAAAGCCAGAGGTTTGTAATAAGGAAAAAAGATGAAAATAAATTGTAAAGTTCTCTAAAGGAGGCTGAGTATCCTTTTAAAAGATTAGGATTAGTCTATTAATGGATAGTAAGGCAATGACTGTTTCTCAGCTGGAGACTGATATCAAATCTGAGTCATAGAAAGATAATTCTGGTGACAGTATGAAGAATGGATTGGAGGAAAAATTTTAGGACAGAGAAATCCACTGATATTTTGCCATAGATAATAATGAAATGTAGTTCATATGAGAAGAAATGGGATCTTGTGTGGGGACAGAAGTGAGTGACCTTGTTCCATGTGACTAGACAACAATGATTATCCTTCACAATAGAACAAAAACTAAGCTCTATTTTATTAATTTGCTCATATATTTCCTTTGCTGCATATAATAGCCTTGCTGACATATTTATTCATGACAATGTGTTCACATGCACATGCAGATGCCCTATTTCTATCTCATTTACAGGTGATATCTTGTCTTGTCAACCCTGTCATTGGGAAATATTCTCCAGGACTTTGTCCTATAGCATAAAACGTCTCTATGCTTGGGTTCTCAACTTTCTCAAGGCTGTCAAAGTTTTGTTTCTCAAGAAAAAATTTCCAGCTTTTCAGATCACATGAATCTGGAGTAAAAATAAAAAGATTCCTATATCTTCTGATATAGAGGTAGAAAGAACATAATCAGGACTGAGTCAAAATCTCAGCTCCACAATTTACTCATTGAGGTTAAACTACCTCTGTTAGCTTCAGTTTCCTTTCTGTAAAATGGTGGGGGCAATGGATATCTGAAAGGTTTTTTGAGAATATTAAATAAGATGATTGGTAAAATGGTCATAATCATATACAACACATAAAGCCACTTAGTAAATATTAGCTAGAATTAGTATAGTAAGATCAATAATTGTATTTATATTAACACCACCTGTTAATACATTAGATTCTTAATTATCACACACACCTCATCTATATTTATGAAATAAAATTCTATCTGATATCTCATACTTAATGATAGAAAATTTACTTTAAAAATAATGGTCAAATAATTTTATAAAGACTGTCTCTCTTTAGTGAGAATATGGATGGTTTAAACCATTAACAAAGAAGCATACTCTTAGACTTGGGTAAAATCAGAAGGAAAAAATAATAAAGTGTGAAATAATTAAAATATACTACAATTGGTAGGATTTCCAACTGTTTGCTACTAATACAGTTAACCATCTATTGATACTAACACTGCTTTGTAATTGTCATATTCTATTAGTTAGAAGTAAGTTGCACATTCTTTCTAAACTCAAACTCAAGAGTAAGGGAGTCAAACAAAGGTACAGACACTAAGAGACAGAAATTGCAGGTACCATATTAGAATTAGAATTCACAGTAGATAATCTCTAAAAATAAAAAAATCAAGAAGTAACAATATGCATGCCTGTGAAAGTTTTTAGCATGGAAGCAAAATTGAAAGAATCAGCCAAAATATATGAAAATGATTGCCACTTTGAATAGTACATGAAGCAGGGCTAATTTACTTTTTAATTATTTAGCTCTTTAAACTATGTGCATCCATATGCTGTTTTATTTTAATTGGATTTTATTTTCATCAAATAATTGTAATGTAGTTCTTGTATAGAAAATGCTTAAATTTTTCTCAAATAACAAAAGTAATAGAAGCAGAAAATGAGGGCCAAAAAGCATTTCTGAGAAAATATCTGGGAGTTTTGCTTGACTACAAACTCAAAATAAGTCAATAATGAAATATAAAAAAAATGAGATATAAAAAAAATCAAATACAATCTCAGTCTTCCATTCATTGAAATATAATAAATAGACAGGAAAAATAATTGTCCTACAGTATTTTACATTAAAAATTCTGTATTTGACATTGTGTTCATTTCTAGGCTCCTAATTTATTTCTATTTTTCTATTGTTATAACATCAATGGTTTATTTTTATTGTAGAATCAATATATGGTCTCTATGGAAAACTTTAGAAAATAGAAGAAAGGGAAAAATCTGCAATATCAATACTTGAAAATAGATATCATAAACATTTGGTGTTGACATTTTTAGTTTTTTTTCTATATGTGTACATATTATGTACATGTCATACTATAAATGTATTTTGAATGCTGTTTTTTTAACTTAGTAGTAATATTGTAGAATACTTTTTTCCAGCCAAAATAAAGAATCAAGAACTAAATAACTTTCATTTCCAAAACAACTGAAAACCAGACAATATACACAAAACACTAGTTCTCAGGATATTGTCATCAGGCAAAAAGGAACAGTGATCCATGAGGAAAAGGAAACAAATGATACAAGCCTTATGATTGTCTACCTTAAAGACACAGAGCAGAAAAGAGGAACCTAGGCAAAATCTGGCAGCCATCTGAGTTGTAGTGGTGGTGTTGGACAGCCAGGAAAGCTAGAGTTTGTAGGGCAGTATTCTAGAGAAGAGTTCTAGAGAAAACAGATATATAGAAGGGGAACATCAGTGATTCTCCAGAGGGACTTCTGATTAGTGTATGTCTGTGAGAAAGCTTTCAGAGACCAAGGAAAGAACAACTTATGCCAATAAGATCTACAACTTGAATGAAATGGAAAAATTCCTTTAAAGACACCAATGAACAAAAATCATTATATAAAAATAGATGCTTAATTGATAAGTCTTAGATACATTAATTTTTTTGTTAAAAACCTTGTGGGCCACATAAAGTTCTAGGCTCAAATGTCTTTATTAATGAATGTTGACAAACATTTAAGAAAGAAATAATACATAGTTTATGAAAATTCTTTTATTACTTAAAAAAACAGTGAAAATTAATATATTCCAACTCATTTTGTAAATTAGCATTGCCCTAATAAAAATAAAAACCATAGACAAATGTCACCCATGAACACAGATATAAAAATACCTTGCAGACTTTTAGCAAGCATGTCTGAAAATAATAACACAGCTCAATCAAAGGAATTAACTTAAGAATTTAAGCATGGTTTAACATTAAAAAATAAATTGTGACTCATCATATTAACAAATTTTTAACAAAAAAGTAAAAAAAATTCATGATAATCTTAAGATATAGGGGAAAATATATTATTCCTTTCCAAATTTCAGTAAATAGAAGTTTCATTAGATAGAAGTTCTCAGAAAACTAGAACTAGAAGAGACTTTCTTAACCTAATAAAACATATCTATAAAAAAATCTACAGCTAAGATCATAATTAATGATAAGACTATATATTCTCCCTTGAAAACCAGAAACAAGACAAGAATTTCTGCTTTAACCATTTATATTTAACAGTATTCTGGTGGTTCTAGCTACTACAATAAGGCCCCCTAAAAAGCAGGACATCTAGATTGGAAAGGAAGAGATAAATGTTTTTAATGAAAGTCCTATTTAATTTACCAAAAGATAAATAAATATATCTACTATAACTAATGAACGAGTTCATCCAGGTTGCATAAACAAGATTATTATATTAAAATTAATTGTATTTCTATGTACTGGTAACAAATATTAGGAAATTAAAATTTAAAAAGAAAAATATACCTGTACACATGTATTCTAATTAAGGAGACCTAAACTCATGGATCAGATGATCAAATATTGTTAAGATATCAAGTTTCCTCAAATTAGTAAACAGAGTTAATGCAAACCCAATCAGAATCCCAGAAGGTATTTTTTTTTTAGAAATTGGCAAACTGATTATCAAATTCATATGGAAATTGAAAGGACCCAGAGTAGCTAAAGCAACTTTGAAAAAAAAATGATAAAGTTTGAGGACTTACACTGCTTCACTTTAAGAGTTATTATGGTAACTGAGTCAGGGCCAGGATCAAGTGAGGCAAAAAAAGCTACCTCTGGTGCAAAATTTAAAGAATTTACTCTCAGCATCATACAAACTCAAGGCTGACAGTCACACAAACCTGGGAGTGATGCCTCCTTAAATTCCATGCCTTAAATTTAGGCGCCTTGCTTGCTTTATATCCCAGTCTTGGTCCTAATCAAGACAATGTGGTATTGACATCAAGAACAAATAGCTAAAGGCAATGTAGTCATTGCAATGAAATGTACAAATAAATTAAGATAACAGAAGACAGAGTCCAGAAATAACCCCACATATATGTGGTAAACAGAAATGAAAGGCAATTTAATGTACAATAGATATTTCTTCAAAGACTATATATAAATAGTCAATAAACACATGAGAAGATATTCAACATTATTAGCCATCAGAGAAATGCAAATCAAAATGAAATATTACTTCACACCCATTAGGATAACTAATCAAAGAGACAACTAGCAAGTGTTGGCGAGGATGTGAAGAATTGGAATCTTCATATATTGCTGATAGAAATGTAATGGGTACAGCCAGTGAGAAAAATAATTAGGCAGTTCTACAATAAATTAAATATAGAAATATTCAGAATGAACAAATCTATAGAGATGGAAAGTAGACAGAAAATAATTGCCAGTGCTTGGGCTCAAGGGCATTCATGATAAATCTGCTTAACAGAGGACAAAATTTCACAGCCACTTAAAAAAAAAAACTGTCAATTTTATTTGAAGTGAAAAATACATTTCTATTCCTAGATATTATTCAACATTGTATAATAAAAAATTTGGCTGACCTCTGCCCCTGGAAAAGAACATTGAAATACTCAGAATTCCCTGGTAATAGGATTGTCTTTGTTATTCATGATGCATCCCTCGGCATACACCTGCTAATAAGGTGATTTTAACTCATTATGGGTCCCTAGAAGGTTTCAGGATGGCGATTAACAGTGCTAGAAAGACCAATTGTGTAATTAGAGCATTGGAGTTTTTAAAGCCATGAGCTATCAATACAGACTCCCTTACCAGCAGAGAGAGGAGGCAGGCTGAAGAGTGGGTTTAATCATGTAGCTAATGATTCAATCAGTCATTACTATATAATAAAACCCTACTAAAAACTCTGGACACTTTAAGCTCTGGTTAGTTTCCACGGTTAGTAAAATACATCTATGTACTGAAGGAATGATGTATCCTGAGAAAATAGGAACTTTTTAAATAAAATTTTTTGGAACCCTCCATACCTGTCCTGGTCTGTCTCTTCTTTTAGCTGGTTTTGATTTGTGTCTTTTTTGCTATAATAAAACTGTAATTATAAGTATAGCATTTTTCTGAGTTATGTGAAGCATTCTAAGGAATTACTCTGCAAAAGTAGTGGGAACTCTGAATTCGTAGTCAGTTAGTCAAAGTGTGGGTGGCCTAGAAATCCCTAATTTGCTTTTGGTGTCTAAAGTGAGGGCAGTCTTGTAAAAAACTGTATCCTTAACCTGTAAATTTGGATCTGAGTCTGAGCAGTTAGTGTCAAAATTGCACTGTACTGAATGAAATTGAAGTTTACATGAATGTTCTCAGCAGCTGTATATAAAATGTCCAAAAACTAGAAACAACTCAAATATCTATCTACAACGAAATAATAAATAGTAATACATCCATTCAATGCAATGTTACCAATTAGCAAAAAGAAATTACCGAAACATGGGAAAAATTAACAAATCTCCAAGTAATTATACTAAATAAAATAAGCAAGATACAAAAGATTAATATTGTATGGTTCCATTGGTATAAATTTAAATGACAGAAAATAGATCATTTGTTGCCAAGAGCTAGGAAAAGAGAAAATATATTTGCTTATAAAGAAGATAGAGGAAAATTTTTGGAGTGATGGAAATATTTTATATCAAGATGGTAGTGGTGGTTACAAAACTTTATATAATATCTTGGCCCCAATGTCACACAATATATCATTATCAACTCTAGTTAACTTGTAGATGTAACTTTAAATGACAATATTCAGTTTATTTATTTCCTTGGAAGTTATGTGGATATATATTCAGTGGGTGAAAATTGATCAAACTGTACCCTTATGATATGTCCAATTTTTGGAATGTATGTATATATTACTTCATTAAAATACTTTATGTCTTTAAAATGTTATTGTTTGTAATTCAGTAGGGTTTTAAAGTTTTCTTTTATAGTTCTTATACATTTCTTAAGTTTATTCCTAACCATTTATTTTATAGTTTTTGCTGATGTTTTAATGGAATGTTTTTATTATATTTTTTCTTATTTATATTTAGCATACAAAAACCTACTGGATTCAGTTTCCTGAATTATCTAACTATTTCTAAACTTTCCACTAGATTTTTTTATGGTTTCCATGTAGACTATCAAATTAATAGTAAATAATGATAATTTTGTTGTATTTTCAGTGTTTATGGTTCTTGTCTTCCTTTTCTTGTCAACTGTACTATCTCAACATTTTAGAAACATGACAAATGATAATGGTTAGAAATCATACATTCTTATTATTCTTATTTAAATGAGAATTCTTTCAATATTTGACTGAAATATGATGCTGGCTAATTAAAAATGTATACTTGTGAGGTTAAGATATTTTCTTTTTCACCTATTTTACTGATATTATATAATCAGAAATACATATTGAGTTTTATCTAATGTTTTGCATTGTTCATTGCAAAATATTTTGATTTTTTTCTTTTGATGAAATAGTTATTCAGTTATTCAGTTATTCGTTCCTGCATTCCTGAATAAATTTTATTTGCTATTATTATGTCAATGTTCTGTAAAATTAAAGTTTACAATTTATTGCTTAGTAGTTAAGCATCTTTATTTTGTAGTTTGCTTTTTCTATGATTTCTTAATTAGGTTCAGGATGCAGAAAAATTTCTTTGTCATAAAAGTAAGTTTTTTATTTTGTTCTCAATGTGCTAGTAACCTGGGTGACGAGGTTGAATAAATGCTGGAGCAGATGAAAAATTAGAGAATCAGAAGAGATCTTCAACACAGAACCAAAAGAAAAAAATAAAATATAGAGATCAACCAAGGCTTATTTATATTAATTTTACAAATGTAAAATGCTTTAAATTGAATTTATTTGGCTCCCAATAGATCTCATTCTGGATCTTAATAGGCAATATTAATGTGAAATAGTACAATGTAAAATAGATATACCGTGCAAATCCTGAAAAGTATTTCAGAGAAACTATAGCTGATTATGAACACACTTGGAATCTAGAGACTGATAGAACTTTTTTCTTTACTTTCTTTCTGTGTTGACTTTCTATCCATTCAGTATTATCTTGGAGTGGAAAACAGAAGTTCTTTCTTACTTGGTCTCTCTCTCTCTCTTTCCTTTTCTACCTACTTTACTTTCAGCTTCCAGGTTTTATCTTGCTCTAGCCCCTAATGTTTCATGCTATGGAATCTCCTAAAGCTCTTGCTTGAGTCCCATGGCAATCGGATTCTCAAGTCTATTCTAAGAGGGCTCCATTCTTCAGTATTGAGCACATATAAAATAGATCTTAATTTAACTTTTCTAAAATTAATTGTCTTTCATGGCATAACCTCATTGTGTTATTATGCAAAAGAGACTTCCTCTTAACCAAAAATAAAGATGGACAAATATAGAAAGGCTGCCTCTTTCTGCTGCAATAGCATCTTAATTCCTTGCCCTACTTCAGTTAAACTTTTTGAACTTCCATTTCTGAAGGCTTGCGAGTTTGTATTCTTTTACACACAATGCCAATGGAATAGGGCTTGTTCAGGGTGGCATGGCTTTAGACAAAGGCAGATTTTTTAAAAAAAGAAGACAATATTGGCACTCATATATTTATCAGAACTCATCTTAAAGTTACTATATTATCCACAACTTTAAGAGTAATGAGAAAAGTACTATCACCGTTTTCACCCATCCCCATGACAGTTGATAAATATAAGCATAAAATGAAAGAGAAGGAATATAAGCCACAGCAATAAAATGTTTTATCGGCTTCTTTATATAACACAGTATTTGGGAGATCTATCGTATTCTGCAGATTTGAGAATAGCATTAATGAATAGCATTGCTGATCAGAACATACATTAAAACTCAATAGGATTTTTTCTTCCTCTTCCACACCCTCTCCAGTGCCTTCACCAACCAAATTTCTGATTTAATTTAGAGTTTAAAAGCTATTATTTTGTTATTTGCTCTATGAAATATTTTTCTTCAATGGCAAAGAAAAAGATAGGAAACTAAATATTTTGTACATAGAAATAGTACGAGGGCAATACCACATACTACTAAGAAACTCTCTCTTAGAATAATTACTCTGGTAGTGGGAGAAACATAACAATGAACTACGGCTATAATTTCTCTTTGAGTCCCTGGCATTGCATGCTTCTTATGCAGAAGCACTTCCCAATTTAGCCAGCACTTAAAACAAGTAAAATTGAATATTAAAAACTAGTTAAGAAGTTTGATGACCTCTCACTTCGTAGTTTTTTTTTTTTTCCCTGTGAGTGCAGTTGGCTTAATAATGTGTATTTACATGAAGGTAGAAGAAAATCAAATTCAGACACATTTCATGGAAGGACTAGCAGTACAAAAAATTTATTGGCTATCTTTAAAAGTTTTGGTATGAGTCATTCTTGAAAAAATATTTCTATTTATTTTTTTAGTTCCTAAAATACAAAAGATAAAACCTACTCTGTCCTCAAAAATCAAAGAAAATAGTTTAATAAGGACAGTATTGTCATTTGACCAAAAAAAAAAAATTTCTCAGATTTTTACCACAGTTAGAATAGAAAGATCAAATCAGCCTCTTAAAGAAGCAGTGACTCAAAAAACTAGTCACGTCAAGACAAGTCCTGCTGTTTAAGCTACTTAGATTTTACAAGGTGCTTTTGGGTATACTTAAAGTAGATTGGCCTATAAATTTAAAAAAAATAATTCTTTTTTATATTTCAACTAAAGGAGATATTTTTTTGAGTTCTAGAATGCTCTCTCCTGGACAGAGAAAGGAGGAAATTGTATTTTAGTTCTATTTCTTCATCTCCTTTTCTACTTCCAGTTTTGGTTCTTTCTTGTTTCCTTCTTCACCTAAGAAAAGATAATTGAGTTAATCACTACTAGTCCTAATTTTCAAGAGACTTATAATGCAAGGGCCCCTTTTCACTGTGGCCAGTGTTTTATATAGCTTTTCTACACACGGGCAGTCCCATTTTACACAAGAGCATATCAAATGATTCTTCTACTGCAGTTGAATATTCTACCCTCCAGGATAAATTAGTGTTTGTAAGACTGAAATCAGGAATTAATTCTAAGCTTCTGAGGTATAAATATAGTGAAAATGTATATATATATTCCAAATTTTAGCTCAAAATAAAATTTTAGTTAGAAAAATAGTATAATGTGGGGGTTTAAAGCTTAGGCTTTGAAATCAGAAAGGCTTAGGTTTAAATATTTATTCTATCATTGTTAGGTAAAGTTTCTTTATCTGAGGAATACAGATAATAATACTAACATTACAGGATTATTGAGAGAAACTGATGAACTAATAAATATGAAATTCTTAGCAGTTTGGAACATAGTGTTTTAATAAATGCTATTGTAAAGGATTTTTACATCTGAGACCATCATTTTTTCATCTGGACAGGGCAAGGTGTCAACTGCTAGAATTGTCAGGTTCTTTCAAGGCCCATCCAGCCCTGTTTTCAGCATTTAGCAATTCATTCACAGGCTTCCTTTTTCACCGCACCTAAGACTTAAACTAACTCTTAACCTGCAAAGGGTCACATTCCCTGAAAAGATGGTAAAACTAAGATTCTACCAGATTCTGCAACCATATGCCAGCCTCCTAACTCTGCTGTCCTCAAGTCTTAGACAGCTTTCTTGACACCTGCAGTGAAGACACTTTTAAGGAGTCATATTTGAAAACCATTCTTACATTTCTATCATTTCAGGTCATCACCCAAACAAATTTGTGTCTAGTTATCTTTTCAGTACCCTTACTTACTCTCCCATCACAGTACTCTTATACTCTGCTCTTCACGACCTTGACTCGGTTACTCTCTTCCAAGTCTTTCCGTTGCACTGGCTCAAAACACATACATTCCTATCTTCCTTTTCACTACCATTTATAGATTCCTGAACTCTTTTATATTTTTTAAGAAATATAGATTTTGGCTCACATTCCCCTCCTATATGGTATCATGGGATTTGAGTGTAAAGATTATAAGCCACTTTCTAAGAATTTCACCATCCTAAGTACTTTCAATTTTCATGTAAATGACCAATTCAATAAACTAGATTTGCTATTTCTTAAACTCTTTTTTTTTTCAACCTCACTTATGCCTGCACATTTACTGGAAACTAGATTTTCTCATTACATTTTTCTAGTGCTTTTTCTGTTACACAAGTAGCCTGCATTCAAAAATAGTGATAGATTAACTAAATAAGATCATGTATGATAAGCAACTAGTTCTATAATTAGTAAGCTGAATAAAAAGTAACCACCTACACTCCAGTCTCAATTTTAATAGGCAAAGTTATATAATATTGTTTTTTTATACAGCCTTAAAATATATGTTGAAGTGAAACTACTTAGAATGTCACAAATTGTGTAGAAAATTGGTCAGTATAAATACTGTATACTCAAAGCAAAATACTATTAATTATTTACATATATAAGGCATATGTCTATATTGCTTTTCCTTTGTGAAAGAAGCTTCTTTCCTTTTCAAAATATTTGATTATGCAAGAAAAACATTTATATTTATCTTTAAGAACCATATATTTGTAACAAGAGTCATTCTTGGAGATTGAATAAGGTGTTTAAATTGTGATACATTTATTTGTTTGTTTTAAAAGAAAAGTTAATTTATAGCCTTTATTTCATAAAAAAGATCATCTAGAATAACTCTGTTCCAAACAGATGACAAGATGGTATTCAAAATTGAAAATCTGTACCAATAGCAATAGTCTATTTCCTTCCAAAAAAAAATCTTCCAGTAAGAGACTACAAAGAACATTACTAGAAAGGAAAATACCTAATTTCTATTCTTTGTGTAATCTTAAATTTCATATAAAGAGCATAAAGATGACTCTTACTATCACCTTGAGAGCTCTCATCTTTCATGGGAAGATAAATATCAGTTGTATTCACCCTGAATTATATTATTTTTTTGCTCCCTTCATTAATTAACACTGAAATACTCATTGATGTGGTATTATAGAAGAAAATGGTTAAACTAGGAAAAATATTAGCAAATAGAAAGTTCCCAACACATGCAATATGTTTAAATACCTCACTGGAGACTTACTTAAAATTCACGCTACTATGATTTGCTTTTATGTTCTCATTTCCTGTTCATCCCCTGCTGACCAATTGACATTTCTCAGTCATTGGAAGGGCTTGCTCCTGCTCAAAGCATGAGAAGAAAACAAATAGCAATTTATTACTCTTCTTGCCTTTCCTATCTAACAGAAGGTACTCATTGTTTTTTAGAGAACTGTTTTCTGCTTGCTAATTTTCTACTTAAGTGCCATGTGGTCTTTGATCTCTATATAACAAGGCTTATATAAGGGTTTATACTGAGTAGGATAAAGAATTGAATGCTCAAAATTGACTTCTAAGGACATGAACTTAAAAATATTATTGATAGATTTGTCATAACCCCTCCCCAAATTTCTTTGCCCTTTAATGATCTCTAAAATCTGTTCAATATAGCACATTTATTATGTGTTTATTTCAATATATTCAATTTGTTGTATAGCTATTGAAATACTGCATGTTAATAAATCCAGTAAAAGGCAAATGTGTGATTTTTCTTATCTAACAAAAGTGAAATGAGTAACTACTTTTACAATATTAGTTTTTTTTATTGCATAAATTGCATGCTTTATAGTCTACTTAAGCAGTTAATACTTGTCAAGAATTATTAGAGCCCCTATCACAATAAATTCTTAACTCTTAACATAAATATCAGTAGTAACAAAATATTTAGTAGAAACACATACAAGGACAACTCAATTATTTTTCTGCACTGTTCACATTTTCCTGTGGCACCTGAGAAAGTGAGGTAACCTATCTAAACTTAGCTCTTCATGGGTAATGCATGAAGAAAAATTCTATATCAGTTTAAAAAGTATGAAAGAAAGATTGAAAGAATATGTCTCTAATACTTAGAAGTAACTGAGCAAAATTTTCTTTTCTTTTTCTTTAGTTCAAATTTATTTGAAAGAAAAGGAGTTGATCAAACTAGAAATCATGTAGTGAAAAACAATCGTATAAAAGATACTATATGATATTAGCTACTATTAATTCATCGTTTGTTACCTCTAGTATATATGTATAATCATTGCACTGGTATTTCTACTGGATGGCAATTTTAAGACTTATGTCATTGTCTGATCAATTTAGATATGCATATATGTTGGAGAAATAAATGCTGAAAAACTTGAGGTATTTGTCAAAATCCCTTTTTCTTTGTTGAACTCACACAGTTATATTATTTTTAAAATTAAGTTTGGCATTGAATTCAAAGAAAGTGATGGTTATCATACTAAGAAAATCATTTAATAATATTGTTACTGGTATTCGAAAAGGCTTTTTTGAATTAACTAACTCTCAAAAGCATTAGAAAGTGCTGAATATAAGATTTACCTACTTTCTTATAATAATAAAATCAAAACACAGAAGCTAATTAGAGATTGTTTATTAAAAATACCAGAAGCAAAAAAAATATTTTCTAAAAATCTGTGAAATTTATATTTGCAAGGCTTGAATACTTTTTTAGAAAGAGAATAGAAGGAAAAAGAGGATTACCTATATTACACAAAACAAATGTGAAGAAAACAAACAAAACAGGAAAGAAAAGAGAATCAGTTGTTGAGGTCTTTGCATCAGCATGCTACCCAAAGTCTATTTTTCTGGGCAGCAGAAGAAAGATTTTTCCTAATAACTCAAATGACAATAATGTAGGTTTTGGTGTCTCTGTTTTTGTTGCTTGTACTTGGTAGGCAACTGTTCTCTAGATAAGATTAAGATTTATAGTAGTGTTCTCCAAGTGTGGGTCTGCAGACTGAGGTCAGTGTATAAAATCTTTTTCATTGTCAGTGTACAATAACAAGATCATTTAGAGATTTTTGAGTAAGACTTCATGGCTATTAGGCAAGGTAATTTTTGTCTATAGAATCTGAGAATAAAAAAGAAATAAAACATATTTTGTATTGCTACTTTTACATTTTTGTAGTAATTCACTTTTAATATATTTTATAAAAATATCACTCCAGAATGAATTGGAAGGAAAAAAAAAAACTAGTCTTTCACACGAGTGGCTTAAGAAACAATAGTTTGTACCTTATATAGATATTTTTAGAGTGATTCCAGGTCTTTGTTTTTCTTTACTTAGTTACGACTATGAAGCAGAATTTTTTTCTTTTGGATGCCACAAACGTTTCTTTTCATTGGTCCAATAACATTAAATAGGAAAGCAGTGAGATTATATTTATACTGAAGTCATGCAACTGGCAATGATGCTATGTATTACCCTATACCAGTTTCATTTCCTGGTCACTGAAAATCAAGCTTCCTTGATCCTAAGAGTAGACTGAAGTCACACTGAATTGTAATGTGATAAACTCAAGATGTAACATCTAAAAGTATTTATTGAGCTTCTACTCAATATTTCATAATATCTCAGTCTTCTAAAGACTTGAAACCTTGTTTGAAGCAAAGATAAATCCACTGGAAGCAATCATTAAGCAGTAACATTTAAGTGCTAATTTCTGTGCTGCCAGCTCTAATTAGGGGAAGAGGAAGTAGTTTCTTAATCTGCTTAACCAGGCAATACCCTCCACTTCACATGAATGTAAGTTAATGTATATAAAGTTCAGTCCAATGCTTAGTACGTAGTAGGTACTCACCACTTTTTTTTGTTTTATTTTGTTTTTAAAAAGGAACTTGATCAGGGCAATTTTGAAAGGATGGATAAAATTCATATAGGCAAAAGGAAAGAAGAAAGAGAGAAAAAGAGAAAGAAATAAAGGAAAGAAAGAAAGAAAGGAGGGAGGGAGGGAGAAAGGAAGGAAGAAAAGAAAGAGAGAGAGAGGGAAGAAGGAAGGAAAAGAAAGAAAATTCTATGTGAAAGATTCTGCCCTTTGTAAAGATATTTCTTATTGACACTGTGAGAATTCAGGAGAATAGAGGGGAACAGAGCTGGGCATGAAGATGAAATTTCACACATGATATTTTGTTTACTGTAATCTTTAACTTTTGATCTCTAATACTAAATTCAAAATCATTTCTACTGTATACACCAATGCAGATTTCAATATTCCCCTCTTTGCAACAAAAACATTTAGCTTGTGACATAGAATAATATTGGGCAATGATTTTCATTCTCCTTGAATAAGAAAGGATAATAATTTTTTTTCAAAAGTAAAACTACTGATGTAAGTGATGACACAAGTAACCTAATCACTTGTTTCCTTCCAGTTAGTTTAACCAAAGTGGAAACTATGAAATAGAGTACAAATAGTAATCATTATTTCCTGTCTTTCTGCCTTTCCCCGGCCTTCTGCCTGTAAGTCAGTAAAGTTCTAAGACTTTCTAAACTTTCATCTTTTTCCTCGCTTTATAATTTAAGATTGATTCTCCCTCTCTGCTGTGGAAAAAAATCATATTTTGTAATCTTTCGAAAAAAAGTTCTAAAAAACCTCATTTTATTTTAAAATAATTTAAATAATAAAAAAATTCAGTCTAATTAGTTTTGATTTCTCCTTCTTTTTCATTTTTTCTCTCTGGTAGAGAGCCCATCTTTGTACCTGAGTTTATTTCCCATAGGTAAACCAGTCAGATTTTGGCTTCACAGAAGAGCATTTCTCTTAAAATCTGTCAGGAGTTTCTTCTACAAATAGATCCTTGCAATTAAATTTCTCTGCTTTAAGTAATAGTAGTTCCAGATGACTACCTCTAGAAAAAGTAAGACTTTCCAGTTCCAAATGGTGTGGTCAAAGAACCCTTCTCACAACTAACTGCTCTTAGATGGGAGAACTATATGCTTTGAACTTTATGATAGATCAGGTATTATGAGAAGTCATCTGGTGTTAGGCAGGTTCCTTTGTTGCAGAACTGTAGTTGGGGCTCTTGCTGCTGCAGAGACCTCCATGAGGAAAATACTAATTGTACTTTCCCTCAACAACACAGTGACTGCTAACTGTCAGTCTTTTGCACAGCCACAGCTGAATAAATAACATTTATGAAGTTCAAGTCCCCAAGTTCAGCATGTGGAACACTGAAGAACATTAGGTAAAGTTATCAAATACATAAACACATGAACAGCAAAGGAAGTGTGAGGTGGAAATCAAAGCTCTGGCACAAATTTGATACCAATTCTTCCTATCTCATAAACTCATAAAAAAAATTCTCTGAAAGATCTTATGAAGGCTTTTAAAAAGCCAGTGAGGTTGGAAAAGCAGGTGTCTTACCCCTACTTTATAGATGAAGAAACTGAGGCTCTGAGAAGCTAGGTGACTGACTAGTTTTAGCACCAGGGCATGAATGTATATCTGCATCTGTCTCTTCTGAGGCTCTTTCTTGAATGCCAGGCTGACATACTATATCAGAACCAGGGAGGGATGCGCAGAGGTAAAAAGGCTTGTCAGAAACAGTGGTGACAAAGCAACAACAATAATAAAGCTACATATAGTTTTCTTTTTGTGTTAAACTTGGTGATCTAAAACTCCCAATTCTCTTCTGACTTATTTAGACCTATTCTAAAACCCACTATCTTTAATTGTTTATGACCATAATAATTTGGTTACGTGCAAAATCAGACTCCTAGACAAGATTTTAAGCACAAGTGGTTTATTTGAGAGGGAAGTACAATGAGAGGGTATAGAAGTAAGACAGAGAAGGGAAAAGGACCAATATATAGTGTACAAGTGAATATTGTCTATATGGAGATCCCGATGGGGAAACCCTCCAAAAGAATATAAAGAACAAAACAGAATTGTCTCACTGAGGGAAAGAAAGCTGGGATGTTACATATCAACTCTTGTCTCTTGTTAGCTGAGGATTGCTCCTGAGGCATTAACAGGTCTGAGCCTACTTCAATTCGTATAGACCAAGCAGGCTCAGGATAGAGAGAAAGCCCACATAAAATGTGACACAGAAAGCCATAGTGAATTAGAAAGCTCCAGACACATAAAGAAATATGGATAGGGTACCGATATCTGCCAAAATAACCTGGAAGGGACCTGACACTAAAGAGTGTTTTGATGACTGCACAACATAGACTGAAAAATGTATTTTTCACCTTGCCTAAATATTGGTCATTGAAATATATACACATATGTATGTGCTTGTGTGTATGCATGAATTCACATATATGCATGTCTGTGTGTTTCCGAATATATAAATGTATGTGTGTTTGCATGAGTGCATGTATTACTTTCTTCAGTCAGATTTTACATCTTTTTAATGTAGAATTTCTTTATTATGTAGTTTATGGAGGGTAAATTTTATTCTGTGATCCAAAACTTAAAAAAAAAAAAGATGAATCCAGTGGATAACTGGACAAATTGCATGAATGTACAATTCTCACAAGAAGAAATATAAATGGCTAACATATATAAAAAAGATTAATTTTATCAATAATTAAAAACCTGAATATATCAAAAACTGACACTTTATTAAAATAAGGAACAGTTAAAACTATATTTACAAAGTGTAATGACATAGAGGAATTTTTATACTCTAAAGTTAAATTTTTAAACAGGTTCAAAACTGTAGATACAATGTCATTTATACATAAATGTAAAATATAAATGTCAAATATATATATATTTGACAGTGATTATATCTGAGAGTAGGTTGTTTTAATTTTGTTCTTCTATATTCATTTCTCACATTTTCTACATTTCTTACAATAATAATATGCTACTTCTATACTTAAAAAAATATATTGAATTTAGTTAATACACTATATTTCACAAGCTTTCTTCTGTCATCTCTAACAATTTTACTCTCCAGAAAATTATCAAAGCTCACCTTAAATTTATGTGTATTTCTATTCCATTCGAGGAACATTATTAGAAGTTCTATTGAAATTTCACAACTAATTTCATATTGTTTATGTTTACCCTGCTCTATTCTTATGAACTTAACCTTTATTATTCCAAGCCAAAAATATAAATTATATTGTTACTATTTCTCCTGAAAAGCTTCTTTTATTTGTTACTGAACTTTTCTAAAACTATTCAGTCCTGTTTACAGACATAATCACAGGTAAATATCAAATTACAAGTATGAGCTCACTAAAGCTTTATAAAATAATTACATTTTGTTTATATGTTAATTATATTTTAACTTTCCCCTAATATAACAATAAACTAGCCATAATATCATTTATTATACTTTTTTTTTACAAAAGGTTTTAACTTACTAATTTCATACTAAAATAAAACAGTCAAAGACAGTGTACTGTGCCATGAACAATGAAATTGAAGATAGGGTGAAAGCTTTATTAACTCATATGAATAGGATTAGTATATATATCATGGCTTACCTCTTAGTGTAATGCTATACAAGGCACTAAATATAGTGTTTTCCTAAGTGCTTTTAACTTCAAGGACATCTAGGTGACAAAGCAGAACTTTCCATAAGTTATGTGGGTTATATAACATGGTCATATCAACTTGAAAAATGTTTAGAACACATGAAATATGTAAATGTTACTATATTAAGCCATAATCATGAGTGCTCACCACATCTTCGAATTTATTCTGGTAAAAAACAAACAAACAAAAAAAAAACTGCAAACCACTCTTTATATATGTTGTGCCATGTGACACTGTCACCTTGGTCTCAACTGAATGGGGTTGAGCCCAATGCCTGAGCTATAGGCAGCTATTTTTAGGTAGTAGTGCAAGTCTCATCAAGATGATGATTAATTGGTAAACCATTTCTTTTCTTACAATATTTTAAATTAGATAAACACACACACACACACACACACACACACACACATTCATGCATGCACATTGGTGGGTGCCCATGGATTACATAGAAACTGAAAAATATGCAAGGAGAGAGTATACAGATTCTGTGAGGAAGTTAAAACCACAATTAAACAGAAGCTGTAAGAGGAAAAGGAAACAGTTACAAATAAAAAGAAGTAGAAACAGAAAACAGTGAAGTGTTCAGAATGGCAGAATTCTATAAAATAATTGGGCCACAAGGGCTACTGTAGTTTTCTCAAATAAGATTTAATTTTTCCCTGAGACCTAATGACTTAAATGCTGAGATGAGAGGTGTCTCTGAGTAATTAATTGACAAACTAACCCATGTCACTACAAATAACCTGAGACAACAGCTATTCATTGAAATCAAAGAGCATTTAAGTAATTTAAACATACACAACTAATAAGTATAATAAAGGGTCAGAAAATAACCCAAAGAAGGTTTATAATATATGGAAAGAAACACATGAATATGTCTTATTTAATTTCATTTAAAATAAACTTACCTATGCTAAAATTCAACAAAAATTTATTTTAATACCCACGTTGAAATATAAGACTGTACTTGTTTAAAGACTTAAAGTTGGCAATTAGGGACCTAAAGGATTTGACTTTTGATTAAATTTGATTTGTCATCAGAAGTACACAAAAAGGTATGTCTCTATTTGCAACTTAAAAATATAAATTATGTTCTAAAAGTTCACAAGCATGTTCTATCTAAAAATCAAATTATCTCTAGTTAGATACAAAAGTACACTCCTAAATTTTTGTTTTGTTTTGTGTTTTAATAAATTATTTTTTTTCAGTATACAGGTGCAATTCCTGTGCTGCTTTCAGTGCATATGTTTTGGTTTCTGTATGTATATATCTTGAGGTTTTTGTTTTTCTCCATAACTACAAATTCTCATTATAGCCATATCAAATTCTATCTATATATCTCAATATCTAGTTTAACTTTTTCTTTCTTTTATTTCTCCTCTTCCATTTTTTATCTTCATCTTTTTGATGACTTTCTTTTTTTTGCAGATAGAACACTAAGAATCAGAGAGACACTAAACATAATGTTATTTATGTTTCCTTCTTAACTTCAGTAAAAAGTAACTGTATTGATATTGACTTATATTGAGAGAGAAGTTTAGAACTCACTTTCCCACGTACAGAACGATGCACATATGTGAATTCAACCTAAGGTCATAAAGCAATGGGTAAAAGAAAACTTCATATAACAATGATTGTTTTGCTTTTGAAATATAATAAACAGCACAAAGGATGTAATGATGGTCTTATTTTTAAGACATCTTTAATACTATAAAAACAATTTTATTTTTACCTTTTCACCTCACAAATGTTATGATAAACAGGATATCATTGGCTTAAAAGCAGGAAATGAAGTCACTGAGAAAACCAAGTGAAGGAGCTGAGAATAAAATTGCCTAACACCTCATATTTCTTTCCTTCCTTCCTTTCTTCCTTCCTTCCTTTATGGCTACTAATATATATTTTTCTTAATCTCCAGGAGAACTACAGTTTTTGCTGCAAAAATAATGAATCCAGTTTCAGAGATTATTGTTCTAATTGTAGTTCTTTATTATGCTTTATGCTTTAATAAAAAAATATAATTAATTTTTTTTGTGTAACAGGAATTAATTGATTACAGTAATAATGATACTTTGTCTATATTAATTTGGAAAATGTTTTTAGTTTACCTCTATAAAATGCTACTTCTAATTTTAACTCAATTATACATGAAAGAAATTGTTATCTAACCCATATTCTAATATAACCATCTCTCAGAAACTAATACTAAGGGGGGAAAAAAAAGAAACTAATTTTTATTGAGTTTTTAATACATGCCAGCTTTTTTTCAAATCATTTTTATTTCATCTGTTCATTTATGCTATGATAAATGCATTCTTTTTTTCATTCTCCAAGTTCACAAGTTAGAGCTTAGTTTGATCTTATTGATCCAGGGGATCTGCCTAGCTACTATCCAGAGAAATTTCCACTACAAAACAATGTCTTCCTACAAAACACCATGTATGAATGAATTTTGATTGATAAGTGTTACAGGCTCACTCTACCAATTTACACTTATATAAAGACAATATAGAACTGAAGTTTAAACAATTATATTGTTTGGGATACACAGAAGACACTAATCAAAAATTTTTTTATGTTTGCTAAACCCATGTGAAGAACATTTAAAAGTAACCTCAAAAAAGATAATGGTTGGACAAGGAACTCGCAAGCACAAAGAAAAAACCATGTGAAGTTACTATAAAGCAACGATCTGCAAGGCAAAGAAGAGGTCTCAGAAATCAAACTTGCAAACGTCTTAATTTTGGACTTCTAGACTCCAAACTGACAAAATAAATTTTCATAATTTAAACCAGAAAAAAAGATCATTTTCGATTTTAGTAAATTAAAGCAATTTATCAAAACTCTATTTTCCCCCACTTTTACTACAAATTATAAATTTTCTTAAATCACTGACTAAATATTCTAAGTTTATATAAACATCTTTACATTAGACTATTACATTCATGCCAGTCCACTTGACATGGACTTTTTTATAGTCACTCGAGACAGAGTTCATGAGTTGATAATATTTGTAGCATTCAATAGCAAATGTAAAAAGAGACAGACTAGTTATAAACTATTTTAAATAGAAGTAGGTATTTTTGTTTATGTTCTTGAACAAAAATGTCACAGGTTTTTACCAAACTTTATAGAGTTGAGTCAAATCTTTGTAATTGTTGAAATTAGCTTAGTTTGGATAAGTTAGCACTATGTTTCCAAAGATTTATTTTTTAATTTTTATTTATTCTTGTTTGCCTGTTATTATTTTACACACCTATTAATAGAACAATTAGAAATAATTAAATCAAAACCAGAGATGAAGCTTCAGATCCTTTAAATTCCTCTCTACTTCCCAATGAAACATAATATTTTGAGGAAGCAGCTGAGAAAGGCACATGTTCTTCTGAGCAGCTGACATAGAAACTCATCTGAAGAATAGACTGAAAATTTGTAAGAGAGTACAGAAAGAAGAACATGTACAATCCTGTGAAATGGGGTTCTCATTTTTCTCCCTTCTTTATAGCTATATTTTTTCATTATCTCTTTAAGATGGACAATACTATTAATAATTCATCAATACTACGTAAATCTCTCATTGAATCTGTCATCTTAGAAAGTGTTTAAAATCATCAATGTATGACTGTCAAAGTTTGATTCTTTCATCAACATTTAAATCATTATTGAGCATCTTCTATGTGGTAGGTATTGTTGTGGTAGGCACTAGCAATGCTCAGGCTTCTATAACAAAATACTGTAGACTGGTGGTTTATAAACCACAGAAATTTATTTCACACAGCTCTGGAGGCTGGAAAGTTCAATATTATAGTGCTAGCAGGGTCAGTGTCTGGTGACAACCCTCTTCCAAGTTGCATACTGCTGACTTCTCTCGGTGCCCTCTCTGTGGATGGGATGAGCTAGCTCTCTAGAACCTCTTTTATAAGGCTTTATTATAAACTTTATTAATAGTGATTTAAATTATTTCATTAATAATAAATAAAATGCATTCATTAATTTTATTCATGAGGTTTCTGCCCTCATGACCTGATCACCTTCCAAAAGCTTCCCTTGCTAATGAAATAAATTGGACATTAGGATTTTAGCATATAAATCTTGCAGGGACAATCTAGAAAGAATGACAAACGTATAAAATAATTATACAAATAAATGTAAAAATTCAAATGAGGGAAGTGAAAACAAGGAGGGGTATGTGGTATCATGAATTTCTATAAAAGAGGAATTTGACTTATGCAAGAAGATCAAGGAAGGCTTCCATGAAGAAAAGATTATCATGCTGAAACTGAAAAGGAGAAGGGTTAACTAAATAAAGAAAGAAGATAGATTCTGAACACATTACAGGAAAAAATATATATATCCCAAAGAGAGGGGAAGAGTATGGTGGTATAAGACAAGAGAAGAAGACAGCGCCAACACTATGCAGAGCCTTGTAGGATGTGAGAGCAAGTTTTTCCTGTGTTCCAAGAGCAATAGAAAGCTTTGTTTACTCAGAGAAATGATATGATTAAATATAAACAACAACAACAAAAAGATTACTCTTTTAAAATCTGAAGACTAAAGAGTATCTAGAGTAGCAAAAAGTATAGTAGTTAGAGATAATTGTAATTGAGTAAGGAATTAATTACATGGTAGCTTAAACTGTGGAAGGTGGTGATGGAGATGGAGACAATATATTAGCCTGAGAAGATGAACCTGTTAGGACTGTCAGACTGACTCCTAGTCTCCTGGCTTTTGTAACTGGATGGTAAAGCCAATTCCTGAGGTAAGATACACTGAAAGAGGAGCAGGGGCTAATGGAAAATGATGAGTTTGAGATGCATTAAAGAGATAGTCAAGAGATTTCAATAGGCATTAGATATATGAATCTAAAGTTTTGAGGAGCAGTTGTTGATAGAATTAATAATAAATGTGTAAGTTACCTATGTAGAGACATTCATTGAACCTAGAGGTATGAGAGAAACTACTCAAAAAATAAAAAAGTGAGATGAGGAACAAGTATAGGCTTAGAAAGTAAGCATACATTAAAAACTTACTATAGAGTTCGAGATAGAATCTCATCTCTTTCTTTGTTCTACTCTTTTCTGAAGTTTATTTTATTTATATGAAAATGAGTATAGTAATATCTTCCTAGGGTTATTGTCAGATTAATTAATGTGAGAAGTAGCTCCTATTGTTTCTTGCAAATAGAAGTTTATTAAATGGCAGAAACAGTGATGCTGATAATAATGATTGGTGGTTGTGGTGGTGACTTTATTTCCACTGACCAGATAGTTATATAATAACTTTTATTAAAATGCTAGTCCTTTGAATTAAAATCTTTCTTAAAACTTTTTGGTCATGTCATCAACTTTTTTTTTTTTTTAACAAAAGAAGCTGAAAATAGTTTAACCTTTCATTGATGACTCAGGATCATGTTGTCACTGCTAGTTATAATGCTCTGTCATGTCTGTCTCTAAAATTCTTAATTTAATCAGCTTGAAATCAGATAACCACAATTATTAGAATTGTGACTAAAATAAATGTAGATAAAGTGACACTTAATGGATTTTGAATAAAGTGCATGGATTTTATGACATTTATTGGAATAGATGAGGAATCATAATTGCTTCCTTCCTGATCATTTGCTATCTTTCAGATGGTTGAGATTGCCAGGTGGTATATACTTGAGTAGGCCTGTGTGTTAATTCACATTCATATACTGAATGATTCTTCTTAACCAGAAATTCTTTTAATATGGAATTGTATGTAGATAGATAGTTATAAATACTTATTATTTATTTAAATTTACTTCTTTAATAAATTTCAAATCAACTAGCTGCATACATTATCTCAGTTACAAACTCAAGAAAAGATGAAATATTTAATAGAGAAACACACATACAATATGTCTATGCTTACTTTTCTCAACAAAATAAAAATTTAAGCAGAGATGGAAATATGAAATATGGAGGAGTTTTCTATTTGATATTAAAAGCAATTATTGCGCTTTGCAGAGCCTACTACTATATTTTAATTATGTCCCTTTTTATTATAATTTTTCCTAAAGTTTCTAATTTTTTTTTGGCACGCTCTATCATAGACTCATTCTTTCCTCCCACTTTGATAGTCAATCAAATATTGTGTTGACTTTTGTTTTCCAGAGGTCTTTTTTCTGGGAACTTTCTGTTCCTATTTGGACCAGCCAATCTCTAGGTTTGCTACAACATACTAGGGCTTGTATTCACTATTTTTCTACATTAGTTTTATCTTTAATTTTTGCTTCAGCATCTTTTCAATCTGGATTATTCAGTTGATAATTATTTATTGGGTGGTTACCATGTGTCAGGCAGTGTCCTAGGTTCTGGGTAGCTAAAGTGAAAATAAAGTAAAAATTCCTGTACTTGTGGAATTTATATTCTGATAGGAGACATACAATGTACAATGTGCATAGTTTGATGTTAATAGATATTTAGAAGAAAAATAAAGAAATAGGAGAAGAAAAGAAGATTAGAGATTGCCTGTGCACAGGGAAAGTGTTAGAAAAGTATAGAGTTAAATTTTAAAGAGGCTGATTAGAAAAGATCTCTCTGAGAAGAAGATATTTGAGCAAAGACCTGAAAGAAATGAGAAAGTGAGACATATGAGTATTTAGGAAAGAGCTCTCTAGACAAAGTGAATCACCATGTAAGAGGTTCCTGACATTGAGGTAATGGTACTTTGTACTATGTCCCACTGCCATATCAGTCAGAATTGATGGCTTTGGGAATTATTAACTGAACCAAAGTATCCAGTGAGTGTCTTTGCAAGAAAACTCTGCAGAATGGAGATGTCTATACTAGAAAGAGACTGAAACACCCAAGCAGATATTTTACAGAGGAATCTGACCGTGGCACACATAAACAAAATCAAAGAGATTAGAATAGTTAAAAGGGACCCAGCAGAGACTGAGAGGCAAGGGCACTAATGATAATCAGAGCCCAGCAGTAGAGGGAGACAAATAAACAGAAAAAATAAACAGAAAGGAAGCAGAGGCAGCAGAAATCTGAAATCAGAAAATGCTGAATTCCCAAGTTGCTGATTGTGGAGCAGCTAGGGTGACATGAATTGTGTTCACATTGCTCCAATTTTTGATGAATTTGTTTCCTCTATTCCTTATAGTTTTTACCATGAAACCTTGTTCCCTGAGGTAACTGAAACTGTGTCTATGCCTTACAAACTAAAAGAACCACTAATGACAAAGTAATTATTTCTGCCCTCCATAATTAGCTTGATTCTTTATTTAACTATTACTTCCTTCTTTAATGCAACTTAGAAAAAAAACACTAGATAGGTTTAGAAAATGTGCATTTTCAGCAGTATTAAAGTCATTCTACCCTATAACCATCCACTTGCTTTTCTCATATTGGGACTGTCTGAGAGGCATTTTCGTTCTATCCCACCATAGGATTTCTAGAGTCTCTGTATCAAAGTGAATTCTAACGTTTACTGGACTGATTTGTCATATTCTTGTCTACTCTCATGCTTGTATTTAGGATTGAGATTATAGATGTATGGTCTCTTTGTATTTCTACTAGACTATTAGATTTCTCAACTTCTTTTGCATAATTACTGCCTTGAGTCTCAATCCACTGCAGCAACTGTGGGAGGTAACTGCACCCTTACCTTGGGCGATTGTCACCATAATCTTTCGCTCTCTCCATTGGAACCTCAAAGCATACTGACTGTGAATTTTCTACTCTAGGAGACTAATGTATTCATAACATCTTGCAATACATATTAGGCCAGCGAATGCATGACTGTTGCACTTTAAATAGTCCGTTACTTAAAGACAGGAGCAATTACCGATAGCTGGCTCCGAAGCAGTGCTTTACATCCATACATTTAAATTGCTCCCTGTTCCAGTGGGATAAGTAAAATAAAACATCATTTCTTTTCCTGTTTTCTTACTGGTAAATTTCTACCTTTCATGTTACAATAGTTGGGAAATAAGTGTCCCTAATAAAATGTGCTTAAGTATGGTAATTCAGCAGAGACATGCATATTAGTCACTGGAGTCGGCTTTTAGTAGTTCCCATTTTTCCTCATGAAAAAAACTGAATAAAATTATGATAACGAAATGTAAGTCATACCACAATTATTTTGCTAAGCTCAGCCTCTGAAGTGCAAAAAATTCTATGGAATTTTTTTAAGCTGTCCTTAAGCAATTTTGTATTTATTTGGGTGGTGCTCTCATCCATGGTTTCCTTTTTTTTTTATGTGGCTGATTATAAAGCATTTTTTGCACTCATAAATTTCTCTCTGTTAGCATTGTATTGTTAAACTTTTGCTGTTGCTACCTTAGTCTAAATAGCACAAGGTGAAAAAATAAGTAATGAATTCTTAGTAACGATAAAATAATTTTACTATTTATTAATTCAAATTCTTGAATTCTCCAGAACCTCTTCTTAAATCAGCATTCTTATTTGCAGAATTTCAATTGTTTAGACAATGTCATATTGTCTAAATATTATATTAACTCTTTAAGAGAGCATTACTACTTCAAAAGGGAGAAATTCTATTGGGAACAAAGCTAAGATCTCAAGGGATGTAAACCCTATTTTTATATAAATATATTTAAGGTGGAGAATAGGCATAGGAAGAAGAGAATGGGAGATAGATCCATCTAAATAGAGCTGAGTGCTTCAGATTGATAAATTAATATATAAAAATATTTGTGCTATCGAATCAATTGACTGGATCCCCATGGTAATGCACCAAAGGTTGCTGGTTTGATATTTGTGTGAGTCACTAAGTTTTACACAATGGGTAAAAACTGCTTCACAGACCCTTCTCTAACTTCACAGACACTTCTCAAACCATTTTGTAAGCATGAAATCATGAGATGATAGAGCAAAAATGTTTGATGCCCCCACACGATGGCATTGGATGGCATTGGATGGCGACCCTGAGTGCTGGTCCCATGGAGGGTAAACAGTAGCTTTTCATTTCTATAGAAACAACTAGTTAATATTGTGGGACTACCCAAGTTCTGCTGACTATTTATACATAGCAGGCACTTAACTTTTTTGAATAAAGAAATTTCTGATTCTATGGGCTTATATGAAACAGTCATCATGCAAGATACCTGCTAAAATAAAGAAGATAGGGCATGAGAAAGAAACAGTATTGAGGGTTGGCAGTAGGAGGAGAAGTTTGAGAAAGCCTTCCAGAATTTTGCCTGATTAGCCTTTTTCTTGCTCCATCGAAGTAATATTGAGGGAGAAGTAATATGAAGCATTTTGAACAGAGGGGGCAATGTGAGCAAAGGCACAGGGTAAAAAGTTCTCTGATATTTTTGTACTACATAGACTCATTTTTGAGAAGGATGAAAACTTCCTTCTCTATTGTACCTCACATACTTCAAGCTATTTTCAGGGAATCAGAAAACAGAGAAAACCATATCTGTTTGAAGCTAAAATTACAGAGAGTTCTGCTTTAAAAAATCTTCTGGTCTATATCTGGATAGAGACTTAATCTGAAAAGGTTTCATTCTTGATCACTACCTCACACTAATCACATCCAGGCCAACCTTCAATGCATATTGCTGTAAGATCTTGTGTGCCTACATTTGTTGTAACAGAATAAACTTTTGAGTCAATTTTCTTCTACAGAGTTTACTAGCCCTTGCTAACATTGCTAAATATTTAAGGCAAGGATGTCTTTTTAGATTTAATAGAGCTTATAAAAAGATCTCTCTACCTAAGTGAATTCAACAATTTGCAGAGTAAACACCTGAATAACAAACAGGACACGATTTAACAGTACCTAGAAGAAATAGATCTATGTTGAATTGTTTTATTAAAATAAGAAAAACAAAGAAATAGTAAGCAATGAGAACCACTAAATAAAGGAGCTTGGTAGTTATCAAAGTAATAATTTTTTTTAAGTGCAGAAAATTGCTAAGAAGAAAGGAGAAAAAGTCTGGTCCTTTATAATGTTGATACTTAGAATTTATATGATACCTCTGATCTTTACCACCATTTCTCTCATCCATGAAACTTCTAGAGATGTTACGAAGTGGTCAATTTATAAAGTAACTATTAGCAACACAAATTATGCTAAGTCAATCACAGTTGTGGGATAAAAATAGAAACCAGATTTGCATATTCAAATTTACCGTGTATTTTCTTATAATTACTTCTTTCCCACCCACCTGCTTCCTTTTAAACCAGCACCCACCTAACAAACTAGAAAGGTATGTTGTTAAGAATGAGAGCGTGAATGACTGTTCTCCCTTCTTCACTAATCTATGTTTTTTGTTCAATTTTGTTGAGATATAATTGACATACAACATTTATTATATATAATAAATATATATCACATAACTTTTATTGTATATATAACTGTCATATATATAATATAACAGTTAAAAGTATGTAACATAATGATTTGATATATGTATATATTGGGGAATGGTTTCTACAGTAAATTTAGATAATAGTATTACTTTACATAGTTACAATTTTATTATGCATGATGAGAACTTTTAAGATCTACTCTCTCAGAAACTTTCGAATATACAATAAGTATTGTTAACATTGTTAACTATAGTTACCTTGTTATGCATCTAATCCTCAGAATTTATTCATCTTATAACTGAAAGGTTATACTTTTTGACCACCAACACCAATTTTTCCCACCCCTCATTCACCCATTCCCCATATCTGGTAACCACCAACCTTTCTGTTTCTGTGAGTTTACTATTTTTTACATTCTGCATATGAGTGAGATCATACAGTGTTTGTCTTTCTTTTTTTGATCTACTTCATTTAGCATAATGCAACTTGCAAGTGAAAGGATTTTCTTTTTTTATGGCTCAATAGTATGCTATAGTATATAAACATCACATTTTCTTTATCAATTCAATGGATAATTACATTGTTTCCATGTTTTGAATATTATAAATGTTACTATAATGAACATAGAAGTGCAGATATTTATTTTAGTGTTTATTTCTTTTAGATATATACCCAGATGTGAAACTGTTGGATAGTATAATAGTTCTGTTTTTAATTTCTTTAAGACCCTCCAGCTGTTTTTCATAGTGGCGGCACCAGTTTACAGTCTCACTAAAGGGTTCCCTTTTCTTTACATTCTTGCCAATATTTGTTACCTCTTAACTTTTTGATGACAACCATGCTAACAGGTGTAAGGTAGTAATAGTTCATTGTAGTCTTGATTTGCATTTCCATGATGATTAGTGATATTTAGCACCTTTTCATATACCTGTTGGCCATTTATATGTCTTCTTTGGAAAATCATTCAGTTTCTCTTTTGTCCATTTTTTAATTGAATTGTTTCTTTGTTTGTTTGTTTGTTTTATTATTGAGTTGTTTGAGATTATATACATAATATATAATTATATTTATAAATATATGTGTGTATATGTATACACACATAAATTTAGATATTAACCCCTTATTGAATATATAATTTTCAAATAGTTTCTCCCATTCTTTAGGTTGACTATATATTTTTTGAGTTTCATGTACTCTACAGAAGTATTTTAGTTTGATGTAATCTCATTTATTTTTAATTTTTGTTTCCACTGCTTTGGTGTCAAATGCAAAAATTATTGCTAAGATCAGTGTCAAGAAGTTTACCTCCTGTTTTCTTCTAGAAATTTTATGGTTTCAGACCTTACATTCAAGTGGGTTTTTTGGGTCCATTTTGAGTTTATCTTTATGTATGATTTGAAATAGAGACCCAGTTTAATTTTTTTGCATTTTAAAATTTGTGTATGTTTGGGAATTGTACTATCTTAATGAGACTCGTTGGAAAAAATTGGTTAGAAGTTTAGTTTTGGGAGACTTAAAAAAGGTTTTAGTTACTCCGATTAACATAAAATAGTAGATGGAAAATAAAACTAGGAAAAAAAAGTTCAGACAACAAAAAAACTAGAAGTTCAAATATGTGGCAAAAGCAAGGTATTTCGTGGTCATCTTATACAGATTTGGCCTTTATCCTGTAGCAATTGTTCATTGCCTTCAGCCATCATATTTCAATAGAAAAAGATATTTTTTCTTTTAGAGGAAAAAACTTATCCTCTACCCTCTTAGTTTCTATTATAATAGCCTGCAAATTAAACACACACACAGACACACACACACACACACACACACGATAGTTTAAAAGAAGAAAAGAAATATACATTTTATTTTTAATTTTATATACAAAGAAGCTGCACAGAAAACAAATGAAAGCTCAAAGAAATAATAGTATTTTATTTAACAAAAGGCAATATATTGTGGAGAAGTCACCAGACAAAGAAGAAAAAGTTTTGAGCTTCTAGGAGCAGTATACTGTGAGAAGGTAAATTATGGGGGAAATCTAATGGTAGATAAGGTTTATTCAGTAAAGTTTGTTCATCCAGACTCATCTTGGTTCCTTCTCCATCTATAGTAATAAGGGTTATTGCCCTTTTGCTGATACCAGCATCAAAATAAAAATGAGTGAAAGTGATATGAAAATTTATTTTTTCTTATTATTGATTGATCTAATAGATGAGTTTGTTTAAAATAATAACAGCAACCATGTATTTGATGATGAATGATTATCTGTATAAAGATGCACATGTATGTTTATGGATAAGTAAAAAAAAAAGTCCAAGTTATACAAAATGTTTCTCTCAAAAAAAATTTTAGTTTTTCTCAATGATAAACCTGTATTACAAAAGATTATTTAATTATTATTAATATTATTGGTTTTTGTAATAAAAATTATGAAAATTAGTTTTCTCCCTTATTATAAAGTACCTACATAATATCCTTGATTTTTTTCTCTTGATTTACAGAATCTAAAATATTTCTATTTTTTTCATTGCAACTTTGTGTTTGTCAACTCCTTGTCTAAAAGTTGTGTTTATTCAACATGTTTTCTCTTTGGACTTTTAAATATACTTCAGAGTGTTTAAAAACAATAATAACTTTTTTAAAAAAACTTATATTAATCTCTCTCTTTCCTAAATTCAAGTAGCAACTTGCAACTTAGCAGGCCTTTTTATCAATTTGTATGTTTTTGTTGTTGTGTGTATGTGTGTGTGTATGTGTTTGTGTCTACAGAATTGAACATTATCTTAGCTCTTTAACAGATTCCAGGCTTAAAAGAGGCAAAGTCATTTTATAAACTTATTTTGTTTACCATGAATGATAATGCTTTGATATTAACCAAATGTTGGCCAACACTATATAAATAAATGATTAAGTGAAATAGAGAATTTGAGTCTAAACATTAAATCTAATCCAAAATACACATATTTAATATGATCATGCATATTTTACTTCAGAATGAAAGTCCTCATCTTCAGCTCCCTAAAGACTCAGAAAATGTCAGTGAAATGAAAAAAAAAAAACATAAGTGAACAAAACTAGAACCATTGTAAGAAGACCCTGTTGAGACCTAACTCAGTCTCTCACCACAGTATGACCAAGACAAACTGATAACACCTTTCCAAGTTCCTTTTCACATAAGGCTTGGAATGGATGATCTCTAATTTTCCCTCAAATTCTAATTATCTGTTACCATGAGCTGACCCATCAGCAAGTTGTATTTCTGGTCATAGATACCATTATTTAAAGAGATGCTAGTCAGATATCTCTTCTGCAAAATATTAACCTTGCTAATTTTTGACTTTTTATTATGAACCATGCATTATGTTCATTGCTTTCTGGGATTCTCACTTAATTCTCAACTTCTAACACTAATTACCTCCTAAAGGCTCCATCTCCAAATACTAACACTTAAAAAGTTAGAGCTTCTATATATGAATTTTAGAAGGACACAAACATTCAGTGTAAAGCATTTCCATTTAAAATTTTACTGAAACATCTTTACTAAGAGTTTATTTACTCCATGACCTTTAGAAAGAACACTCTGCCTTAAATATTAAGACAGCTTTGAGCCAAACTAGAAAATGTGATTTGAAATTCTACCCAAACATAGACTCTACCAGGTCCTATCCTCAACCAATGTCTTGATTACTACAAATGAGTTTTAGACTTTTTTCCCCCTTCTTTTTAGGTAAAAATCAAACTACCAAGTTTATATATTTTATGACATCCTACTTTCTAGCTCATCCGAAATAAATAAAAGAATATCTATGTGTGTGTGTACATTTTTGAATTACATTAATTTTTTTTCTATTTCATTTATTTCAATTAACTCATGAAACTGAAATCATTCTGTTTTAGTTCCCAATGAAGTGATATGAACAAGTGTTTTTAGAGTAGAGAGAAGGCCAAACTCAATGTGATGAATAGTTTTAGTAATTAAACAAAGCACCTTGCAGTGAGGACTCTGTACAAAAAAAAGGGCATATATAAATTTATTTTTATGTAACTGTATCTACCAACTTACTGTAATGTACTAGGTAAAACAAAATAGTAAGTAAAAAAATATGTTCTAAAATTATATCATCACAAAATCCAAGAAAATCTTTTTTTCTTAGAAGAAACTTTTTGTTAATGAAACACAACCAGTTACTGTGATCTCACTGTTTTTCTCTCCACTGAGCAGGTTATACTTGATATTTCATCCAAGTCAGAATTTTTCAAGACAACTGAGCAAGTCTGGTGTAGAAAACTTTAATGTGGTTGGAAAATATTCAGCATTGGAAAAAAGTCTGTATCAGGCTATAAACTGGCTATATTTTCTTTCTCTGATGTCTTTTCTTTCTCCTGAAGTTATTAGGTCTTTGCTCCCTTGAATCCTCAGGTTGTCAGTTTTCAGAAAAGATAAGTGATTGACCTGGTTAGTTAACATGCCTCTGTGCTAACCCTCAGCCTTTTTTGAGTTCAAGTGTGTCATAGGGCAAGACTTTTTACTTGCCCACATTTTCTTCATGTAAAACTTGTGAGCTTTGTTATTCAGTGCCAACTCACAAGTTGGCTGATGACTCACAGTGAAATCAACTAATCTTATGGGAAGGGAAATCTACAAATGCCAAATTGTACTAAATTGTTAAATAATGTGAAGCTGCTAAGTTCAGAGTTAAACAGTCAAACCTGCCTAATACATTTGTTGCATATTTTCAGAGCCTGAATCAACTCATGAAATCAGAGGTCAGATAAATTAAGTAATTATTATAATAATGATTATTTACTATATCCCAGTCACTGTGCTAAAGTGCTTTATATGGATTAGTTTATTAAACTTCACACCAACCTATAAGGCAGGTATTGCTATTATCTTCAGTTAACAAATGAGGGTAATTAACTGGCCCTAGGATATCAATTGATAAATGGTGGCATGAGAAATGAACCCAGAACTTTCTAGTTATAAAGCAATTAAATTATAATGCGTGTAATGTAGTCATTCCCTTTGACTTTCAATAATAGAATTTCAAGCCAAGATCTTTAAAGGTTTGGAATGAGCACTAAAGTAAGAGAGCCTGGGAGGCTCTGCCAATCGCTGGCTGTGCATCATTGAGCAAGTTATGTTAACTCACCAGTAAAATGGGGTCAATAACTGAATAACCGTCCCTTCTCGTGGGGTTGTTGTAAGATAATCCATGTGGAACATGTAAACTAGTACTCAGTACTTAGTGAGCATTCAAAACATTTAGGTATTATTATCACTTAATGACAATATAATTACTAATAAACACAACATTACCAATTTTAACTAGAAAGTATGTGTACAAATAAACACCAATTCACAGGTCTCATTTGACCTATTGATTCCTACTTGTTGATATAATAAAAATAAGAGAATAATCAGGTGGTATATTCTCTTACACAGATAGTTGTCTGGCTTGATTGTAAGATTTAAATACCAGTTGCTATTCCTATCCCAAGCTGTTATTAATGAGCTAATAGTTTATTTGTGTGCATTTTAAGAGAAATTGTAGAGTGCAGTAATGGCTCTATTATCTACATTAAGAATTTGGATTCCGTGTGGTCAGTGGGTAGGAAAAATCTGCAGTTATTTCAAAACACTCTTGTATCCCTCTACCTTCTGCTTAAGCAGATAAAAACGATCAAAACCTTTAATTAACCAAAGAATAGACATAAAAAATTATGTGTATTTACATTTGTTTTCAAGTGGCCTAAAGAAACCACAAGCGGTTATGTGATCTTAGAATATTGGAAATTTTTCTGGGCTGGTGTGTTTAATGTTAACTCCTCTAAATTCAGGCTCTGTGGGGCCCCAGGTTCAGATTAGCCTTGAGTTTGAATTCCAGCCCTGCCACATAACTAAATGGATGACCTTAGACATGTCCCATTAAGCTTCCATTTCTTCTTTGGAACAGTGTAAAATTATACCTACCTCTTCGGTAGTGATGGCCTTTAAGAGAATCTATGTAATGAAATGAAGTATACTATGGCATATTGTATTCTCAATAAGTCTTAGCAATTATGATTTTATAAATATTCTTATTATGTCTCCTACTCAGAATTAAAGAGAACTGTAATTTAGCCTGTTTTTAGACTCTTAATGGTTTTTCAAAGGTTAAAAAGAAAAACAATGTTCCATGAAACTTAAAACACTTAAGAAAAGTTAAGAATATATGACTTTTATCTGAAAAATCTTATATTCCCCTAAATTCCAAGTAACACAAGCCAAGTTTTTGTGCTGAGTTTTTTTAATCATGCAAAATTATCAAACCATCAAGTAACTTTTTTGAAGTGTGTGGGATTGCTATCATACTGGGTGCCATAATATAAGTTAGTGATATAAGCAGCATTTATTAAATTTTAAATGTCATTATAAACTAGTTTCAACCTTTGAATATTTTTATGAGAATTAAATATTTTAGTCATGGCTTTAATGGATAGAATTTAAATCACAAGCCAGAAGGCAACTGAATTTTTCTGGTACCCAAGTCCGAGTCCTATTCAGATTTAGGTCCATGTGTGGGAATGTCAGGTATTTTCTGTGCCTCCTATTTAACTCGATAAGTTTAAATGTTGAATAAGAAGAAGCTTCCACATGGAAGAAGCCTCCAAATCAAGCTCCTTTTGAAGTTTCTTGTAAATGTGTCTTTCAATGAAGGCGATTCTTTGGCTTTGCAGAAGAAAATTGCTATTGTCCTCTCTCCCTTAACAACTATAAAAAAAAAATTGCTTTGAAATGTAAAATACTATACTGTACAAATATATTAGGAAATCCTCCCAATCTTTATTTTTCTCCAGATTTTTATATCTTGTCTCTACAGAAGAGTGGTGTCATTTTAAGACAAGGGTAGTGTTCCAAGATATATCCATGGGGGCAGGCGGTATAACCTTAAAAGAAAGCCTGGCTGTCAGCATCAGGAAGATTAAGCTTGAATCCAAAACCTACCATTTTGAGGTATGTAACTCTCAAAATTAGACAGGCTCTTTTGCCTTATTTCTATCCCCACTTTTACCTCTTATCTCTGAAATAAGGATACTACTAATACCAATATCACAGGGTTATTCTTAAGGTTGTTATAATAGTAGAATTTAAAAAAAAAATTTTTTTGTTAGATCCATTGTCAAATATATTATCCATTTCCATCAGAACAAAGAATCTGTGTAGCTCCCCCATATCCAGGAAGCTTTAGAAATAGACTGATAGTCATACAGAGCATGTTTGATTCATTTTACACATGGTAATACCTAATGTAACTATCTCTGAGATAAGTGATTCTCAATCCAGACTACACATCATAATCATATGAGAGCTTTAAAAATACTGATTCCCAGACTTCTTCCTTAAATAATCAAACCACAATCTCTGGAAATTTGGCCCTTGGCAGTAACTGGCATTTTTTTAATGTAAAAAAAAAAAATCCATCTTCCATATTATTATCTCAATTCTGTGGTCTTATCTTATTGACCATACAACTTTGAGGTTGAATATATTTAGATATTTTTAAAGAAATGTAGATTTGACTACATTTGCAGCTTTCATGGAAATTCAAACATGACATCTAATAGGAAATCTTCACAAAAACTCAAATTTTATCTTCACCACCGCTAAAACTTTCCTTCTAAACATAAAAACTTTTTTAAACATCTTTTCTCTCAACTTTTGGACAGTGATTTTATCTCATATTTCTAATTGCAACATTGATATTCCCCATTCTTAAACTTTTGCTTTCCTTCTGCAAGGTAGAACAACTATAATATCTGCTGAATTGCCTAAGTGCAGTTAAACACTGCAGGATTAATCTCAACAAATATACATTAATTTTGTTTTGCACAGAAGTTTGTGGTAACTGGAAATTTTCCACAGGTATTTTTCTTGCTAAATTATTATTAATTTTAATCTCTAGATTTGTGTATCATGGTTCATAGATAGAAGGATCAGGAGAGTTCATGATATACCTCAGACACAGGGATGAAACACCAGCTATGAGCCTTAAAACCAGGGAAGGCAGATGCAAACAACACTAAGACTGTTCAGAAAAAAAGAAAGAGAGGTGATTAAATCTCTCTGCTCTCACCACACCAGGGGCAAGCGACTACTCGTTTAAGTTAACAATGACAAAAGTTATTATGCTTTGAACCATTGACTTTATTTAATAAAAAGGAAGAAAAACATACAGGAGTAAAAAGGTTAGAAAACTGTGTTGATATTTTGTTATTTTTTCATAAGACATACATAGAAGAAAATACATAAAGGAAACAGATAAGTAAATTTGAGGTAACTCCCCTTCATCACAGTATTGACACATCCTAATTTAAGAGAATGTGCAGTTTTCTTCCTAATTAATATGCCAACATTTCATGCTTTGAGAGCTCTGATTAGGTTCATTATATCTGTCATCGGCAATCTGTGTTTCTTAATAATAGAATTTACTTGTTTTCTAAAGTTAATTTATTTTTGGAAAGCATTAAGAAGTAGTGGCTTCACCTGGGAAGTATAAGGTTTAAGCCACCCAAACCAAAGATGCAGCTATTTTGTTAGATTGAATAGAAACAGAAGTATTTGATAAAATACAATTTCAACTATAAGAAAAATAGCTTACATAAACAATACTTGAGATTTAAGGGGGCTTGGCCTGATGTTATATGGGCTAATGTCAAAGTGTACAAGATATCATATCATTACTTAGTTGTCTCTAAGGTACTTCAATCTCAGTTATGTGCAAAATTGGACTCAACATCTTCCTTTACTCTCTTCTCAGCTTGGTCCACTTTAAATGAATGAGGACTAGAGAATAAGAAACCTGAGTCATCCTACAAGAGTCCTCCTCTTCATCTCCCATCCTTCCATATCTAGACATTATCACTAATGTCTGTTCATTGATGATCTAGACATATCTCTTTACTCTATTTCCCTATCTACACTTTATTTTCACTATCATCCTAGTCAGGCTACCAGTATCCCTAGATTGGACTGCTGCAAACACCTTTTAAGTGGTCTACTGACATCCATTTTTTTAAAATAAATTTATTTGTTTAAATTAGTTTCAAGTATACAGTACATCAGTTAGACATCTATAATGTTCATAAAATGATACCCCAATTGTTCCCTCCCTCTCCTGGCCCTCCACTTAGCCATCATATTAATGCTAACTGCATTAATCCCCATGCCCAACTACCAAGTACTAATTTGTACTTCTTTAACCCTTCACCTTATTCTCCCAGCCTCCCAACACCCCTCCCCTTTGTCCGTCACCAAATTATCTACTATATTCGTGAATCTGTTTTTGATTAATGTGTTCTTTTTGTTCCTTAGATATTGCATATAAGTGAAGTCATATGGTATTTATCTTTTTTTGTCTTATTTCACTCAGCATAATAACCTCTAGGTCCATCCATGTCGTTGCAAATGGAAGGATTTCATTTTTTTAATGGCTGAGTAATATTTCATTTATATATGAACCATAATTTCTTTAGCCAATCATCTGTTGATGGACGTTTAGGTTGCTTCCATATTTTGGCTATTGTAAATTGTGCTGCCATGAATATTGGCATGCATAGATCTCTACGAATTATTGTTTTGGTTTTCTTTGGATAAATGCCCAGTTGCTGAGTCAAAAGATATATCCATTTTTAATTTTTGAGGAACCTCCATACTGTTTTCCATAGCAGCTGTACCAATTTGCAATCCCACGGACAATGTATGAGAGTTCCCCTTTCTCCGTATCCTCACCAACATTTGCTTTTTTTTGATATATTGATGATACTGACATCCACTTTTATCTTCTTTCATGTGCTTTTCCCACTATATGTGAAGAGATCTTCGCAATCATTTTCTACACAAATCTGATTTTGCCACTTCTTTCTTCCACACCCTTGAAAGTCTTTCATCTCTCATAATTGCCCTCACCTTCCCCATTTGCTTACTTTTACTTACTGGGCCCAGCCACGTAGGCTCCTTGGCTTGCTTCTTAACCACTATCCCCCACAACCACAACCAGTACTCAAAGATAGAACCCTCTTTCCTTCCCTCTAGTCCTAATTTAATCCTACTCATTTTTCAGATTTCAGAACAATCATCATTCCCTTAAGAAACACTTTCCCAATCTTATTGCACAGGTTAATGTCCTTACCACTCCATCTCAGGGTACCACGTACCTTAACACTTATCACATTGTAGTTTTACAATTATTTCTTATTATTTGATTAATATCTCTCCCATTACATTGCGTTTGTTGGCCATTATATCTTTAGTGTCTTGTACAAGTCTAGCTCTTGATAAAGCACTCAATAATATAAATATTAATTGAATGAATTAATTAATCAAAAGATTCAGTTCCTATATACATGAAACGTTAAAAAGAAATTCCATAATTAGGGCATACCTCAGCATAATATTGCAATAAATACTAACAAAAAAAAGTCATACCAACAGACAACTACTAGATGGATTACAGTAATCTATCAATCACTTTCTGTCTAATAGAAAATTGTGGTTCTTATGAAAAAGAAAAACACAATTATAAAACATGGCATAATGCAAAATGGGTTACAGTCCAAAAGTCTCTGGGGAGAGCATAATACCTAACTTTCAGGGTCAACCAAACTAATTTCTATGCCTATATTTTATATTTGAAATAAAATATTTAACACATGACCTTAAATATGTATAAAATTCTTCAAAAATCTCATATATCAAAGGACAATGATGTATTTTTTCAATTAAACATGTCTTTTTGGATGCCAAACTACTATTGGAACATTAACTTTTAAAATATTTTTTTTAGAAATTGACATTTTTTTAAATTTCAATTTTCTAGACATTTGGGATCTCCATTTCATTCCCAACATTCAGAGTGTTTAGCACTCAACACTATGCCTAAATTATTAAGAGTGGTATCACAGAATCAATATAGATCCTGAGTTTTTATTTTAATTTTGAATCCTGGTACCTGTTATGTGTATAATTTGGGGAAAGTTATTTTCATATCTTTACATTTTAGATGCCTTCTCAATAAAATAGAGTTGGACTAAATTCAATACTGTATGCAAAATAACCTCCATAGAGTGAGAGGTACACAAGTAATGGGTTCCCAAATAATGCAAATTATTCTCCTATTTGTTTCACTTTTCTCATCATTTTGACCATGCAAGACATTTGAAAAGTATGGAAATTTATATGCCAATTTGTATATGTTCAGTTTCAAATCAACTTTCATCCATTAGTCTAGGAGATGGATATAAAAGATCTCTCAACTGAGGACTGAAATGACTTTTTCAATCTGATAAGTACATTTTATTTATAGAATGATACAAATCAAGATGACACATGAAAACTGAAAGACATAAAGACCTTTCAAAAAAGGAGGGGAAGAAGTACATGTAATTTGTGTCATTTTCAGATTGAGGTTCTCTGACATGTGGTTTGCCTGAAGGAAATAAGAAGTGATACCAAAGAATTTAACATAACCTCTTCTATATCTAAAGTCTTTCTCAAGGACCACCTTATTGTGGAAATCTGAGTCATGTACCCTATTTCTCTGGAAAGAGTGATTTTGAAACCAACAGCTAGCTTCTTCTAGTCAGTTAAGGGAGGTGCCCCTTTGGTCATATAATGTACAATAGAAAGAGCAATTATATTCTCTTTTCAGTAGCACCATATTTTTTAAAACACAACCTAAAATCAATTAAAGCTTTTTGCTCAATAACTTCTGTTTTGCAAATTCAAGTGAGAATTTGAGGATTTGAATCTATACAGAAAGTTTTTTTGGATGTTTTTTCTCAGCTTTCCAAATCAAATTTCTGTTTACTCTTAAATAAGGTGTCGACATTGAAGATTCCACTCTATTGGTCACTTTGTAACAATAACAACAAAACTTAGCTTGAAAGAAGAAGGTACAACTTTGAAAACAAACCTAAAATAATGACTGAATAAAACCTCTTTTGGAATATAAACTGAATCCCTGACATTTGGCGGGGCCATTTAGCCAAATCTTAGCCTGAGGTAATGAATAGTGTCTCTCAAAATGAAATTCTCTGGCTTAGGCCCCACTACAAATAAATGCACATAATGACTTCATTCCATGGAAGTGATACTTTCAAAAGGAAATGGTTTCATTATGAGCATAATTTACTCCAGTATTATCCAGGAACATTGCTTGGAAGATAAGAATAGAGACTCTGAATTCAGTTTGCCTAAGTTGAAACCCTGGCTCCTTCAATTACTAACTGTATGATCCTGGACAGGCTATATAACCTCTCTACACTTCAGTTTTCTCATCTGTAAAATGGAGATAATATTTTGTAGGATTGTTATAGTTTAAATGGCTATATATATAACATATAAAATGTCTACTATAGTTTGGTCATAAAGTCTAGAAACATAAATGTTTGACTATAAATAATTGTTTGACTATCATAAATTATTACATTGAGGCCCAGAGGGATAAACCATGTTGGGAAGCTATTGTCCTCACTTCATTACAGACAGACCAACTGAGATGCATGAAACAAAAGTCACTTGCACAAGTCACAAGAGAAAAGGAGTTGAAGCAGGACCTGAATTCTAGTTTGGTGCTCGCTGCCTCCCCCTGCCCCTCTTGACCTGATGGATGTGTTGATCATTTACTGTTTACTCCTTTTAGGAGAAATGGCATGAAAGTTAGGCAGAGTGACTATGTTATGAGAATTTCCTTTTAATACAGTGGCTTCCAACACTACTGTTACTATGTATTTGAACTTTCAGCAGCTTAAAAAAAATAAAAGTAACATGTATTATTTTCCTAATCTAATAACAACAAGAAGAATAATAGATTTTCTGGTTTGTTTTTTTCTCACTTTTTAAATTTCTTTTTCTTTCTTTCTTTCTTTCTTTCTTTCTTTCTTTCTTTCTTTCTTTCTTTCTTTCTTTCTTTCTTTCTTTCTGATTAACGCAGGGGGCTGGGTAATAGAGCTCTGGGTGTTTGAGCTGCTTCAAAAATTGATTTATCCCATTATTATTCCTAAAGTGCTAAGTTTTAAGATAATAAATTATTTCATTCTCTGCAGTATTCAATTTCTAATCTAGTATGAAGTGGATGAGATTGTCAGATTCTAAGATTTGAATCATACACTGCTGTGATGAGGAGAGTAGAAAGCATGTAAAATAAATGATCTGTTTAAGGGATTCATATTTATGATCGATTATTGATCTCTTGAAGGGCTTTCTACAAGTAAAAATGTTTCTGCATTATACCATATTCTAGAACACTATCTAAACATCTTTAAAAACAACTTTAATATTGTAACATTAAAGATTTGTTTAGGAAGAGGACACTCATGTCCAATGACTCTTTCTCATTTTATATGACTTCCTTGTTGCATTTGACACTGTTGACAACCTATTTCTCACATTTTTCTTTTCCAGTTTTCTGACATTATTTTTCTGATACGTCTACTTGCCTTTTTGACAAGTTCTTTTTAATTGGCTCTTCTTCCTCCTACCTTCTAACTCTGAGTTATTGAGGACCTAGTCTTTGATTCTCTGCTCATTTTACTTTGTTTTACTTTCACACTCTCAGAAAATTAACCTCCTCCTGTGGCAGTTTTCTCACAATTTTTCTCAGGATTACTACTAGCAGCAGCAGTAAATTAATGTAGATTCCTTCTATCCAGTGTTTTACTTTAAAAATGTTATTTATTTTCTATTTGATAACAATTCATTGCAAACATGCATAAAAGATTTGGTGAGGGGAACTGCAAAAATTTTTAAACACTTTTCCCGTATCTTAGAATATGCTTCCAAAGCTATTTCATATTCATGGCCTTATGCATCCCCTGGCCTTTTGCCATGTGTTCTTAGAGAAGAAGTAACTATCTTTGTCTACAGCCCTGACCTGTGTTACAAGTCCAGGATGTCTAGTTCGAATTGTTCTTAGCAATTCTGGCAAATATCTGGAATTCTACATGCTTAAAGCCAAACATATAACTTTCTCTTTCAAAGTGACTCTCCTGTCTCTATAAATGGTATCAAGATGCTCTCAGTGACATGAGCTTAAAATTTCAGTGTTATTTTTAATTCTTAATTAATTTGCACCTACAATAATTAAATCTTGTTTATGTTCCATTTCTCTACTATTTTAGTTCTTCATAGTCTTGTATCTTCTGTAATATACACAAGGATTTTTAAATCATTTGGGAAATTGGGGATTATTTTGATAGAAGCCCATGCAGCCCTCCCCAGAGGATCTATATAGAAGAGTTGGATGATGTTTTAATAAGTATCAAGGGTTCGTATGGTTCATCCACTTTATACATATTATTATAGTTAAGACTCATAATAAACCTATGTAATAGTATCTTTTTATAAGAAAACAGTCTCATATATATTTAAGAGAGCTAAAATTCAAATCCAGCTTTTTTTACTTCAAAGCTTATAATTTTTCTCTTACCCCAAGTTGCTACATTATGCCATTTTGTCTAAAATCCAGACACATTAGTTATCCTTGCATAGTTTTCCCCCCAATTTTTTTCTAACTTTGTCTTCCATGCCTCTCTTTTTACAGTCTCTTCTCCAGCTTGAGTTACCTTCTTATGCTCCTCAAAATTTCCCATGCACATGGGTTTTCATGTGTTGCCTCCTCACCTAAAAAATAAAGAAAAATCAAAAGACTTTTCTCTTTATATCCAATTCCCTGTGATCTTCCAAGGTCCACTTAAATTTGTAATTTCCTCCCTCATAACTTCTCCTGTGAACATTCAATGTATGCTTTTAATCATATACTTTCTTTTTATATTTTTCTACAGTTGTTTTGTATACTGTTATTAGGTTAGATTTATCCTCATCTCATTAAAGTGCAGGCAGTTGGGGAGCCATATAATTTAATTTACAAACAACTGTGCTTCTCTATATTTGTCAAATGAATGATTGTGCATGTGATCTATTTTTTTGGCATACAACCCAGCCACAATTATTTAATCTTTATTTCACCTAAGCTGATCCCTTTGGAATTCTTTATGAAGTAAAATAACAGAGTGGTTTTTTTTCTTCAAAATGTTATTAAAATATTCACTTTAACCACACTGGTAACATATATTGAACCCTGAAGGGAGTCCTTCATTTAAAATGGTGGAAAGGGAAATTTCACTAAACTGTGGTTCTCAAATAGGCCATTAGTCTTTCCTTCTGTCGATACTTATGTTCTTCAATCAGAATAAGAGACCACTCTTGTTTATCTGAAAAAAAAACAAACAAACAAACAAACAAAAAAAAACAATAGAAGTAGAGACTGTTCACACTCAAAAAATTCTTAAATCATGAATTTAGCATTCATTGATTGGGACAGTGATACAGAATATTAAGAACAATGCCCAACATGTCCACAGCTCGCCAACTGCATGATCCTAAATATGATATTTCCATTTGTTGATCTCTGTGTGGCTATAAGCCAGGAAATATGTACAGCATTCTTTCAGAGAAGCAGGAGAAAATAAATTTCCCATAAAACACATAGTAAATCTAAGACAGGACCCACTACGAACAAATTATTTTTCTCCTAATTTAAATACCATATAATTTGTTCTGTCTTTATATGTAAAAGAACTGGCCACCCTAAAGAGATCTGAAAAATAAAGGTTTTTGTTTCTTATTCAGTCTTTTATATTATCATCACTTTCAATAAAAGGATTAAAAAGGCAGTTCATTCATTCTTTTAATAAATGTTTATTGAGTTACTACTCTGGGCTACAATTTCTCTCTTTTTTATTTATTCAACATTTATCCTTGAGCAATACAAGGGGCTTCTCTCCCCAAATTGCACTCACATCTAGAAATCACTGACAGATATTAGCTTACCTCCTTTCAGTCAATACGGAAATATACATTTATTTCAGACATGTATCAGTCTGTATATTAAATCTTTTTCTAATTGCAGTATAACATGTATAAGGAAATCTATCACTCTATTAATTTCAGAGAGAAAACACATCCATGGAATCATCAACTAGTTTAGTAAATCAAACAATATCAGCACCTCCAAAACTCTTTTTACAGGTCACCTAGAATCCATCCTTCAGCAAAGGTATAGTCACTATCTTAATTTGTCCATTTTCTTCAATTTCTCAAAGTTTGGCTCTTTATCTGAAACTCTCCATCTTGTCTTTTATATCCTTAAGCCTGTTGATCACAGTTAGTTTAGGATCTCTTACGGATAACTGCAATATCTAGTTCTCCTATGGTCTCTTTATATTGTTTGCTTGTTTTACTTTATTTTGGTCATTTGATTCTAAGTCCTGGTTTAGCCTATAATTTTTTGAGCATCAAATATTCTGAATAAAAAACTGAAGTGATGTTTTGAAGTTTTGAAAGGTGTTCTCTTGCTTCTGGAACTTAATTTGAGAATGAGTTTTGATTTCCTGAAGACTAGTTTAATTCAGATTTGCTGAAATACACATTTCTTTTCATGGATAGGAAAAAAGTTTGTTTCTGTCTAAACAATCAGTTATGCTAACTACATTGAGTAATGAAAGTTGTATGGACTTGGTTTTCTGTTTGTTGAGAACTATCAGAAAATATAGCTTTAAGTGTTATGTTCTATCGAATCATTCTACCTCTCCTACTTTCCATTATTTTTAACTCTTTTTATATACAAATTTATGGTTTTATTATGTTGTTATTTCTTAAGTAAATTTCCTCAGATTTTTTGTGGAAATGAAAATATTAGATAAATAAACATAGCTACGTGATGATTGGAAAGTACTTGGGAAGAATTTCAAAGTTATACCACCAGGTGATTTTACTTTTGTTTTCATTGGCAGTATTCGTTTGTTTTGGTTTGCTCAATAGTTCTTCTTAGTAATTTTGCAATAGCATCTGCATTCTTTGAAGAAGTTTCCCTCTTCTACTTGTGTGGTTTTGGTGGACATTTTAATTTCCTTACAAAGTACCACAAATTAGGTGGCTTAACACAACAAACATCTTTTCAGTCACAGTTCAGGAGACCAGAAGTCCAAAATTAAAGACTGGCAGTTAATTCCTTCTTGGGGACTCTGAAGTATTTATTCTATGTACCCCAGCTCCTTCCTTAGCATCTAGTGGTTGCTGGAAATCCTTGGCTTATAAATGCATCATTCCAATCTCTGTCTCTGTCATTTTATGGTGTCCTTTCTGTGTGTCTTCACATTGTCTTCCATTTGAGTATGTCTGTATCTGTGTCTCTTCTCTTCTCATAAGGACACATGACATACTTTATTAAGGACCCAACCTACTTTCTAGTTTCACCTCACCTTAACAAATTGCATTGACAATGACCCTATTTTTAAATAAAGTCATATTCTGAGTTTCCAGGAAGACTTGCATTTTTAGAAGACACTATTCTGGTTACAGCATTAGCCAAGCAGACTCCTCTGTGATTTTATGTATAAAAAACTAGTAGGGAGAATTTCTCTCTTTCTTCTTGGATTATCAAAAAAAGACAATGTAAGCCTGAAAAGTTTTCCAGCAATATTTTTAAGATAAAGAGAAAGAGGCTAATATAAAGGGAAAAATAGAACTGAATAATGGGAAGAAAAGATAGTATGAGGAAGGGGTGGGAGAGAAAGATCTGGAATTCAAGAAACTCAGAGTAGAAACAAATAAATATTTTTGTTTATCTGCAAGATTTTTTTGCAACTGGTAATTGTTGTTTGTTTATTTCTAATAGCGAAAATTTTCAATATAACAAGCACATTCCATTACATTGTATGGCAATTTTTTAATCTTAGGGAGAGGGAAAGTGAGAGAGAGAAAAATGTATGTGAATTGAAAAATATACCTATTATATATTTAATATATGTATTATTTTGTAATACAAATTTTACAAATTAAAATTGACACAATCTTAATTTTGGGGGCTGTCTAGTTTTTTATTCTGCTAACAGTCTAAATGTGTACCAATGATAGAATGCTTAAATAAATTAATATAATTTACATTCTGAATATTATGCTGCTATCAAGATTGTGGGGCAGAGTTATATGTATTTATATGAAAAGGGCTTTACTGTTATGTCTAAAAAATAAATCATAGAACAAGATGTTTATTTTGATATTTATGAAATTATGCATGCATGCATGTGCACTTATATATACACTTAGAAATGCATACTGTAAAGATATATATATAAAACTGTTGATTATTATTAATATAAGATATATATATATATATATACACACACCTGTTAATAATAGTTACAGCTAGAAAATATGGGGATGGAAAATTTGAACAAAGATAAAAGAGGATTTCTAATTTTATCCTTCTATGTATTTATTATCTCTGTATTTTGGCAGAGTTTCTTAATTTCTTTCACAGGTTGTATTTTCCTTCATTTTACAGTGCTCCTATATTTATAGACTGTTGCCCTTTGAAAACCACTTTGCATGTCACGCATATAAATACCTGCAAAGAACAAAAAGGTATCAGCAGTGAATAAAGACTACTGAGTAGAGGCTGATATGGGCAGGAGAATGTATTTTCTATTTCAAGTGAGTAGGTGTTTCTTGGTCTTGGGCTGGTGCTTCCACGGTGCCATCGTGAGCCATTATTGTGAATCTTTACATATATTTCTTAATGAACATTTGTCAGTCTGTCTGTGGAATAAATTCATAGAAGTTGTACTACTGGGTCAAAATAAATGCATATTTTAGATTCTGATTGTTATAGCTAAACAGAAGAAGTCAATTATTATTACTTTTTTAGCAGTATTAAATGTTGAAGGGTTTCCTCTGATATTTAGGTGAAATGAAAATCTGGTAAATCTTGGTGCAGACTCTCTAAATAAAATGTGATACTTCTATTTAATAAGAAAATTTACCTTGTTTATGTTCTCTTTAAGTGAGATTTAAACTGTTTAGTGTCAAAAAAAATAATGAAAATTAGCATGTGATGCTCCTTTCTTGTCCCACATATACACCAAAAGTGGTATAGCTATCTCTCAAAAGTAGACAAGATATCTTTCATTTATGATGAAGACAAAAATAGAGACAGAACTGATCCTCATAGCAACAAATCAGATGCTTCAAGAGGAGCCAAGTGGAACAGAAGCAAGGCCCTGTGCCAAAAATCCTAAGAGACAGGAAGTGCCTTGGGATATGCTCCAGCTGCAGCGGAAATGTGAGAAGCCTCAAATGGTTAAAAGCAAATAGCCTGGCAAGGGAGAGACTTTTGTGTTGCAGGATGTAATGCTACAAATTTTTTTTCTAACTCTCTGTTGTTATTTAATACCGTGTATATCAATTTTCTTTTTACTGAATTTTACTGTGTGAGATAGGGGACAGGCTGTGGTAGACAGATATTGATTTCACCTATTCTGCTGATTCTGCACCATCTCATCTTGCCTGTAACATCTCCGTGAAAACACCATTGAAGAGTCAATGAGCTGTGAAATAGTTACTTTTATCCTTCAAAATAATATTTCACTAATGTCTATGCTTGGAAATTCATATAGCTTTTCAAGGACAGATTTATTATGAAATGTAATCTTTTTTCTTGGGGAGGGCACATACTATTAATAAAGAAAAAAATTCACTGAAAGGGCAAACATAAACAGAGATTAATGAATTCATCAGTTTAAAATCTACATAATGAGAGAAGAGGCAAATAACATTATTCCTGTTAAAGGTTCTGGATTTTATTCTATATTCAGTATGTTGTGACCTTAACTGAATATAATCAGTGAGATAAACTAGAATATTCATAACAATAGCTTTTATTTATGAAATATCTGCAGTTCTAAAGCACTTTCACAAATCCTAACTTTCAATTTATGCCGATTAACAACCTTGTGTTTTGCAAAATAGGTGTTAAATTTGATTCACCAGTATTACCTCAAGTCCCTTTGTAAAAGGTCAGAGTAGAAAATTCAATAAATAATTTTGAGATTAGAAAACCAAGCGGTTAAATTTATTATCCAAGGTCATACTATTTAGTAACCAAGCATGGCCTACATTTCTGCAGAACTGAAGGGCAGAATTGCTGAAGTAGTACTTGCTTTTACCTTCTCTCATAGGAGAGAATGTATATTCTTTGTTGTGAGGCTTTTTTTCCTGCTCATTCTGTCACTATGGACATTATGAGCCACTCTCCACAACAAAAGACTTTTCCTGATACTGAACTACTGACTATACTTATTGTCATTTGGCTTTAGCTGTGCTGTTTTGGCTCCATTGAAGGAATATTATTTTCAAGTTGTAAAGGATAAAACATACATGGAAAAGTGCAATAGAGCCCAAACACAGGTGAAGAGAAAATAAAAATAATAACTCTCAGCTTTTAATATGCTCACACTTGTAAGCCCAGGAAAATCTGGTGTGTTGAAAAGAGCCTTTTTTTTATCCAACTTAGGTTTGAATTCTGGCTTTCCCATTTTTTGCTGTGTGAAAAGTGATCAAAATACTTCTTAGTTACTTTCAGCTTTGGTATTTTCAGTGATAAAGTGGTCATGATAATAGCTATGTCATAGGGATTTTTTCGAAGAGCTAAAATAATGTAGGTAAAATGAATGTATCTCATGGGTACTGAATGAATTGTAGCTCTAATTAATAAAGTATGAAATCAACTCGCTGAATTGACTTAGATATCATGTGATATCTAGAACACATTCTAATTAACCAGTAATTTATCAGAACTTTAAGGGGAGAATAAATGAGTGCTTTAACTTAGCAAGTACTCACTGAAATAAAAGTATAATGTATTAATCTCACTTCCTTTATAGTGATGCTAGATCAGGGATCAGCAAACTAGAGCCTACAGGGTAATCTGCAGCCTATTGTTGTATGGTCTGACAACCAAGAGGTTTTTCACATTTTTAAATGGTTAGGGAAAAAATTTTTAAAAAATTATAACCTCTGAAAATTATATGGAGTTAAATTTGGTGTCTATAAATATAATTTAAGTGTCCATGAATAAAGTTTTATTGGAACACAGCCACATTCATTCATTTGCATTATATCTAAGGCAGCTTTCTCTTTAGATGACAGAGTTGACTAGTTGCAACAGAGATCATATCTGTACAGCCTAAAATATTTATTAGATTCTTGATAGAAAAAGTTTGCAGATTTCTGAACTAGAATAAAAGGTCAGAGAAACACCCCAAACATATTATATCTATTTCAAGAAGTGTTTAACAAAGCTGCCTGTGACAGAGACAGCTAACTTTGGAAAAAAACATAAATGCTTTCCCTCTATATTCTGGACATATTTCTGGAAGATAGTTGCCCACTATGATTACATTTCCCAGGATCCTTTCTTCTAGGTATGGCCATGTGACAAGCTTTTGCCAATGGAATATGAGTGAAATTACATTGTTTCCAAGACAGAGTTTTTAAGAAGCAGAAGTTCCTTCTTTTATGCATTTTACCCAGCTGGCCCTAAATGATGGCAGAGCCACAAAACGTAAGAAAGTTGGGTTCCTGGATTGCATGTGGAAGGGAGCCACCTGCCTACCAGAAACACCTGTACAGGAATTTTATTTGACAAAAAATAAAGTTCTATTGTATTATCATTGAAACTTGAGTTTGTTTATTGATGTTTCTCTAATTGATTCACTCTTAAGTTATACTCCTGAAAAGGATAAGAAAGTATGTAGGATTAACAATAGTTAAATGAATTTAGAGATGAACAACTGTGCTCCAAAAAGCTTGGTTAGTCAACTGATGTTAATATGGATGAAAGGCATAACACCACAGACATCTTCCATCCTTTGTCCCATCCTAATAACCAGTTCTATTAGACACAATTAGTAATTTTAAATGTTTTAAGACTGCCTTTGAAATAGTTTTTTGAGAATGTTTTTTTCTAAAAATTCCCAGTGAACAGAATAATTGGGATAAATAATAGACAGATTTCAGCTTAACATAAAATATTAAAAATAAAATAGAGATTTTCAGTAAAAATGAAGGAATAGGTGAATGCTGTGCTTGCCTCCTCTCATGACCACATCAAAATTATAGCTAAACTATTGAACAACCATTATTGAGTATCACCTAAAGTCTAGCTGAACAGAAGTCCTACAATGAAAGATACACAGAAAAAGCCACCTCAAGACTGGCAGAAGGGGTGGAGATGTGGAACAAGCTGGTGACATGCCCACATGTGATAGTTAAAAATTAGGAGGGATATCTCAGCTCTGAAGAGCCACCCAGAAGAGAAGAGGTCCCAGTCCTAGACTTGGCTTTCCAGCCCAGGGTTCCAGTGCCAAGAAGAGAAGTCCTCACAGTTTCTGGCTATGAAAACCAGCAAAGATCATGACTAAATGAAAGAATGGGCTGCTAGAGTTCTAAGCATGTGTCTTAAAGTGTCCATGCACAGCTTTAATGCTGATGGACTCACTCGTTCTGAGCTGCAATGCTAGGGAGGTGGCTTGCAGGGTGTCAGAAACATACAGGGAGGAGGTGAGTTGCATGGCTTATAGGAGAGGGCTGGAAAGGTGGCTTTCTCCCAAACAAAGTGCTGGCAGAATTTATTGTTTCTTTGTTGAGCCCTCCCACCTCTCGGCATGCAGACTCAGGCAGGTGCCATATCTGAGTTTCCAACCATCTGGCTAATTCTGGTCTTCCTGTCCTAGTGATTCCCTGAGACCCTACCCTCCCCATCTTGTCACCCAAGTCACTTCCAGTGACTTACCATATAAACGACCTTTCTTGGCTCATGCTGCAGATTTTCCTAAAATCTTTCTGAGTTTTACAAAACCCAAACAAGCAGCATCTGGCCCCTGTATGCCTCATATGTCATGCTGAGCAGCCCTAAACTTGGCACTAGTGGCAGTCAGCCTCGTTTCATGGATTGGCCTCTTTTGAGGCACTTCTAGGCCCACAGTGTGTGACAGTCATCTGCAGATTGCTTGGCGGCTTATGCCAAGTGGTCCTGGGCAGGGCACTAGGCTGCAGCTGAACTCCACCGCAGGGTGGAGCACCACCTGGGACCACATTCAAAAATGGCACACCCAAAAAACAGGCTGGGCAGGCACTAAAGCTCTGCTGAAGTAAATCTTGCTTTGTAGGGTCAACTCTTGCACAATAGCTCCTCCACTATAGTTGTAGCCAGTCTTCACAACCAATAAGTCCGAGGGCCAATCCCTCTCACTGATGTGCAAATAGCAACCAAGGATCAGCTACTACAGGAGGGCACATAAAACCCATACAAGGATACATCTGTAGCAACTGGCTCATATGACCAAGGAAGGCTATGCCACCGGGCCCCACAGGACACCTACTACATAAGACTACTCTACTAAGATGGGAAGACACAACTGCCTTACCTAATGCATAAGGACAAGCACAGGGAGGCAGCCAAAATGGGGACACAAAGAAACATGTTTCAAATGAAAGACTAAAATAAAGCTCCAGAAATAGAACTAAACAAAATGAAAACAATCTATCAGATGCAGAGTTCAAAACACCAGTTATAAGGATGCTCAATGAACTTAGGGTAAGAGTAGATTAACTCAGTGAGAACTCTAACAAAGAGATAGAAAACATTTTTAAAAAACCTAGTCAGAAATGAAGAATACAATAACTAAAAAGAAGAATACATTACAGGGAAGCAACAGTAGATTAAATGAAGCAGACAATTGAATCAGCAATTTAGAAGATATGAGAGCAAAAAACACCCAATTGGAACAGAAAAAAAAACTAAAAAAATTAGAATAGTTTAAGGGGCCTCTGAGACAACATCAGGCGTACCAATCCCTATTGCATAATAGGAGTACCAGAAGGAGAAGAGAGAGAGTAAGGAATTGAAAACCTATTTGAAGAGATAATAACAGAAAATTTCCCTAACCTGGTGAAGGAAATAGACATACAAACCCAGAAAGTGCAAAGGGTCCCTACCAAGGTGAACCCAAACAGGCCCACACAAAAACACATCATAATTAAAATGCTAAAAGTTAAAGACAAAGAGAGCATCTTGAAAGCAGCAAGAGAAAAACAATTAGTCCTACGAGAGAACTCCCTTAAGACTTCCAGGTAATTTCTCAACAGAAACTTTTCAGGTCACGAAGGATTGGCATGAAATATCAAAGTGATGAAAAGCAAGGACCTACAACTAAGATTACTCTTCCCAGCAAAACTACGATTTAGAATCAAAGGACAGATAAAGATCCTCCCAGAGAAGAAAAAAACTAAAGAAGTTCATCAACACCAAACTTGTCTTAAGGGACTTTAACATTTAACTAAAGAAGAACAGAAGGAGGAGAAGGAGGAGGGGGAGGAAGAGGAGAAGCAGAAAAAATATATATGTGAATAATAAAATAGCAATAACTACATATCTATTAATAATTACTTTAAATGTAAATGGATTAAATGCTGCAATGAAAGGATTGGGTGGCCAAATGGGTATGAAAACAGGACCTTTATATATGTTGCCTGAAAGAGACTCACTTCAGATCACAGGACACACACAAACTGAAAGTAAAAGCATGGGAAAAGATATTTTATTAAAATGGAAACAAAAAAGTTGGCATAGCAATTCTTATGCCAGACAAAATAGACGTTAAAACAAAAACTATAACAAGAAACAAAGAAAGACCCAGTAATCTCCATTTCTGGGTATTTATCCAAACACAAAACACTACTTTGAATGGACATATGAATCCATCGTTCATTGAAACATTACTTACGATAGCCAAAATATGGTGGCAACCTGGGAGTCCATCATTGGTTGAATGGATAAAGAAAAGATGATACACACACACACACACACACACACACACACACACACACACACACACACACCACACACACACACACACACACACACACACAATGGAATATTTCTCAGCTATAAAAAAATTGAAATCTTGCCATCTGCAACAACATGGATGGACTTAGAGCATATTATACTGAGTCAGATGGTGAAAAACAAATGCCATATGATTTTTATTCTGTGTAAAATCTAAAGAACAAAATAAGCAAACAAAACAGAAACAAACTCATAGAGAACATTTTGATGGTTGCCAAGTGGGAGGGAGGCTGGAGTGAAAAAGGAGAAGAGATTAAGAAATAGACATTGGTAGTTACAAAATAGTCATGGAGATGTAAAGTATAACACAGGGAATATAGTCAATAGTATTATGGTAATTGTGTATGGTAGCAAATGGATACTAGATTTACCGGGGTGATCATTTCATAAGCTATATAAATGTTTAACCACTATTTTATATCCCCGAAACTAATATAATATTGTATGTGAACTGTAATTGAAAAATAAAAAATTGTTATCAAAGAAAAATATAAAATAATAAAAAAGAATAAAACATAATAGAGATGGCTGCCCAAACAATTACCTTGTAATGTGTTGTGGTCTCTTCTAAGTGGCGAAGCAACAGATAGCCATAATGGAATTTGGCAAAGAAGATTTTATAATTTACACAGGAGGTAGGATTAATGATTCCTCTAATTTATTTAAACTTTTGTTTTTTTAATTTCATCAGTAAATATTTTATTATTATGATTATGCTTACTATTTATTTTAAAGAAATGTAAAGGTCCACGAGATGAAAAAGCTACTGTGTCACTTTGGTTTTCCAAAAATTGACTATATGCACAGGTCTTAAATATAAAATTCGAGAACTCTTGAATAAGTTATTCATTTTGTCATTCAGTAGACAAGGTACCCTGGGGAATAGAAATATAAGTTAGAGGACTGTTGTATTTGTTAGGATGTATACATGTGCAAGTAAGATAATACAACTAATAATAGTCTAAATAATAGAAATATTTAATCATTTCATATCAGAAAACTTTGTACCTGTCTGAGACCATGTTAACTGAAGATCAAAGTTAACATCATTTATAATAAGATCTATTAATAATCAGGTAATAAGATATATCAATGTCATGTATCCCTGATATGATACACTGAGAAAGATTAATTGTTCTTTTGTTTTTCTAGTCAAAATGTAAAATCTTATCATGAGAAAACATCAAATAAACCCAGATTATGGGACGTTCTATTAAGTAATTAACTAGTATTCTTCTAATGTATGAGGGTTATAAAAAACAAGACAAGACTGATAAATTGTCTAAGATTGAAGGAGACTAGAGAGACATAATAACTAAATTTTATGTGGCAACTTGTAGGATTCTGAAATGAAAAAAAAGATATTAGAGAAAAACTGGAAAAATCCTAATAATCTTTAGTGTAGCTAATATTATTATATTAATATTTATTACTTTTGATAAATGTATTATGGGTATACACGATGTTGACATTGGAAGGAGTTGGGTGAAGGATATGTGGGAGCTCTCTGCTATTTTTGTAACTTTTCCATAAGTTTAAAATTACTTCAAAATAAAAGGCAAAAACAGAAAAGCCCTGGAGTTGGTAGTTCAAGATGTGGTATAGTGATACAGGAACATTGTCAAAGACCTAAGAATTTTTTGCTATTTTTTTATTACATCATCTTTCCACATTCTTTTTTTACCTCTAGACTTATCCTCATAATGGACATTCTCCCCTGTACCTGGGACAGATATATCTCTATCCATTTCTGTTCCTGTGCAGACATCAAAGTACAAGAAGAGTTTCTGTTTCTACCATCTTCCCATTTTAGGCTAGTTTTTATGAGCTTGAGTCTCTCTACCTATTTTCTGATAAAAGCTCCTGTCAGGAACCTCTCTCCTAAATCCATAATTGTAGTTCTTTACATGTTCTGATAATCACTCTTCTTGCATCTTCAAGCCCACTGGTGATAATGGCTCCATGCACTTGTAAGCCCTGAAATGATAACTATTCTTCACCATTCTCTTTCATCCTGTCCATGTTTTATTAAACTCTCAATTACCACATTTGCATGTGCCATCTCTTTCTTGCCTAAATTCTGACTGATATTTCACCTCATAGTCACAAAATAGTTCATGCTGCTTCAAGCATCACATATTCTCTAGAGTAATTAGAGTGGCAAGAGCAAATAGTGCTTATTGGGCATGAAAAAAAAATGTCTACTACATATGGTTTTGGTTCTATCTCTATTATTTACTGGTTTTATGGTATGCACGGTACACAGTAAGAACTCAGTATTCTCCATATCATTAATAGAGAGTTAATCCTGATGGTGCTCAGGATAAATGCTCTAGTCATCTTTTGCTCACTTTCTCTTCAACCTTATAGCCAGTATGTCAGAAAATCCTGTCAGCTCTGCTTCCAAAATATATCTAAAATCAATTTATTCTCATTTTCTCCAGCAGCAAATCCTAATTTACCATTTCTCCTTTGGATAATTACAATTATCTCCTGTTTTAAACTTCCCCTCCCAGTTCACAAACTCATAGTAGACAGAGATGTCCTTTCTAAAGTGATTTGGATTGTGTGATTCCTCTCTTAGAACTCTCCCAATTCACTCAGAGGAAAAACCAGTGTTTTGACAATGGCCTATAAAGTCCTACAACAGCTGCCTGCTCCCATGTCCTTCCTTTCTTTCCTTATCTGTATTGTTCTCTTCTTTAGGCACTGTAGCCACGCTGGGTTCTTTGTTGTTCCTGGAACACAACAAGTGTGCTCCCACCCCAAGTCTGTGCTCTTCTGTCATCTACTTGGAATGTTTTTCCTCTAAATACCTTTTGACTTGCTCCCTTACTTCCTTCTGTTCAAATGTCAGCCTTCTCTGACCACTTTAAATAAAGAAAAACTTCCTCCCCATAATGCCATCGGAATTTTTATTCTGATTTTTTCATTATTTTTCTCCATAGAACTTAACTACATATATATGTAGTGATTACTTCTATATATGTAACAAGTTTCACACATATATATGTCTGTGTATTTATGCATATATACATGTATGTACATACATACATATATATGTGTGTATAAATACATATAAATTTTGTCTCTCTCATCAGAACATGTCTTCCTTAATGCCATATATCTTATTAAATATTATATCCTAAGTGCCAAAAATGGTCCCTGGTACATAATAGGTACTAAATAAGTATTTCTGAAATTAATAAATGTATAAATATTAATTGGATATAAATCTGGGCAAATGTTTATTTTCTATGTAAGCTTTAGGGAGATTTTTGTACATGATGGAAGAAGAGAGAATTTGAATAAAATTACTCCACTGTCCACTGAAGAAGCTGCTCAGGAAAGGGAAGCCACTGCTCATCAGGTGTTCCTTCAACATTCCTCTTACAGAGCCGACCTGCATGGAGACTTCCTTAGGCAGCCAGAGACAAGTTTTATGGATATGGTAAATACATTTTTATTGCTAAGTAAACCAAAATGTAGCAGGAATGCTTAATGATACTCCAAATACACCAGGAGTGAACTTTCCCTATACTTCATACATCTCTGACATGTCAACTATAGCACTTCACATTTGACTGAGGAACTATTAAAACGATTACTAGGTCAATAACAAGTGCTTTTAAGACCAGTTTTGAAACCATATTAGCGAGAAAATGTGTGTTAATAGCAGCATATTAACCCAGTGGGTGGCCTGGATTTGGACAATTTCCAACTTAAGGTCCTGTCCTCTATCTTTTTATTCCTCTGATTCCTGAGGACACTTTTAAAGACCTGCAAAATGACTATTTCAAGTTTTATTTTTATTCCATCCATTTATGGACTGAACTAATGAAAGAGTAATGCTAGAATGCTTCTGTTTTAGAATATCTGCATTCTGCCCATTCAGAAAAGTAACAAAAATGACAAACTGAAAGAAAAAAAATGAAAAGGTACTCTTGGAGATCCAAAGACAAGATTTAATAAGATTGTCTGCCCCATTCTTTAAAACCCTTTATAATAATTACCATCATCTGAATCTTAGATACAATTTTCAAGTTAGTACAATTTACCTTTACTTAACTTTGTTTTGCTTACTTCTTTCACAGGTTGGGGCCTTCTCTCCTCTCATCACTAACACCCAAATGTTCACTATCTTTGTGTGGCCTATGACTATCCTAAACTTCCACAGAAACAGCTCACCCCCTCCTCCCATAATACCACATTGTGCTTCCGAGTTATCCTGCCTCCCCTGGAGGCAAAAGTCCTCTCTCTTCTAACTAGGTACAGAGAAGAACATATACTCATATACTAGTCAAAGTAATTTACACAGATTATAAATTACTAATAGACCTAACCAATGAATTATATATTCATATTTAAAAGGGAAACCTAACACAAATGAATTAAATGTTGTACAGCCTCTTAACTCTGAGGAGAACAGTATTATTTTTACTTCACTGAAGGAGAAATTAAAGGACACAATAATACAGAGGCCAGTCTGGAAGGTTTTAATTTTCTCTTAATTTATGATTAAATGGAAAACTAAGCAGTGGTCATTATTACTAGATGGGTGTCTCCCTGTCTTTCCTCCCACCACCAAATGAAATTCTTATAAATAGGTCTAACATATAGAGATATAAAGATAAATATGTATGCCAAAAGGATTGGCTATTTTGTAACAGATCTGATAGCTAGATCAGGTGGTGATTCTAAGTGGGTATTCTGACCCTTTAAAACTTTCCACAGGACATTCTGTAATAACTTTATTACTCATCTGTGACACTAAGAAGCATTTTTGTATTCATTTATAGAAACATTAGAAAATTGACCAATGTGATTTCTAAATAACAAAATATTTTACACAGAAGATGTACAGATTATATATTCTCTCCTATTGCAAATACCAAGCCTATTTCAGAAAGAGGACAGAAAGTTTTTAGAACATCACTTAGTAAGTATTAGTTGAAGTCTGTTACTGATATGGAGACTTAGGGTTTTCCGTAGACATTTGCAGAACTCATAACAAGTATATATTTGATTAGAAAAGTCTCCATCATTTTCTACATTAATTTTACTGTCAGAACACCTCTGTCTACAGAAAATGATTGAGTAAAATCAGATCTTGATATTCTACTCATAGAATCTGCCTGCAATCAACTGCGGCTTTAATGAGAAGTAATATTGCTGTCAGTTTTGTTTCACTCATTTCTTAGACTACCTAAGAGATCTATTTCAGTACTTTGAAAAATACAGGCTGTTTAAAGTCTTAATGTTATTCAAAGAAAATTATTAATAATAGCAAAACAACAGTTGAACTCTTACTTTTGATAATTGTTTGCAGTAACCAATGATAAAAAATTTATCAATTTCAAATGAGAATGTTGCAAAGTTTGAGAATTGACTGTTTTTTTTTCTCCTGGACATAAACACAAGAATGACACCCTAAAGTCTATCTAGTATAGTATATTTATTTGTTATCTTTTAAATCACATAATCATTTAACAAGTTAAATTTTTTCTAATCTAATAGAATAGGCTATATTAATTACATGTTTCTATATGAAAAATTACCTCATAATTTAATGACTTAAAACAAAAATAAATGACTTAAAACAAAAATAAATTACTTAAAACAAGAACTTTTCTCTCTGTGCTTGTGAGTCAGAAATTTGGGAGCAGCTTAATGGATGACCTTTGTGTGGGGATTCTCTTATATAGTTGCAATCAAGGAGATGGCTGGGACTTCAATCATTCGAAAGATTAAATGGACAAAGAAGACTTAAATCTAAGATGTCTGACACATGTAACTGTCAAATCAGTGCTGACTGTTTGCAGGAAGATGTAGTTCCTCACTATGTGGACCTCTCCATTGGACTGCTTGAGTATCTTACCTATATAGTGGTTGATTTATGAAGAACAAATGACCTGAGAGAGCAAGGCAAAAGTGAGAGTGTTTTATGATCTAAGTTTGGAAGTCACATACTTTTGCTCTGCCATACTGTATTGGTCACATAAACAAACTCTGACACAATGTGGGAAGGACTACACTAAGGCATGAATACTAGAGAGGCAAGGATCAATGAGAATCATTGGAGACTGGTTGCTCCATAGCTATAAGCTGAAATAATAATTAGCAACGAGTAGACATCTAAAAAATGTAAATTAACTGATTTTTTTAAATAAAATAAGAGAATAAGAAACTAAGTTGAATGTGCAAAAGTACTGACAATGATGAATAAACTTTAGCTGCCCTACTGTCAGCCATGTTCTATACATAAATAAAACTTTATTCTAAATTACTCCCATAGAACACTATTTTTATTTTTGTTTTGTGGTAAATATATTTGAAATGAACAGTGGAGAAGGAATAATAGTTTAAATAAGTCTATTAAGATATTCAAATATTAAAATTTTATAGTTTCTTCAACTGAAAATGTTGAACAAAAGTGTTTGACAAAGTTAAAATGAGACTGATAAAATTAAGATAGTTTCAAAATGGCTATTATAAACTTTTTAAAAAAATTAGCCGCAAATCGGGTTTAACATTGTTTTAGTCTTTTCATGAGGGGTACAGTGAAAATGATGTGCATATAATTACAAATTCTGGTTATCCCCTGTAGCACATATACATTCATTTAATTTCATCTTTTTAAAATATACAATAAAAATACTTTTAAAATGTTAAATGTGACTAATTTTTTAAATCAAAGATATATATTGTTCTTCACTTAACCTCTTCTTTCCAAAAAGATCAATGGACTTCTCTACTAAAAAAAAAGGAAATGATTTTTGAAACCAGCTCTTTGTTCCATCATTTTCTTTTCAAGTTCTCATTAGAATTTATTGCCTCAAATAAGACTTTGGCTTGAAATTTTTGAAAATTTTCAGAGAAGTATGAATTTCTCAAGACAGTAAGAGCCAACTTTGTTCCTTTGAAAATCAAGCATAATTACTTCACTTGGAGGATTATTTCACAATTTAGTAGATTCACTTCCAGTAAAATCAACTTAGTGTTAAGCCTCATTTGTTTTTTTCTTCTTTGTACTAGATTTACAGTAACTGTCCTTTATTTTGTAAGGCACTCTCCAGGGAATGGGAATGCTTTGCAAATTAAACACTATTTGAATAAATTGAACATCGAAATGAAGGCCTTTAGACCAGAAATTATATTTGGCTTCTGTTATTTTCCTTTGTGTCAATGGTAATGATAAGTTTTAGCATAGATATTCATATTTTTTATAATTTCAATTCTAAGAAATCTCTAATTTCACAAGTTTTGTAAGAGCACTTATGTACACAAATTAGTAGTGTTCTATTGTTTTATTTTGTTTCACTCTTTTTTTTCTATTCTGTATTTTGTCTGTGTTTTGAGATAGCCATCTAATAGTTAGACTCTACTTTGCTCTTTTTGTTTCTTTTGGCCTCCCTCATATATCATTCTTTCCAACACCCAAAAGACTTTTGTTTCTTGTATAAACTCACTTAGATTAATTTTTCTTAAAAAAAAATTTTGTGTTGTTGTTTTAAGTAATGAGGTGGGAAGCCTTGAATTTATTATTTCCAAGCTTCAATGAAAAGGAACTTTATATATTTTGGGCTGTTTGCCTGATAGATATAGATATAAATATTGAGATATATAGATTGAGATATATTGAGGTACATACAGACAAATAGGTAAATGTTAATATAGATATCTAAAGGAGAAGTGGTATATAATATAGTTGAAAGAGCAGAGGACTACAATTTAGGAAAAGTGGTTTTAAGCTGAGCTGTTATACTGGCTTGCTATGTATGATTGAGGAAATCAATTAATTACTCTGGTCTTCCCTACCTGCTTGCTTGCTTGCTTGCTTGCTTGCTTGCTTTCTTTCTTTCTTGCTTTCTTTCTTTCTTTCTTTCTTTCTTTCTTTCTTTCTTTCTTTCTTTCTTTCTTTCTTTCTCTTTCTTCAAAAAGCACATATTATGTGTTTGGGAATGCAGTCATGTATAAAATAGGCCAGATCTCTGTCTTGCTGGAACTTAAATTTTAATGAAGATTGACAATTTATAAACAAATAAGAAAAAAATTAGAATCTTTAGATTTGATCATTGCTTTTAATTAATACATATAGTAATTAGTCAGAATATGACAGAGGTAGGGAAAAGGGACATATTTAAATAGATGGGAAGGAAAACTTTTTGTGAAAAGACATTATTTAGCCTAATGGGTAAAAAGAAACCAGGCATAGAGTCAGGGGAAAATCAGAATGGAAGATTAAAAAAATTCTAATTTAGGTGATTTTATAATGTTATTTATATAACTACATCTTTACCAACATCATAGTTAAAGGTAAAAAAAAAACAAAAACAAAAACAAACAAAAAAACAATTTGAGCAAATTTTCTAATCATCTTACCCTTATACCTCTATGGAAAAGACAAAGGCATACCTACATCTTGGACCTATAAAAATAAACTCTGAAAGGGTTAAGTTTATGTTTTCAAGGAGTAAACTGCTTCACCATTATTGGCTAAGAAATGCTAGGTTCTCCAAAGATGTCTTGTAGATTTCTTTGGGATTTCTCTGTGCTTCCACTTTTTGACTTTCTGCTGCTTGAGGCTTTCCCCACTATATATTATTTCATGCTTTTCTAAGTTAGAATAAACATTAATGAATTTTAACTTGCTGAGGGAAACATATATGTTTAAGATTAAGAAAGAGTGCTGAAGTGGTTATTAGAGGTTCAAGATATGGTTCTAACACCAGCAATAAATAAGATGAGAACTTGGTCAAGTTATTTTAATTATTTGGGCTTCAGTTTCTTTCTCTATAGAATAGTACCATTGAACTAGGCCAGCTAATTATGAAAATGTTTTAATTCAACTGTCAAAGAAAATCTTTCATGGATTCCCAGTGCCTTCATCAGTTATCATATATTTTGTAAATAAAAGGAACTGACTTAAGAAAAAAGGATTTATTATAAGTATGTAAGATGATGACCAGAGTGTTAGAAATATGGCTGATTCTCATAGAGATGAGAAATAAGTAAAATAAGTACTAGTCTCTGTATATTCACAACAGTATAATTTTTACACATATGACTTGAGAAAGAGTTCATAAAAAATACCTTTAAAAAATAAGGTATTTAAAAGTCCAATGCTTTATTAACTTCCTTTTCTTTTATTTTTCTTAGCACAGAATAGGTAATTCTATTATTGCTCAAAGAGCAGTGATCAAGCACTCTACCTGTCTACTCTATGTCTTTCCCAGACTTGTCAAATGGCTCTATTCTTCCCCCACTACTTCACCACCATTAAGTTAATAAAATATTCTAAAATTCCAATAAGTTAGTATTGATTAAACACCTTTTAAGTGCTCAGTGTGGTATATGTGTAAAGAAAATTTATAAGATGGAAGATGACTGAGTTTACTTCTAAAGAAACCTAGTAAAGACATGAGCATAGTAAGCCCTAGTCAAAAGAAGTAATACCAGCATTTCATTATTCTGATTAAAAAATTTCCTAGAACACTCACAGAAATAAAATTATTTTTATTTTATTGTATTTATTATATTATATAAAATAAATAAATTTATTCTTCTTGAAGGTTTACTATTTTTCCAAACTACCTCTAAGTTTTTGGTCATTCTCTACTGAAACAATACTTGCTTATCATTAGTGAGTTCAGAAGGAGTTCTTCAAAATGCAATTTTCTCCCCCAGGGACATTCTATTCCATGTTTATCGTTATATTTTATCAAGTCCCCCCCCCCCAATAATAAAAATAGAACCTGCTTACTAGCAATCATGACAGATGAAATTCACCATTTTCTGCCAGTAATCACGAAATTCTTTGCACATATGATTTCTCCAAAGTAATATTTATTTCAAATGTCTATTTTTAGTCTCAATGAATTACTTTAAGGCTAGCAGATAGTAAATTTTAGTATATTGATTTTAAGTGTAAATAAACTGACAAAGGCTAATTGATTTGCCCAGGGCCATGCAGTATGTATAGGTTGGAATTGAGTTTTTTAGTTTCCAGTTTAAAACACTGTATACTAGAATGAAGATCTTACACATACATAGTTTACAAGTATTATGTGTGTTGCAGAACTATTTCAAGCATAGGACAAGGTTCTAGGAAAGCTTACCAAATGTAATGGCTTTTTATTTTTCACTTTAGCTCCTAAAAGTAGAAGAAATTCTCACTGCTACTTCTTATATGTAAAGTCTCAGACTGTTTTTCCAGGGAAAGTAGTGCCAGATGGAGAAAATCTAAAAGGAAAAATGTACCTTTACAATATAGAATATTCTGGAACAAAAGGATTGCTGCCATTAACTCACAATAATGATTTTAATAATAGCCTTTGTTAAGAAGGATTCAAAATATGTACAGAGTGTGATTTTGATAACAAAATCTCAAAGTTATTTTGGGTCCCAGTTCAGTATGGAGGTATAACACTTCATCTCTAAAGAAATCTAAAACTTACTTACATCAGGTCTTCAGGTAAGGATACTCCCTGGCCTAATCAGAATTCTCAGACCTGAGCTTCATGTTCTGTCTCTCAACATAATCCTAAACCACAAGTCTAGAAATAAAACAAAGCTTAAACAGTTTTTGCAGGTAGTTCAGATATTGTAGAGAACAAATTCTGGTTAATCTAACTGTATCATGTTTCAAAGATGCTTATTTTAATGATATACCTTCTGGAAACTTAATAAAATTGGCTCTTACTTTTATTTTCTTCAAATTGAGGATATTGAATGAAAGAAATCTGAGATCCATTTGAGCTCTAAATTCTAAATTCTTAAATCCCTCCAGAACAGCACCTATAATGACAAATATTAGAGATGCAAAAGATCTTAAAGAATATCTGACCCAGTAATTTTCAAATTCTGATCCAAAGAAATCCTTCAGAGGTCACAATGATTAGGAGAGAAGTTAAAGATTAAATAGACTGCATCCTACACTGCCTAACTGATGAAATCCTTCCAATGATGAAACTTGATCTTATCAGTTGTAATATTGTGCTTCCTTGCTTAAAATTACTTAAAACAAATAATCTACTTGCAGATGAGCATACTAAATTGCAGAAAATCTAAGTAGTTTGCCCCAAATGATAGTTACTTGATGGCAGAATATGAACATTAGATTCAAACTGACAACTCTTTTTTCCTTAGAATTGTGTTTAAAGCAATTTTAACCTAAATTTGATCAGTGTGCTAATCTCACAAGCTATTGTTCCTTCTTAGAGTGTCATTGTCTAGTGCTAGAAACTTTTGAGGAAAAAAAGGACGAGAAAGAGATCTGTACACTTAAGCCTGTGTGCTAGCAGTGAAAGATGAATTAAGAATTTATTATTCTAAATTCTAAGAATTAATTTCAACAAAGTTTCTCAACTATTCATTTTAATTATCCGTATAATTAACAAATGGTTAACATTTACTACCAGTGTGGTTCCAGAGTTTATTCACCTCCCACTGCAAATATGAAGTCTAAAGAAAAAATCGAAAACAAACAAAACATAACCATAAAAAACTATACTAAATCTCTATAATATACACTAAATTGGTATTCTTTTCATTCCAGCTTAAAAGACCTTATGAAGATTGTACCTGACTTTGAGGATGACAAATATTGCACCCACATATTTTATCAGATGTCAAGAGAAAAGGCAAAAAACTCAAATTTGATATTGTGTTTGTGAGTGGAAAAAATATGCATTTTCTGGTTTTCCTCACAGAAAACTGCAGTGTAACAGTTAGAGACTTACCATTTTTTCTACTTAATTCAGGAATATTCTTAAAATTTGTTTCAAAATGTTCACATGCATGCACACAAAGCAGGTTTTGAAATCTTTTGAAGCCTTGGGCAAATGAAATGAATATTTTATATAAATACTAATTGCTTTCATTATTTTTATTTCTTATAGTATTTTTTTTCCATTTAATATTTTATTAAATAGACATCTGGAGCATTTGTGCTTTTTTTTTTTAAGTCTGATCGTATACCAAAAAATATCTGAAAACTAATAAAATGTCTCTAGAAAATACACAAAATAAGTCACTGTTTTAAAGACAGTTTTTTTCTTGCCATCCTAAAATCTTATTTTTATGTTAGAAAAGTCATTGTAAAATAATCTGAACTCAAATTTTCTTACAGAAAATATTTTAAAACTATTTTTAAAAAATAATTTACACTTATGATACCCAATGTTGCCAAATAAGCTTTTGTCTTTGGGCTCAGCTTTGGCAAATTCTCTTGGTAGTGTTCATGTTCCCTAGACAACTGGCTAATGAAAATATATATATTGAGGTTCATATGACACAGAAGAGGCCAGCCTGAGAAATAAACTTTCTTTTCTCACTTGCTCAGCAGTTATTCCTCTGGGATGGAAGCATCTGGCCTAACTGATTAAAGCTACTTCTACCTGCCTGGAGGCAGTTTATAATCCAATTTCCAATCAAAATCCAACTTTGCTGCTGTGGATAGTCATAGACTCTCTCAGTGTGAAGAATCAGTTCATCTTTGCCAGAGAAAAGAATTTCTTCTGAGTTTTATAAAATGTCATTATTTGCCTTTGGAGTCTTAGTAAGGGCCCTGTGTGCTCTGCAGCTGTGATCTAGTATGACACTGGTGTCATGCAGTGCTCAGTAGACTTGGCGGGTGCTCTACCGAGTTTGCTGAAGCAGCAGTTTAGGAAAATATATTGCTATAAATCTAAATGTATGTGTTCCTTAAAAATCTTACACATATCTGGCAGCTGTTTCTCTTACATACACAAAATGCAAAAAAAAAGTTAGGTTCCTTGACTTGGTACCAGGTGCTGAGCTGAAATGTATAAACTTGTCTTAAACTAATACCATGTATGCAGAATGTTTTTGTGAGACTGAAGGCTCACTGCAGGAGAAAATGTACCTCAATTAGGGTCAATCTGGCTGCAACAGACAATTCCTAAGAATTCTTGGCTGTATCTGGTGAGAATCAGAAGGGACAAAAATATCTTTCCAAGAAGTTATGAGTAACTTTCTTAATATTTTAAGCTGATGAAAATTTAAAGAAGAGAAAGTCTACTCTGAAGCAGACTGACAAATAAGAACGGTAAAAGGCCAGACATTGTCTGGAAATCTTGTCAATTAAAAAGAAAATCATAAAAAACAAAATCAAAATAGTTATCAATCTCCCACTTATGTGAAAATTGCCATTATAATTTAATAGAAAAATTTTAACCAAAAAATTTTAGTTCAAATATTTGTTTAAAAAGTATACTTAAAAAGAGGAATCACCCTGTTATATGAAATTCTGCTTGAGTCATTAAAATCTAGGAAGCAAATAAAAAAACATTTCTCTTTCCCTAATATTAAAATGCTTTCTCCCCCAGGTTCTTGGGTAACTATAACTGTTTGGATTAAAATCTCAGAAGTGGCTTCAATTCTGTTAGAGGGGAATGTGAATATTTCTCATTTTGGAGGAAAAAATCTCCATCTAAAATAACACAAAAAATGTTCTGGACAGTTCTATCACTGTGTCCTTATCATGGCAGTGCTAATCTGCCTCATTCGTTTCATTGTATGGATTAATCGAATTCTCAACTTTTTTTTCAGAAAATAGTCTAAAAAATATTCAGAAAAAAGAAGTAAAATAAAGAAACTCAAAATTTCTTAGAAAATCTTCTATCATTTTAGCCTATCCTTACTCTTTTTTAAAAAGTTTTTTGTCTGTCAATTTTTCATTGTTCATATTATTTAGGGGACACAAACATTCCTTTTCGGTGTTTCTCTGTGTGCTTCCACTGAAATATTTACTATGCTCTAGGGCAACACACCCTGTGGTGTTAGTGAATTGTGGTGAATGATAGCTGTCAAAATAGACAAATTAATAAAACTTAATTTTTTTGCCATGAGACTTACAAAGTTGGAAGAAATTATATCTGAAAACAGGAGGTTAAAAGGTAAACAGGTAAAAAAATAAGCAGATTTTTAGAAGATAGTAATAGAAATAAAATAATATTGAAGTTTGGCAGATAGAGTAGAATCTTCTTTCATAACCTCTTCACCGTCTTAATCAATCAACCACAATTTTTTGTGTTTCTATATTTGTTTATTTATTATATACTTGTGCATTTTTTCACATGCATACTTTTTAAAGTTGCATCATAGTATGTGTGTGTATTTGATGTATTTATTTTTTATTTTATGTCATTGAATAAATGTGCTACAATCTACTTAACCAGTCTCCTGTTGGAATTGCATCCAAATTTTAATTTTATGAAATAAAATTCTGCTATGAATTTTATGCTTATAATGATGATTATAAATAGGATTATTAAGCTGATGAGTGTGCTTATTTGCACATTTTTAAGTACCTCTTGCCAAATTGCTTTTCAAGAGTTGTGCTGATCTATTGTTAACGATGTAAGAGAATACTAATATAGTTGATACTCAAAGCCTTTTTTTTTTTTACCTTACAGGTGATGAAACAAACAATACAATGAATATTATTTCATTATATTCCATTACATTCGTTATTCACACTCAGAAATAGGGTAAAAGATTTTAGTGTTTTGAAACTCCTAGTCCATCATTTTTCACATATCATGATAATTTTACTTATTCATGCATTTATTTACACATTTATTTATTAATTCAAAAGCCACTTATTGAGACCTACAAAAGCAACAATGCCAACTATAAGTAGTAAGAATATTGTGTTGAAGATAGTATGGAGCTATAGAGAGATACAGAACTGAGATTAGTGTAGTAAACAACAACAAAAAAATCCCTAGATCAAACTCTTAGTGTAAATTTCAATAAGGGAAACAGAAATTAAACAAACTATTACATAATTAATTCTATCAATAAAATTGTTATATATATAAGCAATAAAGCTAACTACTTAGATATACTGAAAAAATAAAACAAGGCAGTCAAATTGGTGTGGGTAGTCAGTGCAGTTTCCCTGAGTAAGTTATATTTAAAAATTAACTCTAGAGTAATCGGGAGGATTACTTCATGGATTGTATAGATGTATGACTTTTTGAATTTAAAATAAAATTTAAAAATATATTAACTCTAAAGAATCAGGTGTAATTTATCATGTTAAAGGCAAATGGAAGAAGAGAGTTAAATGTGAGTCATTATCCTAATACGAGAAGAACATGGAGAGTCAAGCAACCAAAAATTGGTCTCCAAGATTAAAGCACTGTGAGAAAGCTGGAGATTTTCAGGGTATGAAGCCTTCAAGGTAAACTAGGAAGAGCTCGTACAGGGCTTTAGAATACAATAACAGTTATTAGTTATACACTAAATCCAATAGAAATGTGATCTAAGAGCAGGAGGAGATAAAGCAGAGTTTTAAGTGACAGATATATTTGTCTTTAAAAAAAAAAGTTTTCTAATAACTATTTGGAGAATAGATTAGAAGTAACAAAAATATAGATGAGGGTATACCATTCAAGATTCTTGAAGGAAATCAGGATGAAAGATGTTGGTAGCATGGGTTAGAGAGCTAACAGCAGATATGGAGGAAAAAAGTGACAAATTCATGATCTATATTGGAAGTTTCTTAACAGGCCTCAGTGATTGAGTGAATATGGAGGAGAAAGAGGTCATAAAGCTGGCACCCAAGTTTCTGGCATGAGCAAGTAGATAGTATATGTGCTGCTGAAGCGAGCACCATGAGCAAGTAGATAAATACTAGGGTCATTTACTAAGATGGAAATCAAAGTGAAAATTCTAAGAATATCATTTATACCATTTAATTAGAGTATATATGTTGTGAACAACAACAACAAAAAAGAGGTTCTATGGAATATAATCTCAGAGGTGACCCAATTATAAATTTCTAACTGGGTGGGTCATAGTGGCTAGTTATGCCCCAGGCAATAACTTTTTTAGTAAAGGGTTTATCATTGCCTTAAGCAAGCCCTGTCTATTGTTCTTGTGCATCCAGGTTAACACACTTTTGAAATAAACTATAACCACCCTAAAGAGAGCATATAATCTTATTAACTGTAATCTAATCCCTACCTTGTTTTTTTCCACCTCCATGTAATCTGCCTTATGTTCCCTCCTTAATTTCAAAGCATAAAAGAAGCTGCATAACTGTTACTCTCTGGTACATTTGAGATCTTGCTCTCTGTCATACATCATCAGTTTGGCTCAAATAAACTCTCATATAAAAATTCTCTGTAGGTTTGGAGGTTTCTTATGTAGACAGTGTTAAGTTGATAGATATACATATCAGAGACTCCAAAAAAGAGTTTGGGTTAAAGATGTACATTTGTAACAGTAAATGAAGCCATGGCAGTGGCTGGATATCATCTTGGAAGAAACTGTAGAGAGAAAAGAGAAATATAGTAATATAGAGTCTTCAAGAAATCTATTACTTATCCTGTTGTGACCAGAATAACCAGACTCAACCTGAGTGCTCTGATATTAGAGGCAGTTTATTAGCCAGCGGCTGTCCTTCCAAAGGAACAGCCCCAAAACATAAAGGTACAAGGGTTTTAAGCCCAAAATCTCATTCTTCATTCTGTCTAAATCACAAAGGTCTAATATTTCTTCTATTCTCTACCTGTCAACCTAAAGGTGGGTTGTGCAAGCGGGGGTACAGAAGCAGAAAGCTTATGTTAGAATGTTATGTTCCCATGGGTAACTGTTAGGTTCCCAGGGGTAATAGTCAAACAATAACTTTTCAAGCAAGCAGGTGTCCAGAAGCGAGACATGGCGATTAGCACGTAGGCTCTTAACCTTAACCCATTACTACATCTTTGTGACCCTTTCAGTAGTACGTCATCACAATCAATCAGTTTTAAAAGATTCTCCAAAAGATATTGAGGGGAAAAAAAAAAGAAGTAGAAGGAAAACAAATAGAGAGTGAGTTCTAGAATCAAAAGGAAGAAATTTTTAAAATATTGAAGTTGTGGCAAATGCTGATGAGTAAGACAAGGAATGAAAATTGAAAGCCCAGGTGACCTTCAAAGGGCAATTCTGATGTAGTAGGTAGCTGATTCGAGTAGAGAGAGTATAAAAAAGAAGTGAGAAAATGGAGATGGCAACTATGGATAGCTCTTTGAGTGATTATATGAACTAACTTTTTAGATGTCTCAATCACAATAATATTAAAAGCTGGAGAAAAACAAGATGTATTCTAAGACAGCTTTAGGTTGTGCTACTATTCTAGGGAATTTTTATATTTACAAATTAAAAAATATATTTCTGTCCATGGTCTTGAGGGCACTGACCCACTCCAAATAATATTTTTAAAAATCTTTTTCTCATATTGAGAGCTCAAAGAAATGTGACACTAGTAAATTTTGATTGAGGGAGAAGGTAGGAATACTTGAAATATCAGGCAGTGCTGAGTTTTTGCAAGATTTCCTCAGGGACGGCCTAATGCACACTATTGCAAGATAAAGACTTTATATTTTCAGCCACTTAGGCATATTTACATATTTAAGGTACATTATAATTAATGTATTTACCCATTTTTAAGTAGGTAAAATAAAAGTATAAAACCTAACTTAGTCAGGTCTACTATTTAATGGCTCAATATTCATACTTAACTCTCTGGCATTTCATGCTATATAATACTTCACTAAAAATACCATTTCTATTGCAAATACTATTTATTTAACTAAGGATGTAAAAATCTCAGTTTCAAACTACATTCGAGTATTCAATTATTTAACATATTAATCAGTTATTTAGATTTGCTTTCAGTTTAACATTTAAGATATACCTTTGATGCAGCTAGACTAGTCTGTTTTACTTCCTGGGTTAATTAAGGAGGCCATACACTTTAGTATTTTTTCTGTTATTTTTTTAGGATGAATTGTAGTTAGCAAGCCTGTGTTCTCACCTATAGTAATCTTCTTTAACCCAATTTTCTCTTGATCTCTTTCTTTTGCCTAAAAATTTCTTTCAGCAGCTTATTTTCAAAGATTTATTGGCTCAACAGTTTCCAAGTAACCAATGTTTGTCTTTCAAGATACCCCAGAAGCCCTTCCATATTTATCTACTCCATCTGTTTTCTATTCCAGTTCCTCTAGCTCCTTTTGACTTGTCAACCCTAATCACTCGCTCCCCTGCCACTGTCCCCTCCTTAACTTTGTTTTATCTGGGCTTTCCAAGAGGCAACTGTCATGTAAGTCATTTGGCAGGATTGTTCCCTTCTTTGTGAAATAGTTGCAGCAGCATTTGTAAGCCTATTTTACAATAAATTATTTTTATATTTTATATGAAATTGAAAGAAGGTGACAATATAATCCAAAATCTGTATCTAAATAAAGCACTTTTCACCATAGCAACAACTAAATCTCCTAAGATCCTAGCCAACACAAACTGCAGATATTTTACTTGTACTTGGGCTTTTTGCTTTCTAATTACAGATTATGAGAGTAAAGACATAATTTTTATATCTCTCCAATCTCTTAGAGAAAATGACAGATGCAGGGTATATTCAGAATTAAAATGTAACAGAATTGAAATGAAATGTTAAGACATTATGTCATGGTTAAAATTATTTACCAGATGAGTAAAAATAACACATTTTTATGTGGTAAGCCACTTAATTAGAACTACATAATTCTAGATTACTTGCTCTTTTTCTTCTTTAAAAGAAGCTGAACATCTCTAGAACAAATATTTTCCTTGTGTCGATTGGATTTAGAGTGCCCACAAAGTTCCATTTCTTTTCTTTAAAGCATATTTATTTAAAGCATATTAGACCTTTCAATCCACTATTGCAAACAGATGTGTTCTTATTTTACTTTTTTCCCCCCCTTGGAAGACAATAAATAACAAGGTTGCAATTCCCTTTAAATACTTTTATAAAAGAGAAAAAAAGAAAGAAGTAAAAACAATAAGAGTTTAATTTCAGATTTCTGCTCTGTGCCAAGCATCCAATCTGTAAAATATTTTACTCTTTTGGTTTAGGGATGGGGAAAGACATCTGTGTGTGAGGCATCAATCTGTTCTTTTGAAACACAATTCCAACTCACAGAACTGTGATCTGTTGAGTGATAAACACAATTCTCTGAAGCTTCTTTTTAAAAGGCGGAAATATTGATAGTCTAATCCCAACACCTAAAGACAAATTTTACTTTGAACAAAAACAATAATAATATCTAATATTTTTGAAACCTAACAATGTTTCAGACTCTGAAAAAAATTCTACATGTACGTTATCTCAGTTACTATTTACTTTGGGGGGTTGTTGCCAATATTATTTGCATTTTACAGATGAGAGTAAAGAAGCAAATGGTTCTACATTTTGTACAAATCACTTGGCTAGTTAGTTATAACCACATATAGGATGCAGTTCTATCTCAGTCTAGGCATTTTTCTTTTAAAATGAACTGCCTCTCTGAACTAAAGTACACATTGGATTGAACCTAACTGTGAATCATATTAGTTTGCAGCAATAGACTTTCTTTTAGGGTAAACTGGGGAATCAGAAAGAGGAAGAGAAAGATTGGAATTTGTCCACAGGGGTTTGGGGGTTCAGGTACTACCTTACATGCTTACCTAGAAGAAGCTTTTTTATTGAGTAAAAACAATGATAAAACAGACATCTCCTTGGCATTCATTCCATACTCATTTATTATATATATATAAAGAGAGTTCTTCTTATCATAAGAGTTCAACAACATAAAATGGTTCACAGTCCAACAATTTCTTTCTTCAGGCATGGCTTAAAGCTATGAAAGATTGTTCTTTAATATTCAGGCAGTAAGTATTGCCTTACATTTAAATCAGGCTTCCCTCTCTATGAGCTCTGAGCACTTTGACATGCATTATCTCATTTATCTTCTCAACAACTTGATGCAACAAGGAAATAAACTTCACCTTTTCAGCTTCACTCAGTACCAGTCAATAGGTTCACATTTTCATATTTCTGCTTAATTTTCCATGCATCTTCCTAGAAACTAAAATAAAAGTTGCAGGATCCCAGTTCTGTCTTCCCCACTAACTGTGGTCACCTTGGCTGTCCCTTAGGTGCACTTGGCTAGAGTTCCATCTCATATATAATGAAGGTATCAGACCAGATAAACTCTAAGTTCCCTTCCAGCTCTAAAATTCTAGGATTCTAAACTAGTAGAATATTTATAGTGTTCTGTGGGAAACTTATCTTCAAGTCTAAACAACTTTGGGGTTCTATTTGTCTCTTTAGTTACTGTAATTGCCAGTGGTATTTCTCTAGTAGCCAGAACTTTATCACACAGCAAGGCTATGTTAAGGTATTGGCAGGACTGCATTTAGGTAGTAAAAACAAGAAAAGAGGAAGGCAAAATGGGTGAAACTAAGAAAAGAAAGGCAGAGTTGTTAAGGAGAGAAACAGGGGAAAGGGAGAATAGAAGGAACAAAAAGAGGAAGAAAGCAGGAGACAGAAAAAAGAGAGGGAAGGACGAAGAGATAATGAGAGAGATTCAGGCAGGAAGGACAGGAGACTAGTCCTGTCACTAAAACTATTTGTGTTTTTTCCTTATCATCATTGTAATGATGCCATTGTTACATCAGAGAAGAAGTCACTTAATTTAATAGAGCATGAGTTTTGAAGTTAAGACAACACTTGGATTCAAATTCTAACTCTTTTACTGATGAACATTATTATGTCTCTCAACAAGAGTGCTTAATCTCTTTCAATCTTAGTCTATTTTAATTATTAAAAAATAAAACAGCTCCTTTCCAAAGTTTCTGTAAATTAAAATATAAATTACTTAGCATATACAATACTATTTACAATATAAGTGATATGAGGCAATCATCTTTCATCTACTAGCATTTACATTAATTGTTAAATAAAGAAGACAAAGTATGCTTAATATGTCTTAGAGTCTCACTGGTCCCTGTATTCTTATCTGTCTCATATGTCAGCCATTAGCTTCTGCTGCAACATGTATGAGTATAGTAGCCATGAACCTCACATTTGGGGGACATCGCTCCCTATTCATTGGTATCACAATATAAGGACAGCATAGAGATTCTACTGGCTTTGTCCTCTCTCTTAGGACTTTCTATATCTCTGCACACTCAAAATACTAAATATTTTTTAAGGTCACAATCTTAGGATAATTAAAAAACTCAATGGCCTTTTATTTACCAACTTACCCATCTGTGTACAGTGATTTCCACTTTAACACCTGTGACTGCTCTGTGTTTTCTAAAAGAACATATGTTTCATAGATGATAGTAGATGATATGAGTATCCTGGGCCAGAGACAAAGAAATTTATTACACTATTAACATGTTCTGATTTATCAGTTCCTGGTGCCACCTGCCCCCTCCAAGTTCCACTGAGTGATATGCCCAAGTAGATGTTATGCACACAGTGAGTAGACATTATACCTGCATAATCTCTGGTTAAGGAAATCTCAGTCTTTCCAAAGGTCTGTTAGTAAACCTGCCCCACCTTTTCCCTAGAGGGATATAATATCTTTATTATCCTAGACAGGTAACAAAGCTGTCCTATCTTCTAAGAAAGATATCTTTTCTTTCAAGACTGTTCACCACCCAAACAGCCTTAAAAAGTATTTAGGAACAAAAGTTGTCAATGTCTTTTCTCAGAAATTGTGCAAAAGGTCTCCAAACGCCCATATATTAAAACCCCTCACTGGTCCTTTGTTATCTACTAGATAAGCTTTTCCTTTTCTTATTTATTAAATAACATTTATTTGTTGCTTTTTATGTGCTATTAGAGTTAAATAATTATCCAATATTTGCAAAAATTAAGATTTAATAGTTATAAAAGATTCAAAAATTAATCAAGGTAAAAATTAGGAGAAAAATTCTAGTCATCCCACAATTAAAAGTTTTGAGGAATTAATGAATCTCATTATTAGTTTCCCCAAGTCTCTGACAGTCATAAGATCTGAATCTTTTGAGTCCACATTTTATTTATTATATTTTCTTACTATGTGCCTTGATTTGGGGTTCAGAAAATAGGTTTATTAGAAAAACATTTAATCTCTCGCTTTTACATGACAGTTTTTTACATTTATCTCTCTTTTTTAATAATAAATGATAACAAGAACCCAAATTTAAAGAGGCTTTTGATATCAAATTTATTTCAGAAAACATATCTAAGTCATAAAAATTTATACTGACACCTTCATATGTATGTAGATTACATGTCAACAAATAAGCAATTATTTTATGAACTACTAATAACCTATAATTCTGCATAGAATTTTCAATTTTTAAACAGCTGAACTATGTAATTTAGGATAGCAAAAAAAGTTGAAAACCGCATTCAATTTAAGCTTTCAGGAGAATATAGGTCAGCTAGAGGTCATTCTCCAAAATGGAATCAGAAAGAAGTTCTAGAACTATTGCCCAACTAAGAGCCACTTTGGAAGACAAGTGAATTTGTGCTGTGTACTCTGTGATTTGTGGAGCCCTAAGAGAGGACTAGGTTTGGCTCACTTTTCAGCTGACCATAAAGAAAATTTGAGGGTAAATTGTCACAAGAGCTAACCAGTGGATGAATCATGGACCATTTCCTTCAATTCCTTGGTATTTTTGAATGACTTAATCATCCTAAGAATCTTGACTCACAGGAATCAATTCCCAAAGCTCATATCAATTGTATTTCTATGGTAGAATGATAATTTTCTGCTCTAATCCAGAATAACCAACCAGCATTTTAGAAGTCATGATTTGTGATTGATCATGTGTATAAAAAATATTGGTTGAAAGCTTTCTAGACTCAAGTCTTAGTTTTGCCACTAAGCCTAGGCAAGTCACTCACTGAAGCTGTTTTCTTCACCTATAAAAAAGATAGGATGAGGAAAGGGGCAATAATCTAATGACTTCTAAAGTCCTTTCCAGTCTTGCTTTTGTATAATTCTATCTTATTTAAGACCTGTCCTTGTAAACCAGTACTGGAAGAATGTATTTAGAAACCTTTCAGCTTCTGTTGTTGCTACTTTATAAAATAAGTTGCTTAGTGTCTCATTTACAAAATATCATTGTGCAGAGCTAAAGAAATGTGTATGGCTATTTTTCAGCATCTTATCTCCTTAGCGGCACTATATCACACAATTAATTATTCTTTTTCTTTGGTAACTTAAGCTCTTGGGGGTCATCCTCCTGGGTCATATGGTAATATAAAGCATGAAGCAGATATTGTCAGTTTAACCAGAAGGTGAAGGAAAAATATAATCATCTTTTAGTCCACTCATTCTGAATCTTCTCACAGCATCAAAGGGAAGCTCAAAGATAGATTTCTTGCAATTTCCCCCCTTGACAGTGTGGGATACCTCAGTCAGATGAATAATACATGCACTCTCAAGCAATACAATTTTAAAATAATCTGAAATTTATAAAGCAGCTTTACTGGTGTGAAGAGTAAAGGTTTAGAATATTGTCAGTTTGAAAAGAGGTTCTATGTTACCCTATCAGGTCACACAAATCATCTGATCAACTGACACTTGATGAAAGAATGTATTACAGTCAGAATAGAAAAATAACAGTTTGAGGAATAGAAAAGGGCTACAGGATTTATTTTAAACCTCTGGGGATAGAAAAGGGTTAGAAAACTTCTGTTTCTATAGTAAAATATAGCATGAAATTTAGTTTTGATTGAATAGGAAAAACATAAGTACTAAAACAATAACTTCTTTTTAAGTCTTTAAAGGTATGCTTCCAGGAAGATGGAGTGGATGTACTTTTTCCTATTTCTTTAAGTATGACCCAAAACTCTGAGCATTATATGTAAGACAAATATAAGAAGACACTGTAAAGTAGAGAGAAAAAAACCAACTGGCTGACTTGAGGACCCAAAGAATGACACAGCAGTGAGTTCCTTGAGTTTTCTTTTTTGTACATATATTCTACATTTGTAGCTGAAAGAGCTGACAATCCAGAAATAGTACAGACAAATAAAGGCCCAGCAAAAGCCTACGATTTCTAGCCTAAGTACCAGGAATAAAGCAGACTAGCAAAACAAAAGACCACTCTTTCTTAGACAATGACTGCTCTACTCTAGCCAAACAACACAGGAAAAAAAAAAAAAAAAAAAACTATAACCTTACTTCTACCTATGCCAGCAAAGGGTGAATGGGAAACCTAGACTGCATTCCCTCCTAATGAGGTATCTTCACACCTCCACGAAGGTCATGTGAGAGTTAAGTAGAGTTGTGGGACTCATGTGCCCTTCACTAGTGGTAGTCAAGCCATCCCGCATGTCAGTGTATGTGGAGACACATGATGAGATGGGATTTCCACCTAAGCCAACAGCAATAAAGTACTCCTTCCATTTCTCCCTGGTGGAGTTAGAGGAAGCCTAATAGAGAGACAGGATTTGCACTATCACCCAACAGTAATGTGGTCACTCACACCGTGTTATCAGTGAAAAGTACATGGGAGGCTGAAACTCCCATACCTCTCTAAAATTACTGAAGTTCATCTTACCTCAGGTGACAATGGAGATCAAGTGAGGAACCTGGACTTCTACTTATACCTGGCGGAAAAGGGATAAACACTGGATCAATGTCAGAAATATTTAGGTAAAACAGGTTAAAATAAGATCTAGTCTTATAACATAAAATTAATAAGATTCAGAATTTTATAACATAAATTATAAAGCCAATCAAATTTTCAAAGTTAATCAAAAATCTATCAAAAGTAGAAAGTTCTCAAACTAAGTAAAAAAGTAATTAATATATACCAACACCAAGATAATAGAGATTTTAGAATTATCTGACAAGAATTTGATATTAGCCACAATATGAATGCTTTAACAAGCAAATATGAACATGCTTGAAACAAATCAAAAAATAAAAAGTCTCAGTGAAGACATAGAGAAAATTAAGATCAAAAAGAAAAAATTATAACTGAAAAAAACACACAAAATAGTCATTAGAAGAGTTTGATAACAGGATACAAAGGCAAAGGAAAGAGTGAATTAGATGAGAACAGTGGAAATTATTCAATCTGAACAACAGAGAAAAGGCTGAAAGAAAAAACTGATCCTCACTGACCTGTGAGACCATAATAAATAATCTAACATTTGTGTTATTAGAGCCTTAAAAAAGGAGAGAAAAAAGTGGGCCTAAAACAGTACTAGAATAAATAATGGCTGAAAACTTAAACCAAATTTGACAAGATATATAGGTCTACAGATTCAAAAGCTGAGCAATCATCAAATAAAATAATCTCAAAGATATTTATACGAAGATGTGTCATAATTAACCTTCTCAAAACTAAAGACAAAGTGAAAATGGTGAAAACAGTCAGAGAGAAAGAAGTCGTACCTAAAAAGGAAAACCAATTCCAATAACATCAGATTTCTCATCAGATACCACAAAGGCCAAAAAGGAAGTGTCATAACATTATTCAAGAGCTAAAAGAAAAGAAACATTATCCCCTAATCCTATATGAAGTGAAAATATCCATCTGGAAAAAAAGGGTAATCTCTCAGATGAAGGAAAACATAGAGAATTTTTCACCAAACACTAAAATGGCAAAAGAGTTTTCTAAACAGAATGGAAACAGTAAAAGGAACTTTCAAATATTAGAAGAAAAGAAAGAATACAATAAGCAAAAATATGGATAAATACAATATGCTGTCCTTTTTCTTTTAAGTTTTCTAAATTATAACCGATTAAAGCAAAAATTATAACACTGTCTACTACCGTTTTAAGTGTATATAGAGGAAATATTTAAGACAAAAATAAACAAAGAAGAGTAAAAAGATATAAAGGAAGGCAAGGTTTCTACACTTCACTAGAATTGGCAAAAATGACAACACAGTAAATTATGATAATTTATGTATATAAAATGTAATACTTAGAGCAAGCTCTTTAAAAAAACTATATAAAGTTACTCTAAAAAACATTATTGACAAATCAAAATGGAATTATAAAATATAATCAATTAACCCACAGGAAGGCAGGAGAACAAAGAAATGAAAGCAGAAATATAAAACAGCAGACTTAATTCCTAACATATCAGTAATTACATTGAATGTAAGTGATCTAAATATATGAATGAAAAGACAAAAATTGAAACAATGGATTTAAGAACATGACCCAACAATATGCTTTCTACAAAAATAAAAAACTCATTTAAAATATAACAAATAGATAGGTTAAAGGAAAATGAATGAAAAATTAACTTTCAAAAATCTGTATTATTATCACATAAAATAGACTTTAGAGCAAAGAAAATTATGAGAGGCAAAGTAGGATGTTATATAATGGTAAAAGAATACATAGCCATTCTAAATATGTCTACACCAAACAAAAGAGCTTAAAAATATGTGTATCAAAACTGATAGAACTGAAAGGAGAAATAAATATATTCACAATTATAGCTGGAGACTTTAACACCCCTTTCTCAACAATTGATTAAACAACCAGAGATAAAATTAGTAATGATGTAGAATTTAGTAATCCCATCAACCAACAAGATCTATAACTTTAGGACAAATTTCAATAAGTAGAACCACTGGAAAAAAAATTCCTATTTCAGTTAGTTTAAAGTAAAATATGCCATAATAATAAATGACATCAAATTCTTAGTGGCTTACAACAATACAGATTTATCTCTCATCCATGTTACATCTCTATGGCAGGATGCTTTAGCTCTTTTTTGTATCATCCTTATTCTAATACTAAGGCTGAAGGAGTCTTTCGAGCACATACTAGGTTTTGGTAGAAGGAAAAGAGATCATAGTTAACCTTATAAGAATGCTTAAAGTCTGCTTGGAAATAATGTATGTCACTTCTACTCATAGTTCATTGTGAAAGTCACATGATCAAGTCTGATATTAATGAGTGTGTATGTATAATTCTTTCTTCATAGGGGAGAGAAGCAACTAGAATACCAGAACTATTTACCACAATAGGTAGGTTTATTTATAAGTTTGGTAGATGCAAAATTATTCTAAGCATTACATATTTAAACTTATAATATATATGTGTGATTCTCTCATTCTCTCCTTGATACATTATATCAGACTCTTTGATATTGATTCAAAAGGTGAAATCTACTTTGAGTTGAAGTTCTCTTATCATGAATGAAATTCAGACTACACTTATATTTAAATATGTCAGCAGAGAAATATTTGGGTGGCCTCTTTCATTAACAGTCTTCTTGTTTCTTTTATTTGGAGACAATATTTCTATTTATTCAGCCTATGATCATTAAGTTTTTGTTGTCATCAAATCGACTTGTGTGTCTATAGGATCCCAATTTTACCCCACATCTAATAAATCTGTCCTTTACAGCTGACAAACTATCTTTTCACTATTTTGTATTTTATAACAAGTTTATTTTAATTAAACACAAATGCAGTGCTTTTTATATTTTTCTTTTAGTTATATTTTGTGTGTGTTTAGCCCTATGTTGTAATCTGTTCTGATCTTTCTTGCATCTTTTAAAATAATTTTCTTCTTAAAAAATAATACATTTTGGAAATACTAAAAATCTATTCAAGAAAATAAAAATAATTTTATATCTATTTATTCTAAGACAACCATTTATTTTGAATATTAATTTTGTCATCTTTCATGTCTGTCAGATCGTCTAGAATTGAGTCATCTGGGAATTTGATAAATAAGCTTTCTATAATTTTATTTATACTATCAAAAAAATTAATAGTGTCAGGCAGGTTTCCAGCTTTTCCTCTTTACTTCTTACTTGGCAGTTATCAAGCAACTGAACAGCAATTAAAATCCAACATGTATCTCATACAAACTTCTCATTCTTTGGTGGAGCGTCTCTTTCCTTTAGGTTTTAGGAAGTGATTAAGAACACTAGGTCTAGGCTTGAAGTGGCACAGGTCGGTGGAGACGATTGAACTACTTGGGCTAGCTCTGGGACAGAAGACTTTTTTTCAGAGGCAGAGAAGAAAATTGAACAACAATCAACTTTACAAAGTCAAAGTTATCAAACAGAAAAGATCATCGATGAATACAAAGCTTAGAAGGTCCAGAGATGAGAGTGAAGGTTGGCAGTGGAGAATTTTTGAGTTTAGGGCCTTGTCAAGGAAAGATAAAACAAACCATTGTTTAGGGGCAGGGAAATTTCAAAATGTGGTCAATTGTATTGAATATTTAATTTGCACTTATAGACTTGGTAGAATGTGTCTGAGGCACCCTGTTCTAAGAGTTTATCAGTCATTTGACAGCCTCTGTGTCTTCTATTTCTTATATTTAACAGGTGCATCATAAGGAGGTTTACATTTAAGGTTGTAAATAGAAAATTAAAAAATTATAATGTGACGTTCTGGAATGGGACCTGAAAAACTTTCTGGTTATCCATTAATCCATATTTGCTAATACTAATTTTTGTGTTTCAAAAAACCTGAGTAGCAGAAACTTTAAAAGTAATATCTTGGTATTTGAATATCAATGTCTGATATTCAGAATCCAATCAGAAGACTTTTATACAGGGAAACTCATGTAATTAAGTCTAAATACAAAGAGATATGATTGAAGGATTCCTTCTGATCCCGGAAGCTACTTATTTTTTGCCTGACATCTTGATCTTCCTCTCAATTGCTCAGTGGCAAAATCTGTGCATAAGTTGTTTGGGTTAAATGCAACTTAGCCATACAATTTGTTTTCTGTCATGGCCTATGACATTGGAAACTATTTTCTTTGTATCTATTTCTAAGCTACTTGTCTTATAATATTGACAAATGCCCTATGCCTGTCCTTGCAAGAGAAAAAAAAACATGTGGCAGTTTTTCTAATGAGAGTCCCCATTTGTATCATCTTCACAGTTCAGAGGATTATTGTGACAGCTGATTGACAGAAGAGAAATAGAGTACATAAAATGTTTATTTCACAAAATATAACCATTGATGAGATCCTGAACTAAGCTGTGAATGGCGGTAGAAAAGAAAACATGCAGAACTTGAAGTAAAAATTTGACAGGGTTTGGGAATGATTGGCTTTGAGGAATGAAAAAAAGATGTTTAAGATACTGAGTAAAGTGAATGAATTGAAATAATAATGGCTTATTTGTTTTTTAAAACCAGTGAGAACTTTGAAAAATGAGCAAAATGTTTTGATAAACATACTGTCACAACATGGAAACTATGATACCTGAACAAAATGGATTTCAAATTTACCATATTAGTCCTGTTGAAAATAGTGTAAAAAGAAATCCTCCTATAATTTCTAATAAAAATTATCATATTTGTGATATTACTATCCTGACAACTAGAGGAAATTAATCACCTGAATTTAACCAAAGAACCATACCTTAATAAAGGAATGGCAAACTACAGTCTAATTGTCAAATCTGGCCCACCTTTTGTTTTGAAACAGTTTATGAGATAAAATAATTTTTATATTTTTAAATAATTGAAAAAATCAAAAGAATATTCTGTGACATGTAAAAATTATATAAACTTCATATTTAGTGTTTAGAATTAAAGTTTTATTGGAACACAGTCCTTTTTATGTCTGTTTTCATTTACAATGCCAGAGTTTTAAGCTTCAACAGAGACAACATAGCTTACAAAGTTTAAATATTTGTTATCTGACCTTTTAAAGAAAACATTTGCCTAATCCTGCCTTAATATAAACTATAGATCTAAAAGAAGAAAAAATGATAGTGTAAATCGAAAGCATGACTAGAAAAAAAGAGTGGCTTAATTACAGCAATATTTTTTGTTCATTCGTTCACTCAGAAGATATTTATGTAGAGCCTACTGCCTGTCACTATCTGAGATGGTACAGACCCAAAAAATGTGTTAAAACAAATTGAACCTTAGTCCACTTCTTACTAATAAAATATTCTAAAAGTTATTCTTCCTTTTGGTTATTCTTAGCAAAGGATGACAAGAAAATACCTGTAGTCAAAATAGAGAGTTTATTGTTAAGATTCAGTGTATCTTGTCAGAATTAGTCTTGGCAAAACAAGAGGGAGGACATGTAGTGAACCCAACTTCTTCCTAATCTATGTATGGTTTTGAATTTGTAGCTCATTAAAAACAGGTAGAAATATTGAAAAATTTATTGTCCCTAGTACTTTTCTAGTATTTATTTAGTTTTTAATTTTAATCTTTTAAACAATTCAACAGGGTAGGTATCATTCTCACTTTTCATATGAGACAACTGAAATCGACAGTAAATGGACTAATTCTCCAAAATAGTGCACTGTAAACATAATCAGTAGATTCTAATATTAAATATAATCTCTCTCTTTGTTTTATTAAAAATATTAAATCTTACCCATAAGATTTTTTGAAAATACAGATTTTATTGAAAGTAAAAAAAACATGTCACACAACTTTCTTAATTTTTTAAAAAATATTTCTTTTTTTCCTAAAGATCCTTACAAATTTTCACTGAAAAAAATATGCCAATACATAGGAAGCCACTGATGGACCTCATTATTAATTTCTTATTGCAGAATATTCTACATATTAATTAGAAATGTATGCATATGTGTGTTTCTTACATAGTAATGTTACAACATACTAGTTATAATCAGATTACACTATTTTGAGAAACCTGGGGAAATTATTTCAGAGACACTGTTTCTTCATATGTAAAATGGAGGTAATACCTATGCTTGTGAATTATTGCAAAAATTAGAAATAAATCAATACAATTTTAAAACAATTTTGTTAATTTGTTAATTTTTATCTATTTTCGAGTTTAGTAAAACAAAGGGGCTTTGGGATTGAGTCTATTTTAAAGAGGAGAAAAGGCTGGCAAAAGCAATTATAAATAGCTACACAATTTACTCTTATTTTCTATCATTCTAGAAAACAACCAAGCAAAATTAAAATCCAGAAGTACACAATTCCAAAGCCCATTTCTTTTAAAGATGCCAACAGTTTTACAATCTGTTTTATGAAACCTGGTGGTTCAACAGTGGTAATTTAAGAAGTTTCACAAAATTATATAAATACATGGTTATATTGAAATAAAAAAATATAATGCTCAAACTTCCAGTTAAACATGACAGATTGTTCACATATGTTTACTTCTATTCATTCCTAAAACAGAAAAAAAGAGAGATTTTAAAGCAAAAATCAAAAAGATAAAAAATAGCTTTTAGAAATAGCTATTTCTAAAAGATTAGAAATAGCTTTTAGAATGTGCAATGTACAAGAATAAATGGTAATTGACAGAAAGTCCAAATATGCGGAAATATAAGCAAGCAGTGGTGTAAACCAGGAAACAATGTAATTGTACATCAGAATTCCTAAGAAGCTAAAAAGTGACAACAGTATAAATATCTGAAGGTGAGGGATGGGGGTAAAGGTAGGGCTAAAACAAATGAGGATTTGATAGAAGTCTGTGAGAAAAACAGAAGCCCTGATCTCACCCAACACCTCAGCAGAAGACTAGAGTTGTATTTTCTGCAAAAGTAAAATGAAAAGTCCCTGATGTTTCAGTAGGCAAAGTAAAAATACTAGGAAGGGTACTATACTCCAAACAAGGGGTAGCCCCTGAGTATATATACAACATTAAAATTGACCCCATATCTCTTCCCCTTCATTTTCCAATCTGGCAGCCAGATTTCTAACTTTAGGCAAAATTTATTCTTCTCCATGTACTCTGACTAAATCTAAAGAAAAGACACAGTCATTGGAGGTTTCCCCCCACCAAAAAAAAAGATTACAACCAAATCACTACAGTAAAGCCTAAATTCAACAAACCTATAGCTTTTAAAGTTTCTCACAGCCCACTTAATACATGAATAGTCAACAAAGCATCAGGAGACACCTCATTCAAGTCTGTAATGTGAATGATAGAACCAAAACTTACAAACATATAAACAGGGAAAAAACACAAGAGGAAACAGATTATGTAAGGAGAAAAAAAGTTTAAATATATATATATATATATATATATATATATATATATATATATATATATGTGTGTGTGTGTGTGTGTGTGTGTATATATACATATATATATGTATATATATATACATATATATACTAATAATCTCAGAAAAATAAAAAGAAACATTGAATTCATGAAATAAGAGTAGACATATTATGTGAACTATTTAAAACTTAAAAATATGACAACAAAAAAGAAAATCTCAGTGCGACAGCTGAAAGGTAAAAATCAAGGAAATCCCCCAGAAAGTAGAGCAAAGTAACAAAAAGATGAGAGTTAAATGGGAGAGGGAAAAAAGGTAAGGAAATTAAGGAACCAGTTCAAAAGTCACAGCATTTGAATGGTAGGAGTTCAATGAAAAAAGAATAATACAGAGCCCAGGAAATCTTTAAATAAATAATCAAGATTATTTCTCTGAACTAGAAAGACATGAATTCCAAGACTGTGCCAATTAAGTGCTTATTGAGTGGATATAGTGGATCTATTCCAGAGCACTTAAAGGTGAAAATTCAGAACTATGAGTTACATAGAACATTCTATCATTTCCAGAAGGATAAAATAGACCACGTACAAAGGATCGAAAATGGGATGGCTTAGAACTTCTCAAGAGCAGTGCTGAAAGCTAAAAGACAATAAAAATACCTGTAATTCTAAAGTAAAAAGATTTTGACTCTAGTTTTCTATTCTTAGACAAACTTACAAATCATGGTTAAAGATAGACATTTTCAGACACTCAAGAGCTTCAAAATACTTACCTCCCGTGCATCCTATCCTTTCTTAGGAAACGGCTGAAAGAATGCTGTACTGTAATGAAGGAGAACAAAGAAAAAGGAACTAAAAAAGAATGTCCTTCCTTTAAGAAAGAGGCTAAGACTACCTCTAGGATGGATGTGATGAAATATGCCAGGGATATAACACGTCATTCGACAGCAAGAGCAAGAAGATTATCTTTAAGAAAATAAAAATCATAGAATACCTGATATAACTGGGAGAGTTTGGCCATTTTTCAGTGATTAGGATGTATAAAATAAAGTCAACAACAAAATAAGACAATTATTAGCTACAGAGAAAACAAAAAGTTGCTTCAAGAAAGAATAGTAGTCACGGTTTATACATAGCTTCTCTATAAATGATGCTTGCATAAATAGAATAATGTATCTTGAATAAGTTTAATCAAAATTATATAATAATTTTAGTGGGATGATAGAGAAGTTGGGAAGTATGTATGATTATATCTGTGACCTAGTGAGCAAAAGGGAGCTAAATCCTTATCTTCCATTGTGGGACTTGAATAGATACTTTCTAAAGCTGAAAGATCAAGAAATAGCAATGTTGTTTTTATACTCACATCAGTGGAAACAAACTATCAAAAGTAACAGCTAAAAAGCTAAAACAGCTGAAAGAATTTTGCCTCTAAGGAAACAGAAAGGGAGGAAGAATCCAGGAATTGCTATTTTTTCTTAATAAAAATTGTAGAACCACTTGACTCAAATGTGCACCAAAATAAAGCTGACAATCATAAAAATCAAATTTAAGGAAACACACTGAAATGTCTTAACAATTAGAATCATTTATGGCATTATGCAGCCGGGGTAATTGAATTTGTAGAAATCTCATAATACAGCTTCTCTTAAAAACTTACTGTTACTTATTATTCAACTTCTTATAGCTGGGCCATTAATTAAAAGATTGTAGCTTGGTACTGCTTTTATTACCATTATTATTACATTACTATTTAAATATATTAAATATAATAATTATATTAAATTCAGAATTGTATATGTCCATTTGCTTAAAATTGTGGTATTACCTATTAACTACTTTGGCATGTGAAATAGGTTCCCCCTCAAATAACTAATATTAAACTAACATAAAATGGAGCAAAAATCTGAATGCAGTGATATAAGTATGCCATTGTCATCAATAATCTACAATTAAAGATGTTTATAGTTATTAAAATAATTTTGTTGAAATATTAGAGAATTGTAAAATGCTAGAACTCATTTGGAGAAATAAACAAATATATATATATCTTCTCCTGAAGATTAATATCAGCATAAAAATTTATGCAGAGCACATGTGATAACAAATAATGGTTTATACAATAAGAAATAATGCATGATAATTGTATGTTGTTCGCCATGCTTCTGGGAATATGTCCTTTGTATATCACTTAGTTGTTTTTTATTATAAGCAACAGAAACTAATGCTGGCACATCTAAACAATAGAGGGTTTATTAGAAAGATACTAAGGATTCATAGTGGAGAACTAGACTCGGTGACTGGGAAGTCTAGGGAAGCAACTGGAGGCTTGTGCTGGTCACGGGAACAATCTGATGAGGCCAGTGCCCTGTAAGGAGAAAACTCCAATCTGTTCCTCTCTCTGCGTCACTTGCCAAAGATTCAGAATGTTTTCTCCTTGCAGTTAAATCAGCGGAGCTTCAACATTTGCTCTCCCCTTGGCAACTAAAGTGGTGAGAGAAAGGAACTGGCATGGCTACTTTGATCAAGGACCTCTCTGCCACCAGATTAAACACTCAGGGAAAAGCCAGTAGGAAAAGAGAAAACTATTAGAAATGCCAGAAAGTAGGAAAAAGCTATGATATCCTTCTTGTTAAACATACCTGAACCATTGAGTTTACTCAGTGGTCTACTGAAAGCATATTTTAATTGTCTAAAAAGCAACTTGTTTAGAATGTTATCTTTTTGACAAAATAATAATAATAATAATGATAATGAAAATCTTATTGTCAGGGTGACATTGGCCCTGAAAAAACTGAGTTATTTTCTTTTTATATATTGGAATTTAAATGGAACATGGGTAAAACTTCTGGCTTGGATCAAATGTAGATATCTATGTAGGCTACCCAAGAGAAAAATGGGACATTTACCCACTGGTCTATGTGGTGATATTTAAGGATATGTCTTTGTGTGTGGCTCTGTGCATATGAGTATTAGAAAAATAGAAAGGGCAGAATGGCTTGGAAATTCTTTAAGTATATGGACATCAAGATAAGAAACTTCACCTCTTTTTAAAAAGCATCATTTCCTATTGATCTTTTATAGTGTTTGCTTTATTGTTTCATTTTTTCATGGTAAAATAACAGAAGTAGTAAAGCATCTCCTGGATCAGGGAAAAAAAGGATGGTTAATAGAATTTAATGAGTTGCTATGCCTTGAGAAGACCAGGAAGTATATACCAGAGAGGGTGAAGAAAGAGAAAGCAATGAGGAAAACAGGCAAGGCTTAACTTTGACTTGTCTACACCAATAACTTGTACAGTGTTATCTTTTAATAGTTCTGTCATTTTTTCTATACTCTAAATTCCAGTAAGGAATTTACTGAAACAGCAAATCATCTATCTTACAAACTGATTGTCAGAAAGCTCAGTGAAGTGTTACAAATAATAAAGCAACTGAAGAAGAAAAAAATGTAATGAGGTAGAAAAAATATTTCTAAATGGGATGGAAAATCAAGAGAAGAAAATATGAACTAGATCTTTCAATAAACAAGGAGCAATGGCAGTCATTTAGGAAACCTGCAGATAAAGATTTTATACATTTTATAGAAGTGAGTGAAGTGCTAGCGGCTCTCTTCAAGTTTGGTGAATACTGTTTGAAGTTAAATTTTATGGTGTGCTGGAAAAATGTAACCACATAGTCACTTATCACTCATTTCTCTACTGCAAATGAGGGTGGCTGAATTTTTCTCCCTTGTATGCAACATCAGCGCATCCTGAGGTTGCTTACAAAGTGATAAATGCCTCAAATTTATCTGAGCTCACCTTTGATATGATGAGAGTTTAGTGATGTAAAATATTTAATGAGTAAAATATTTTCATAAGAATTATGAAATAGAGTCAGTCACCTGTCTTCCCTGACTCCTACATTATTTGTACCTTAGAGTTCACTTATGTATATTTATTTATCCTTCATATTGTCAAATAACATTATTATATTGGTGCTTTAAAAAAAATTTAAATATCATTTTGTTTATTTCCCACTATGGAAAATGTGAATTTAACTTTTTTTTTTTAAGTCTCTCACCCTTCTTACTGTAGAAATTTTCCCATACTTTAGAGTTATAACTTTAGTTAGATTAGTATACAGTTGACATTAAGTATTATATTAATTTCAGGTGTACAGCATAGTCATTGACATTTATATAAATTATGAAGTAATCACTCTGATAAACCTAGTACCAAACCAGGTACTGATTTTTATCGACTTGATTTTCTATCTCTTAAACCTTTATGAGCTGTTCTAAATTTATTAGGACTGTATTAAGTCCTTCTTGGAGATAAGTGTTCAGAAGCTTCTGATCTGCTCCAGCTGGATTTGTTGTGCTCTATGCCTTGGAAATACCATGATCCTGAGATTTATCTTCAAGTTCAAACTAGATAAATCTCTTCCTTTCTTTGCTGAGTTGGAGTTCCCATTCCCTAAATCTCTCACTTTCCTCTTTCTTGGTTAATTCTCTCATAATAGTAAAGTGGCTTTTCCAGGGGCTTTGTGAGAAAGATAGCATGAGAAACAAACTGTTTTTGAGAGGTTACACATCTGAAAATATCTGGAGTCTATCTTCATATTTAACTGATAATTCCACTAGGTATAATGTTACTGGTTCAAAATAGGTTTCTTCCAAATTTTAAAGGCATTTCTCCATCATGTTTTATTTTTGGTATAAATTTGAGAGGTCAAAATCTTTTCTAATTTCTAATTGTGGAAGCTTTTACAATCTTCTCTTTATCCCTGAAGTCCTAAAATTGCATAATTAAATGCCTTTGAGTCAGTTGATTTTCAGCTATTGTGCTGGGCAGTATCTTGGAACTCATATCCTTCATTTCTGGGAAATTTTCTTGAATTACTGATAATTTTTTACTTCCTAGTTTTTCCATTCTCTCTTTCTGGATTTCCTATTAGTCAGATATTGGATATCCTAAACTGGCTCTTTAATTTTTTTATATTTAATTTTAAATAATTTTCTGTCTCAAAATTTTTTTTAATATTTTATTTCATTTTACTTTTTGCACATATTTTTTAACCTTATTTTTCAATGTTTTTTTTTTGCTTCACAAATCAGCTTTACTTTTTTTAATATTAATAATGTCTGCCTTTAGGATCTGTATATTTCATAATGGTGCAGTATATGCACTTTTGAGTCTTTGAGTAGTTTGCACTGAATGTAAAGGTTACTAGTCCTTACTCCTGTCATGCTGTTTATTCATGATATTTTCTGCTGTTTTTAATTTTTAAAAATATTCTCTGCTTATTTGTTTTATATAGCATTCCATTATTATTTTGTTAGATGTAATTTTTTTTCCTTATCTCTGAATATAGTAATATCACTTATATAAAAGTTTCCTTTAATCTGTATCATATTTGCTTCCTCCACATTGCTTGTTTGTTTTATTCTATCTCATCATATTATAAGTGATAGATTAAAAGGTGTTTTGGAAGCACATAGAGATAGTTTTTCTATTGAGATGTAATAGTAGGAAGATATGACTGGACTGTTTTATTGGAAGACTGTGAATTTTGCTAGACCTTTCTCTTGGAAGTAAAATTTCCAAGAAATAAATATTCTAGATATATGTCTTCCTGCTAACATTTTGGAATCTGAGTAGCAGAAGAGGGCTAAGGGGTTCCTAGCATTCATTATGTAAACACTGACTACCTACTGCCCAGTCCATAACCTGCCCTTAAAGGTGGCTTCTCATCTTTATTTTATGCTTTGCATGTGATAACCCTACAGTCTTCTATCTTCTTTAGTGTGTTAGTTTGCTCAGGCTGACATAATAAAATATCACAAACCACATTACTTAAACAACAGAGATATATGTTCTCATAGTTTTGTAATATAAAATTTCCAGATGAAGCTGTCAATAAAGTTGGTTTCTCCTGAGGGCTCTTTCTCTGACTTGCAGACAACTGGCTTCTCTTCGAGTCCTTACACGGTCTTTCCTTTGCTCATACACTCCTTGTCTCTCTTCCTTTTTTATGACACCAGTCCTGTTGGATTAGGGCCCTGATCTTATTATGTCATATAACCTTAATTACCTCCTTAAAGCCCCCTTTCTCCAAATATAGTCACACAGGTGGTTAAGACTTCAACATATAAACTCAATGTTTTTGGAATAAATGAGTGAATGAATGAATTAATAACCCCCAGAAATGGTCAGATTCTGTTGTAAATACTCTGAGTGAGAGACTTAAAATTTTAACTCATATTAAATGATTCATTATTTTTGTAGAACTAAAGATTCTGAATTTTATAGCTCTAGCCCTACTGTTTTACACACGTATTTGATTAAGTCCCTAAGTCACGAGTACATAAGCCACAGTCCAGAGCTTGACTTCTGTAAGTAAAATTTTATTGGAACATAGCTATATCTTTTATTTATGTGTCATCATTCACTGCTTTCACACAGAAATGACAGATTTGGTATTGCAACCAATACCTATGGCCCAAAAAGTCTAAAATGCTGGCCATCTGGCCCTTTAAAAAAAAAAAGTATGTTAATCTCTGTTTCTAAATCATTTAGCCTCTCTGAGGCTCCTTTTTTCCTCTTTTTTTAAAAATTTTTTTATTACTAGTTTCAAGTATACAGTACATTGGTTATGAGGTTCCTTTTCTTAACCTTTAAACATTGTGACTTCTGAGCATTTTAAAAAGCATTTTCTGATATATTTTTTACAACTGGAAGCTATTTTAAAAGTAGTGAATAACCAACAAAGTTGTCTTCACATTGTATCAAGTATTTGAAGATAACAAAGCATGATCTTCCTGAGTTATCTCTTCTTTAAGCTAAATCATGTCAGTTCATCTAGCTGTTTCTCATATGACAAAGGACACTGTATTTTGTATAGAATTTTATTTCCTTTTTTTTTAACGTTACCACTAAAATCTAGAACCCAGAACAAAATACAATCCCACAGTGTGACATGACAATCACAGAGAGCTTCCCAAGTGGTAAACTTGTCAACTAAATTCTGATAAACTCATTCCAAGATTTTGTTTACTTCTTAACTATTACATCTCAATATGAAGTTCTGGGGAATTAAATCTCTTATATCTTTTTGACTGCTCATTAATCATCTAAATTGGCATACAGTTATTACTGTCAAAACACATCTTACTGATTTTAACCCGTCTTTTAAATGTAGTGAACTAATTTCAAATGTTGACTCTGCCATTGATTATTTTAGCTATTATTCTAAACCTTGATACTTTAAAAAGAATTAATATAAGCGAGGGACAACTAGTTGAAAAAAATATCTTGCCATAGGGCAGAGTTGTGTCATCATCATCATCATCATCATCATCATCACCAGATTAATTTGATCAAATTTGCTGATTTTTACTATGTATTGAATCTGCATTAAATCTTTTTTATGCATTATCTTATTAGATATTTATAAAAATAAAGATATTTCTAAAATTTCCATTTTACACATAAAGAATTTGAGGCACATGTGAGCTGAATTAAAACTTAGGTAGTCTGTCTATATTACTGGAACTCTTCTATTAAGATAAATTGCTTCTTTCTCAAGGAATATTTAAAAATACTTACTTTTCCACTTAGTTTCAAGAAAAAAGATTAGGGGTACAGTAAGAAGAAGTACAATTATACATTATGAGAATTTGACTTGACTTCAGCTTTTAAAGCATTTCTTCACATACACAAGGACTCAACAAATTCTCATGTACTAAGGAGGAGCAGCACCATACTTTAGAAGTGTATAGCTGGCATAAACTGCATTACTTCTTTTCTAAGAATACTCATGTCCTTACTATCTTTGCTCTTTTGTTTCTTGTTTTGTTGTTGTTGTTGTTTGTTTGTTTTTGTTTTTGTTTTGGTATTAAAGATCCAATTTCATAAATGTTGAGAATAATATGAATGCATTGTTAGTGAGCACGATCTTAAGCTTAAGGTATTTGCAAGACGAAAAAGCTAAAGAAACGCAGGAGACAGCTATGAATTAAAGAAAATAAGAAAGAAAAAGTGCTTAACCACTAAAGTCATGTTGCTCAATTTACTGGCATTGGTGTTTTAATATTGTAGAGAGAAAACAACGTTCTCCCTCTATTCATTTCAGGTTCGTTGGCTGGGCTCTGTAAATTAAACTAACAAGATACAGATTTATAAGAGAGAAATAAAAGTTTATTAAGATGTGCATTATATATACACATGGAAATACTTAGAGACAAGTAACTAAAGGAGTGATTAGAACTTGAACTTATATAACATCTTAACAAAAGAACAATAAAATTTTAGAGAGGTGGAAACACAAAGGAAAGGACTTTGAGCTTCTAGTAACTGGCAAATTGTGGGAAGGCAAATATATGGGAAAATTAATGAAAGATAGGGGTAAGGTTTAACAAAGTTTGTTATGCAGATTTCTCTGGTGCCCTCTCTGGGCCGATAAGTATCTAAAGTTGTCTCTGGTAATTAACTTCTGTCATTCCAGTTAGATAAAAGAGAGAGACATCTTTGTAAATCTATGTAAAGGCAAATAGGGGGGTAAGGAGAGAGCTCTTCTTGTATCTGCGTTCAAAATAATGAAGTGGCATGTTTTGGTGGCATATTCTGCCACCTTTTATTATAAATGGATATTAGGTGCAGGTCTCAGAAAAGCATAAGGACACTCTTTTGACTTTAATCTTACATACCTTATAGATTTCTAAAAATTTATATGTAATAGAGCTGGTCAGATAAAACACTCAAAATATACAGAAGCTAGTGGAAAGAAAAGAAATCAATGCCAAGAGCTTTCAAGGAAGGACACTTAACAAAAACCAGTGACTTTAGGTTCTTTCACTTACCCTTAGAGCATCTAAAAGGGCCTTGAGAGAATATCGGAGGAAATGGGGAGCCCTATTGTCTTTGGCTATGACAATGACTGGGGAAAGTTACTGTCACTTAATGCAGAGGCCAAATGTCAGGCAACAAACAAGGACAGTTTTGTCTATAATGATCTATTACTCTCCCCATCTACCATTATTTCCTTTAACCTAAAGGTCTCTGGGAAACCATTTCATACAAAGTAGGTTTAGCTTTAAGGCTATAATCCCACACTTAGTGAAAGGAAAAAAAAGCCAATAATAATTTGCTTTCATGAGATTCATATATTTTTCTACCATCATAATTGAAGCAATAGGAAAAATTGTCTGAACTCTAAAATGAAAGCTAAGAACTCTGGCTATTTACTTCTAATTATCCATTCTAATATGACCTTGGGCTAGTTATTTACTTTATCTACGTGTGAAAATGAGGATAATGCTAATGTCACTTGAACATCTGAATTTATTAACAATGGTGAAGTATATTTGAAAATGTATAACATTATATTTAAACAACCCATGTGCTACCCAATTGCACCAATCCTCAACAATCACTAAGGCTGCATAACAATTAATAAGCCCAGTTATGTATCAAGCTTCATTGGCTTTCCCACCCTATGAGGATTTTTTTTTTCTAATTTATAAGCATAAGAGCTATGCCTACAGATCAACTCAATAAATTAAGAATAAATTATGTAATTGCTTGACATGTGTTCTACTGTCCTCATTTTTAACCTGAAGGAGGAATGGAATGAGCTTTTAAACTTTTCCATAACAGTAGTTTTTTTTCAGAATTAATGATCTACAGATATATTTGGCAATAAAACTCAGCCTCAATTAACAAGATGCAAGCTCCCCTAGGGCCCTGCCAAGGTCTCCATTTTATTAAAACACACCATGACTATCAACATTTAAGAAACAAATGCTCAAATTGGGACAAATGTGTATATTTGACAGTGAATTACACAAAAGACCACTATTCTATAAGTCAGGGTTTTGAGTTCTTGCACAAAATTTAATTCCAATTAATTTTGTGATTCGGAAGAAGTATTCTGACTTAAGTAGCATAATAGTATATTGATAATTAACATATTGAACTCTAAGTAATCTTTTAGGCACTAGCACAAGCGATCCTCATTACACTGTCTCATTTAATTCTTTCAAAAATTGTATGTGGTAGAAATTATGATCCTGGATTTTGTTTGTTTGTTTTTGGTGTAGTAAATGGCTGAGTAATCCCAGAGTCAGTTTTCTTAATCACTAATCATTATAGGATATATCTACTCCTACATAGAATAAATTTAGTCAAATATATAAATATGCTTTAAAGGTAAAAAGATTTCTACAAATGCAAGTTACTAAGGCAAGAGTCTGCTAAATAGACTCTGCTAGTCCAAAAGAATTAATGCATTTGATGTGTCCAAAGAAGTTCCTGGGTAAAGATCGTGAACTATTTGTTAGTCATTCAATGGAAGGGAGATGAGATAGAAACAATGAAAGGAAGCTAGAGAACTGCCAATCAGTGAATAGGAGGGTTTTTTCTTCATCTCCAGGATCAAGTTTTTCTGAGATCCAAAAAGCCATGTGACTTGCCTTTTCTCAATGGACATCTATCTACAAGCATTTTATGTCATTTGTGATCCAAATTTCTATTAACATTCTTACTATATCCATAAACATAAGCACTCTGGTATTTTGTACACTGAGGGATGCATCTATATTGAAAAGCATTCTTCACTCTTCACAAGAAGACCAAGGATGGGAGAAGGTACAAGGGCCAGAAAATTGGCACAGTGCAACCTGTTAACTGTAAATTAAAATATAGATTACCAATTAATTATACATTAAAAATTTATATACAAAATTTCTTGTGCCAAGAACTTTTTGACCCTCCAATTTTTGTAAACTAAGCATATACCTGAAGAAGCAAAGTCCTCAAGTTCATTGTAGGATTTCAGAGCCTGTCTTCTCAAAGCTTTTTTTTCATAGATGAGAAGTTCTTAAGTTGTCAGATATAGAAGATTCCATAATCTTCCTTTTTTGGGAGCCCAATAAACCATTAAAGCGAAGTTAATTATTAATCTTTTTTGAGTCATGAATACTATTGAAAACCTATGGTGTAAATGCACACATGTATATATATATATATATATATATATATATATATATATATATATATATATAGTCTTTCATTTCTGGGGATTTGGGGACTTACTGAAGTTAATCTGTAGACCTAAGTCAAGAAAACATGTCTTAGAAACTTTCAAGTTTCCCCTATCCTAATATTCATCTTGGAACCTAGAGCCCACTATGGACATAAATAATATACCATGAATAATAGTAATTAAGTATCACTAATATTTTCCCACTCCTCTAATATATACTGTTGATTCTCATCATCTACAGATGTTATGTTCTGTAAAGGCAACATGAGCACTGAATGAGCAAATACTGAAATATTTGTCTTAGAAAAAATGCAGGGTTAGGTTCCTGAGAGGCCTGGTCACAAATATTTTCATCAACAAAGCAATACATGTGTTGTTTCATGTATGTTTCTGTTTAAGCCTATCTAGTACATACTCTTTATTTATTGACATTGAAATTTAACTCAGTCAACTGTGTTCTAAGTCATGTATGAAAAAAGCTTATCACATGTATTTTCTCCATAAGGCACCTTCCAGCCTTCTTGAACTGAAGAACACTAGACAGCACTTCTGCACTGTACATAGGGACCATTTTAAACAGTGAAGTGACCAATAGAAAGCAGAAAATGTGAAAAATAGGCACTAAATAGACTGAGGAAAGCATATTGGTTTATTGTATAGCTGAAATTAGAGGGCAGAGTACTGCTTCATGACCTCAGTGAGCAGCAAGCTACTGAAATTTTTCACAGCTCTACACATGAACACAAATGACCGTGAAAGCACCCCAGGTATTGATTTTGAGGCTGCAAATAAATTGCAGCAAGTAAGCAAATTCATAAACATAGAACTTACAATTAATGAATATTGACTAAATATATTCCCCCAACAACTTCTTACTACTTATATTCTCAAGAGCTTGTAACATTCCACTTCCTAATGTCAATATCTTTAATTTCCAAATTTTGAACCCTCCAGTGAACCTTTTTCCCACAAATTCTGAGCTTTTGTCTGAATTTTCTGAATTTATTCGGAATTCAGGTCCAAAGGCCATGCATAGGCCACCGGATTTGGACCAATTAACCCCTATCTCAGTGATCTTGACTCTGCTCTCGTTCCCTTCAATGTCTGATACTTGACATCATCAAGTATATAACTGCTTTGTTAATGTTTAAATAAGACTTAATTTCTCCAGCACTAAAACCTTTATATACTTTATAGAAAAATGAAAATATTACATATATACAAATTGTTTAAAGAAATTTTTAAAATAATGAAAGTCAAACTAAGTGGAAGGCTAATACAGAAGACAGTTAAATTGTGTCACCTTCTTTACTGATGGTGCATTTTAATGCTTAATATTGTTAACAGTATATCATGATTACAAGTAAAAGCTTTAGGTTTTTCAAGAGAAAAGCAACATTTGTTTTTGTTTCTTGTTTTTCTTTTTTTACAGTTTCGACAGTGGTGTGATGATAAAGATTCTGGTACCCAGTATGCAGTTCTCAGTAAATAGAAGGAAGCTTTAAAACAGTTATTCTTTGCTAGTTTTCATATTTTGAAATATCACTTTATATTTCTGTTCAAATATAGGCTAACTTTATGGCCATAATAAAAGTCAATGTTTCTTTGTTTCTTTTGTGCTGACTAAAAAAATCTTTTAAGATATATTGCAATAAACTCTTTGTACTATGATGCTATTAGGAATTCATAGATAATAAAGGATCTGAGCCTAAGGAGAGATAAAAACTCACTGTCGTGATATCCATAGTAACAGTGTGGCAAGATAGAACTCAGAATTCCAAGCCATACATTCATACAGAATTCATAAACGTTGATTCTGGCCCTGCTTTTGGCCTCATGTCCTGAAAGAACATGAATGTAAACCATGTACAGGACTCAATGAGAAATGAAAATATTCACAAAGTAGAGCTATGCTGCCCAAAATAGCAGCCTTTACTCATAGGTAGCTATTTAAGTTTAAATCTAATGAGATTAAAAATTCAGCCCTTTAGTTGAGCTAACCATATTTCAAATACTCAAAAGGCACATGTTGCTAGTTGCTACTATATAGGACAGTACAGATTTTCATTACCACAGATATTTCTATGGAATGTGCTAATCTAGGGTAATATTTATTCAAAACCAATGACAAAGAAATGGTGAACTTAAAATGTGATTCAATAGTTTAATGACTTTATTTTAAAGAGATTAGGTTATGATTATTAATCCCTAAAATACAATAATATATATTTTTTTACAGTCAGTGTTGGGATGTGTGAAAGAAAAGACATGACTTTCACCCAAATAAACTCTCTTTTCTTTCCTTCTTTCCTCCCTCCCCGCTTCTCTCCCATCCTTTCTTTCTTCCTTTTTATTTCAAGTTCTAAGAAGTATTCTGAGTCATTACTTGTGTGTGGGGGGAAGGGAAAGAGGAGTTTGAGGTCTATGGGAAGGAAGTAAAGCAGGGATTGGGAATTCTCTAATTCTAAACACTTTCTGTTACTTATATAAAGTATTCTTGGATTCACTTAGTTATCTCTATTTATCTAACATAATGAGATTGGCTTCTTTGGTTTTTGAAATAATATTCCATAACGACTTTATATCTTTTCAATTGCTGATTATTTCATTTCTTTCTTCACAATTTATTTTCTCATACCAGCCATAAGTGTTTATCTGTGTCACATCTCAGGCCTCTTTATATATATTAAGCTATTAATTGTACATCTAACATGTATTCAGTAAAATATTTTTACCATAGCAGCTAGCACAGTAATCAACACATGGTAAGTTATTAGTAAATTCTGCTTATATTTTAGAAGAAGACCCTTATAAAGTGAAATGATAACTGACTTACTGCAAAGTGTGATTAAAATGTTCAACATTACAAGATCTGTTGAGGTAACCTTTCTAAATCATTTTTTAAATGTTATGGTGAATTTTGTGCTGTAATTACTGACCATACCAAGCTGTTTTAAAAAGAAATGACATGCAAGAAGCCCTTATTTTCTGCTTGACGATTATCTTTCTTAACAACCACTTTCTTTATCTCGTTCCCCATTTGTATCATTGTCAACTATTAAGTCTCCTCATGTGTGTAATGATCACTCCAGCATATTAAAACTCAACTGTTTGGTTTAACAAAAGTTTCAGTTATGCCAATTCATATATATATTTTATTAAGTGTTTGTATTTACTATAGTTTTGTTCTCTCATATTAGAGAGATCCCAAATAAATATTATAGATACTTACAGATATTGGTATAAATTTTTATCAGTGTTAAACTTCCTTTGACCTCCAAGTCATTAATAAATATCTTGAATATTCATCACAGTAACAATTTTTTAAATAATTTTCTCCACAATTCAGACAAAAGTATAAAGTCATTGAATGTAACTGTCCATTCATTCCGTATAGACATCCTCCAGATTCAGATATTCAGTTATTCACAGCTGTAGACATTTGTTGTACTGAGAACTGTCAAACATACAACTTAGTTTATTGCATATTGTTACTCTGGCAGTTACTACTATCCTTAGTTTATTCTACTTTCTTTGTTAAAAATAAATTTGTAAAGCATTAAAGAAAGGTATTAAAGACAGATAAGCACCTAATGAAGTCTTTTGAGAAACAAGAGAACATTTTCAAAATAGAGTCATTTTATACACTGTTGGTAGAAATGCAACTTGCTATATATATTTTTTTCCAAATATAATTTGACAGTGCGTATCAAAAAGCTCCTTTTAAAAACAATGTTTTGGGTTTTGTTTTTGTTTTTATTTTGTCTTAACAAAAGGGTAGATATTTGAATAGCCATTTAAGAAATATTGAATAAATCAAGGAATTTTCTACTTGATGGGACTTATAGATGATACTTCCAAGTCTAAGAAGGAGCAACTATTGGATCATTTATCTTTCTTATATCCCCAAAGTGGACCTACTACAACAGAGGATTTGTTTATACTTAATATATATCTCCACTGAATTTATTCCTCTCAAAAACTGTGTTTTACAATGTTAAGAATGGAGGAATAAATGGAGAAATACAAGTTTATTTGGAAAAGTCTGCACAAATATCTATTGATTATAATTTAGTTAGTATTTCTTTTCATATGTGGATTAGTTCCCACAATTTAAACCTGATGATTTAGATCTATTGTACCTGAGAAGCTTACTAACAACAACAAAAAAAAGTTAAAAATTACAAACCAAGAATGTCACAAAGGCTATTAGCCCTAAATAACATTAGAAATTGTAAATAGCAAAATCTTAGAGACAATCATGACATCATTTATTTTAAATTTATCACCATGTGATAATTTGCAAAAGTTATCTTCACTTATATTGAACAATGGAATACAATGGCTTTGGGTTCATCTTACTGCTATAATAAAAGCTACATGTTGGGAATATAAAGAGTCTCAAGAAGGAAAGATGTACTACTTTAGACATGTTACAGCTCTTTTAATAACTATGTTCATGTGTGAGATTTTGGACTATAACATTGGCATAAAACCAAAAATTGAAATACTTCCAGCTTTCTACAAGGTAAAGAGTAATTAACCCAGACAGTTGTGTGCTTAGGGATGTCACTATCAATACAAGCTCACTGTATAGATAAAGAAAAAAAAGGAGTCTGAATGTACATGGGTTTGCATGAGCTCTACATGTATGCAACATCTGGCTTTTGGAGAAGCAGACTACTAATATAGAAAAAGCACTAGACAAGGAACTTTTGCTTTTGCATGTGTTCTATTTTTGAGTCTCATTAGCTTGATATGTATCCTTGGATAACTGACTCAATAGCTCTTTCTGAGCCTTAATTTTCATCTCTATCAAGCTTTGTTCACTTTAAGGGATTTTTTATGAGTATAAAATAATGTGTGGAAAGACTGAAATAAAGGATAATTTTTTAATCATTTCTCTTCCTTTCAGGATTAAAAATGAAAATAAAAATGTTAAAAATAGAGAAACCTTGGAAATTACTCATCCAAAATAATTTTACATTGAGAGAAGAGACTCGGAGAAGATAAATGACTTTACCAAGGCAACAACATTCAATTATAGGTATCATAGTTTTCAAATTCAGAGCTGTTTTAGAATCAAATTTTTATATTTTCCAGTTATATTTTACCTCCCTTGACTCAAACAAGATCTTTTTTCTAGACCAAAAAAAAAAAAAAACTAATTATTTCCATGTATGACTTAGGATAAAAAATAAATGAAATCTGTTTACTATGTTATTAATATTTTTATTCTTTTATTTATTAAATATTTCATGATAACTTCTGTAAAGAAAAAAATTGATTTGTGTCATCTAATCATTAAGTGGGAAGAAAAGAGTACCTAAAAGAAGTTAAAAATGAAAGTTGCTTAATTTATAAACTAAATACTTAAATTTTTGTTAATTGCTGTTTGTCATGTTCTTTCTTCAAATTCTTCAGGAGATTGGGGATGATACATAGAAATTGAGATGATTCTGTTCTTCAGAAAAAAATTTCTTTTCAGTGTTAATCTTTATTTTCAATAATAGGTATATTCTTTGTTTTAGGATTTAATGACATTTTTAAAGTAATTATTAGATTAAAACAGTAATAATTTTTTGTGTGTGAAATAAATTAAAAGAATCAAAATTACAGCCCAGAACACATCACATCTATTCATTCATTAATACAGCCAAACTCACTTGAGCAGCTACCATGCTACATATTGTCATATATTTGGTTACATGTTTTTACAGATGCAAAGATGAACCAGAGAGGTATCCTATCCTCAGGAACTCATAGCCTATTGTGAAAGAAGCACACACACACATACACACAGACACAAACATGAAGACTTAACATAATATAAAAGAATTAGTTAAGAAAGCATTAAACTAGTTCTTGAAGCTTAGATTGGAATCCTGCATGTAATTTGCACTATAAAAAAAGATACAGCAGCAGGATGGTGGTAAACTTGGATGGAATACAAGGTATATAAAAACAACCAGTAGGAAATAACTGTTTTTCAATTGCTTCTTTGGGCATGACCTTCACTTACCATGTTTGAATTTTGCTACCCAGTTTTCTTCTTTAGCATGAGAGCAGCATGGATGGTTAAACTGGTAAGTTAAGAAATACATTGAATTTGATTATATACAAAAAATGCAGAAATCCTTTTAAAATTCATTAAAATATGTATTTTAAAAAGACGTCAACCAATATTTGTAGAGTATTTTATTGTTTCGGTTTAAGCAACAAAGCAATTTTACCTCCTTTGACTCAAACAAGAAAACCTCAAAGGATAAAATGAGCTTTCTGCACCAATATGCAGTTTTCATTTCACCTCCTCCATCAGTAGCTTACACTTCACAATAGAAATTAAATAGGTATAGAAAAGAAGAGATAAAATAATGACTACATAAACTGCTAGAGTTGAAAAATGAAACATCAGAAACCTTGCAACCCTGTAAAATATTGTTTTGGATCTAGCAATAGTTTATAACATCTCCAAATCCAGCTGTACTATAGCCTTCTTGTTTTTGGGAAACAAGGCAATTTTGCAATATCATCAATGATGATATGTAGCCTGACAGGAACTGAGACCTATGATAGAGGTCACAGACTACCTGAAAGGGAGGGGCCTATCAAAATAAATACTCTCTCCTCCCACCTGCTGATCTCCTATCAGCATGAACAAGAAGCCAGAAGGTGAGGAAGGCTTGGAGCCCATGGGGGACCTCAGCAGACCAGGGTATTGAAATATAGATGATGTATCTGGAAGGGCAAAAGTCAGTTGTCTCATTAAACACCACTTTCTACCAAACTACCTCCACTTCCAAATTGCGTGCATAGTGCTAGCTAAGAGAGAACTTCAGATAAAAGATGTTGCTCTTTATAATGTGGATAATTTCCTGATTTAAGAAAATATGATCTACCGAGTTTTGACTTCTAAGACTGATCAATGAACAGGTGATTACTCACATTGTGAAACATTTTTCACAGTGATCCCTTTATAAAGAGGTCCCATAATAAAATTGTGAAACTTATTTACACAAATGATTTTAAGTATACAGCAGTTATGAAGAATTATAGGCAGAACTCTATTGCTCATGCATGACTATATCACTATTACCTATTTTAGATGTCTTCCTTCCTGCTTATTTTGTTTTTCTTAGCACTAGGAAGTGCTTTGTTTATGGAAATAGTATTTAACAATTATTCATCTTTATTTTCTTTTGTGCTGAATCATATTGAGATGAAAAGGGGACATGTCATAACTTTGGAAACAAGAGATTTGTACAATGGTTTTTTGTTTTTTTTTTAACATCCTGATAGTTGAATTGCAGTCTGACTTCCTGTGATCTCTATAATGTTAAAAATAAGAGTAACTAATTTGAAAAATAAATGAAATATAGCAAATATAAGCCACCTCCAGTAGTTCAGTGACATTCTTTTACCAAGAAAAGAGAAATGAAATAAGGGCCCAAGATAAGAAAGATAGCAGAACTCCTTCTGAATTACAGCACTAGAGATTTATGGATTTTTAATGGTAAAAAATGACTTTTCCCTTGGCCTTTGTTATGTCTTCCCTTTACGGTAATCGCATTATGCTCTTAATGCACATTAGTTTTGCTATTATGCAATTCACTTTCTGTTTCTTTCAAAACGTAGGCAAGTTCTTTTTGAAAGAAACGTGGACAGAAAGATGCTAAAAATGAAAATGGTAAATAGATGCTAAAAACAGAATTAGTATTCAGAAATTCCTAATGATGCTATAATTCCCAGAGGATAATATTTATTTATATAAAGACATTCAGTTAATTATTTATAGAAGTAAAACTCAGGAATATTCCACTCTCACTATTTTGATCTACATACACTGTCCCTGGAGTCCTTGGGTTTCCATTCTCAGAACCAGAAAGTCTCTCTTTGCTCCTAACCTTGATAATGCTTTTTTTAAAATAAAATTTATAATATTTATAATGACACTAATTTACTGTGTTTATAAAGGTCCACTGTTTTAAAGTCAGAATTTCCTTTTTAAAAAAATATTTTTTCATAGATATAAGAGAGACATAAATTTGGAATGTCCTAATAGAGTTCAAAAACCAAAACCAACCGAATGTGGTTGCTTGACCAACATCATCATCTGGTTGATATTATTCATTTTCTAAGATTCATTGACTTTGCTGGACATGTTTTATAATTCTAGGCAAAACTTCATATTTCACAAGAAGCAAAAAAAAAAAAGACTCAAGTAATATCAAGGTTGGCAAATTGGAGGCAGGGGAAGGGGATGGTGCAGAGAGCCATTTATTTAAAACACATGAAGCTTGGAATTTCCTTTTTGCAATAAGAGAGAAGGAGTGTTAAAATGTAGCAGGTTTTTGATGGTGGAAGTATTCTAAAAACATCAAGTGTTTTATGATAATATTTCCCAGAAAATTATAGATATCCCCAGGCAAGAAAAGTACTTTCATCATGAGTATTCTTCACCTCTGTACCCCCCATTTTTTTCCCTATGACTTTTAAATCTCCATTTGAAAAATTATAATTTTATAATAGCCACTCAAGTGAAAAGTATTAAAAAAATCATCTGATGTTAATGACAATAATAGTCAAAGGTACAGCTCACTCCCACTCATTTTCACATTTTAATGCAAGGGCTTTTAAGGATTATACTGAAAACTCATCATAACAGAGCATGATTGGTAGTTATTACCTATTCAAAACCAAATGTGAAAATATAATGGTCCAAACACTTTATAATAAAAGACTTAAGCTTGTAAGAGAGATACACATCTTTATTGTGCCCTTCATGTAACAAATAATACCTAGTTCAACTAGCTGAAATAATGTTTTATTAAAATGATTTAAGCTTCTATCAAAGACACACACTTTACAGTGTCCCTCACAATACCAATAATCCCTAGTTCAATCAATTTACTTAAAACATTTTTACTTTGGGGAAAATAACAAAACTAGTTTTCTTCTTTCTGATTTTAGATAAGAAGGCTATTGCCATCCTTTGGTACCTATGTCTTTGTAGCTTAGTGGAGGTTGTGTCCAAAACTAGAACAAGAACAGGATAGTGAAGCATATTGGATGGCGTCTTATATTAATAATGATAATTTTTATATTGTCTAGAACTACACAAAGCTTGCATAATTCTGAGGGAAATTAATAGGAAAAAGAAGCAAAACTTGTGTGTCGAATATGGCTTTTCATCTTTCAAAACATGGCCTGCTATGTATTGCAATGAGTACCTAGAGATGTTCAAAGGGAAAGAGAAAGATGTTTACCAAAGCTGTGAAAGTGGCAGCTAGAAAGAGAATGACATGAGGTGTTAGCTTCATAGTAAAGAATGTTCTTAAAAGAATTACTTAGAGCTATATTGTCCAAAGCTTCATATCAGCTATGCTGAATTCAGGGATGGGGGATGGGGGAAATATGCTAACCAGCAATATACATAAATTTATTATTTGAGAGAATGTTTTAAAAAGCATGAATATGGCTATATTGTAAACAGGTGTTTGAACACCAAATTATTGCTACCAGTTCTTTCATAGTCATTGTATTAACAAACCAAGGCTCCAAGAATATGAGTCATTTAATTAACATTACACACAAGTAATGTTCTAAGTGAGCATTCTAAGTGAGCCCAGTTAAATTTAAATTCCTATATTAAGAGTCAAAGTCTGAAAGCCTCATGCAACTTATGCTGAATTATATCCCAAGATATGGAAAGAAATTCAAATACATCATGGCAGGAAAGCTATTAATGATAGCTGGCCTCAGGAAAAAAAAAGATAAAATATAAATTCTCTTAATGGTAAATTTGAATTCTAGCTGAATATTTCAATATATGATATACATACCTGAAAATATTTAGGGTTGAATTTAAATACATGTCTTGTTAATATTTAACAAAGAAGGTTGTGCTCACCAGAAAGCAGATGGATTTACTAAATAGACAACAGTCTTTTCGACAGCCATTTGGAGAATTCTGCCCTGAAGATAAGGTAGAACAACGTATACTGTTACATACATTTGTAGACAAATGAATAATTTTATGTAAAAATGATTAACAATCCTTAAGTCATTTTCTCATGAGAAGGTACAATTCCTCCTTGTTTTATTCCTATATATACATAGAATCATTCATAATCATAAGAATTAAGATCAAGATCAAAACCAACAAGATAAATTTTAATAAAAATAAATCCGAAAATTCTACAATACTCTTCAAGTAAGTCAATTAAATAGTTCACTTGGAAAAATAAGTAAGCACTTTAGATAACTGAAACTCAATTTAAGTCAACATGTACAAGAAGTTGCCAAAAACACTTATGGAATTTTAATATATACCAAAAGAAAAAGAATAACATAATTGACCACTATTCTATCTTGATCAGATCACATGTAGTAGATTTTATATACATTTAATTGCCATTTTAAAGTGCACTGTGAAAAAGCTATAGAAAGTTTAGAGAATATAGCCTTGTCATATTATGTAAGAAATATCTAAAATAACCAGAATGTTAATCTTGGAATTGAAAATACTTAGTGGGGCTATGAGATCTGTCTTAAAATAATAGAATATAGCTCTTGTAAAAGTAGTAACAGAATTGCTTTATAATTGGTAACATTAAAGCATAGATTGGCATAAGAAAGTTTAGAAAGAAACTTCATTTCAACATCAAGAATACACTCTAATATTTAACAATTATTAAAAATCAAGATTTGTTTTCTCTTAAGTTCAGGAGCTCTCCATTACTGAAGGAATGGCAGGTGTCCTATTAGGAAGAAACTTAAAACATGATCTGTACAGTCCCTTCCAAAACTAAAAGTATGCAATAAACATTTACATTAAAAAAAGAAAGCTTTTAAGTAAATAACTTAATTTTACATTTCAAGAAACTAGAAAAAGAACAAACTAATCCTAAAGTTAACGAAAGGAAGTAACAAAGATCAGACAGAGATAAATAAAATAAAATTAATGGGACAATAAGAAAGATCAATAGAACTAAAAGCTTTTTTTGAATACATAACAAAATAGCTAGAGAGAGAAAGAAAGAGGACTCAAATAAAACTATAAATGATAGAGGATATACTAAAACTGATACTCCACAAATAAAAATAATCATTAGAAACATCTATGAACAATTAATTATATGACAACAAATTGGACAACCTAGAAAATGCATCAATTCCTAGAAACATACAACTTATCAAGACTGAATCATGAAGAAATAGAAAATCTGAACATCCCAATAACAAGTAAGGAGATTAAATCAGTAATCAAAAACCTCCCCTTCCAAAAAACGTCTAGAACCAGATGGCATCACTGGTGAATTCCACCATTTAGAAAAAAAAAAAAATTATATTGATTTTTCTCTATTAATTCTTTTTAAAAAGTACAAGAGGCAGGGACATTTTCAAACTTATTTTATGAGGTGAGCATTACCCTGGTATCAAAACCACACAAAGACACAACAAAAAAAGAAAATTACAAAACAATATCTCTGATGAACATAGACATAAAAGTTCTCAACAAACATTGGCAAATAAAATTCAACAGTACTTTAAAAAGATGATACAGTATGATCAAGAGGGATTTATTCCAGAGATGCAAGATGCATCAACATCTGCAAATCAATCAATATTATACCACATTAATAAAATGAAGAATAAAATCATAATATCTCATTAGATGCAAAAAAAGCTTTTGACACAATTAAACCTATATTCATGATAAAATCTTTCAACAAACTGAGTGTATCAGGAATGTACCTCAGTACAATATAGGCCATATATGTCGAGCCCACAACTAACATTATACTTAATAGTGTATAAGAAAAGCTAAAAATCTTTTTTCTAAGATCAGGAATAAGACAAAGATTCCTACCCTTATCATTATTTATCATAGTACTGAAAGTCCTAGCCAAAGCAATTAGGCAAGCAAAAGAAAAAAAGGCATCCACATAAAAAAAAAAGTAAAATTCTCTCTATTTTCATATTATATTATCTATAGAAAATCTCAAAACAACCTAAAGACACACCAAAAACCATTAGAACTAATAAGCAAATTCAATAAAGTTGAAGAATATAAATCAATGTATAAAAATTAGTTGCATTTCTGTACACTAAAAATAAACTCATATATATATATATATATATATATATATATATATATATATATATATAATTTTAAATAGTAGCAAGAAAAATAAAATATTTAGGAATGAATTTAACCAAGAAGATAAAATATCTGTAGATTGAAAACAATGACATTGATTAAACAATTTCAAGAAGACAGAAATAAATAGCTATTTTGGGCTCATGAATTGAAAAAATGAATGTTGTTAAAATGTACATACTACCTAGAGCAATAGGTAGATTAAATGCAATCCTATCAAAATTCCAATGGCATTGTTCACAAAAATAGAAAAAAAAAACCTAAAATCTGTGTGAAACCACAAAAGACCCTAAACAGCCAAAGCAATCTTGAAAAAAAAAGATCAAAGCTAGAGGCATCATGGTTCCTGACACATAGATCAATGAAACAGCACAGAGAACACAGAAATAACCCATGCATATATGGTTAATTAATTTATGAAAAAGAAGCCAAAAATATAAAATAAGGAAATAATAGTCTCTTCAATACATGGCGCTGGCGCTGGGAAAACTGGATAGCCACAAACAAAATAAAACTGGACCCTTATCCTACCATACACAAAAATCAGCTTCAAATGGATTAAAGACTTAAAGGTAAGACCCGAAACTATAGAAATCCTAAGAGAAAACCTAGGCAGTAAGCCCTTTGACATTGGTCTTAGCAATGATTTTTTTTCAGATTTGACTCTCAAAGCAAAGGCAATAAAAGCAAAAATAAACAAGTATGACTAGAGGAAACTAAAAGACTTCTGCACAGCAAAAGAAACCATAAACAAAATGAACAGGCAACCTGTGGAATAGGAGAAAATATTTTCAAATTATATATATGATAAAGGGTTAATATCCAAATATGTAGAGAACTCACATAGCTCAATACAAACAAAACTAACCAACCAACCAAACAAACAAACAAAAAAACCTGGTTAAAAAAATGGGCAGAAAAACTGAATAGTTATTTTCCCAAAGAAGGCATACAAAGGGCTAATGGGTACCTCAAAAAAGTGCTCAACATGACAAATCATCTGGGAAATGCAAATCAAAACCACAATGAGATATTACCAAACACTCACATTTGTTAAATGCTTATCATTAAAAAGACAAGTAATAAGTGTTGTCAAGAATGTGAAGAAAACAGAACCCTTGTATATTGTTGCTGGGAATGTAAATTGGTCCAGCCACTATAAAAAACAGGATAGAAATCCTTCAAAAAATTAAAAAGAGAACTATCATATGTTTCAGCAATCCCACTTCTGGGTATATATCCAAAGATAATAAAAGCAAGATATCAAAAAGAGAACTATACTGCTGTGTTTTTTGCAGCATTATTTACAATAGCCAAGATATGGAAAACAACTTAAATGTCCATCAGTGGGTTAGTAAAGAAGATGTGGTACATATGTATAATAGACTATTATTCAGCCATGAGAAAAAAGAGCATTCTGTCATTTATGACAACATGGATGGAGGGAATTATCCTAAGTGAAATAAGTCAGACAGAGAAAGACAGATACTATAGGATATCACATGTATGTGGAATCTAAAAAAGCCAAACTCATAGAAACAGAAACTAGAATAGTAGTTACCAGGGACTGGATGCTGGTGGGAATGGGGAGATGTTGGTAACAGAGTACAAGCCTCCAGCTATAAGATGAATAAGTTCTGGGCATCTAATGTATAGCATTGTGATTATATTAAATAGTGCTATTTTTATATATTTGAAAGATACTAGAATTTAAAATATTCTCATTAAAAAAAGAAATGTTAATGATGTGAGGTATTAGCCAATGACATAGTGGCAATCATTTTATAATATATGAGTATCAAATCAACATGTTGTACATCTTAAACTTACAGTGTTGTATGTCAATTATATTTCAATAAAGCTAAAGGAAATTAAAAGCCAAAAATGTGTTTTATATGTATTTGGATTCTGCTTTTTTGAATGAGGAGGTTGTTCTTTCAAAGAGTCTGTTTTTCCTATTGTTTCCATACCACTGCATGGTTGTGTGTGACACCCAGCAGGAACAGAGGACACTAATACCGATGCAAGAGAAGTCACTCCTCAGAAAATGATCTGAGGAGTCCCAGTAGTTGAAGGCAAGTCTTTGAAGAGCCCTCTCTGTGGCAAGCCTCAGATCTGATCTGACTGGTTTGCTGCAACCCTGATTAGATGAGATTCCTTGAAGTGAGAGGTCTGCAGCTTCACTCTTCCTGCTGACTTTTCTGTCCAACAACCTATTTTATCTCTGCATGGCAATAAAGATAAAACACAGTTCAATTTGTTTTAAAGATCATCACACTCCCAACCCTCCTACCTCACCTCATACAGACAAGTCTACATATCTTCTCTAAATGATGCATTCCTGGGCAATGTGAGATAAAAATTTCCTCTTTCCATCCAATTCTTTGTTCTTGAATGAAAAGTAAATCTTGTAGGAAGAAATAGAAAGCTTTGAATGTTGATAAGCTGTTGAAATTCCTCTTTTAGGCCACCTCTGAATTTTAATGCTCCACAGACTATTTTTGCTAAAAACACTTTGTATTTTTATCTTTAGAAAATAACATAATGAAAATTAATTTAGTAAAAACAATCCTAAGCATACAGAAGTTGGTACTGTTTATCATAAATATTAACTTGGTAAGAGATAGAAGGTGTTAGTAGAGACAGTGTTTTTGTTTTTGTTTTGTTTTGTTTTGCCAAAAGTCCTCAGGGAAAAATATGCTAAAATTCAGGGCAGATATGTTAAAATTCAACACTATAAATTCCTGTGCAGGTTAGAAAGAAATCTTCTAAGAATAATATTCAAATACTTGTCTCTTTTTAAAGAACTGCTTAAAGTGAGGCCCAGAAAACTATCATAGCATAATGCCTTTGGATGATTACCATGCAGGGAAATTATTGCTGGTTTAACATTGTCACAGTGGTTTCTCCAAAACGAGAACTACCTTCCACACTCTCAGCCCCTTCATCCCTCAGGTGGGAGGAAAAGACTTAACAAAGATCACGCAAGTTTGAGAAGCTTTATCAGTATAGTACATAGAATGGATAACTCTCTTCCCTTATCCTGTGGGAGTATCAACTGGGTTCCTCTGAGATGACTTGGGAGACATTAACTGGGAGGTATCAGTTAGGTGAGGCTCGTTAATCCCTAATAGGCTTTAGAACTGTCGATATATTAAACGTTCATTTCTAAAGGTGAAAGATAAGTTAAGGAACTGCACAGTCCTTAAGTTTGCCTGATCTAAAGTTACAAAACTATTTCTAACTCGCATGGTGATTGTTTTAACTACTTATTTCAATTCATTTCAGCAAATGTTTGATAATTTTCTAGTGGGTTTCGTTTTCTTTTGTTTTTGCTTTATCTTCTGACCCCACTCCTCAGCACTATGACAAGGCCTCGATGCCCTTTAGCTTTTCCTCAGCATGTTCCCCAGACTTGCTATGCCAGGTGCCTGTTGTCTTATTCTGCTGCTGCTCTCAATGTGCCATACTATACTGCCTCTCTCTTCTCATTTTTTGGGCTATGGCTACTGCCACAAAGTAGGGAGATTCCCCGCCCCCTTTCAGCCCTACAGCTCTTTTGGTTTCTAAATTACCACCTAAAGTTTTAGTTTTATAGTCTTGCTTATTAAGTAGTGAAAGGAGTTCTCTAGAAATAAGATCAAAGAGAATTAAAGGCTATAACTCAATGCAGCATATTTTTCTTATTGATCACAAGGCTTCTGTTTTAGACCAAAAACAGACTAAAAAATGCTCTACACCACTCTCAACCTTAGGCACGTCCATAATGTCAGTCATTTCTTCTTCCTCTGATGTCCTGAGGGGCCTGGTATTTGGCACCAAATCTCCTTTCCTTACTCTCAGAAAGCCAAAGAAGCACTCCTAAAAACAGGGGTATGGAAACCTATAATCTCAGAATTCCTAAGCAGGCATATTATATAACCCATTGTGGTCTTCATTTTAGTCTCCAGAAAGTTTTAGAAGTCATAAATATGATTACCTATAGAGACATAAAGAATCAATGCAGAACAATGAGCAATCTGCTCCAGTTTCACATACATTGCCTTTTGTTAGAATGATAATCCTACTATTACGTACTTTTCTAATCAAAACTGACAATCGCTTTTTACTCATCTGATGTGTTTTCTCAAGTACAGCTTTATATTTCTGATTCTCCTTTTCATCTTTTCACTGATTTTTCTTATTTCAGATGATGTGCAAATAACAGAGGGTTCTGTTAAAATCTAAAATTATCTTTTGATTTCTCAGATTTAAAACCTAAAATTTAAAATAACCAACTATCTGACATGACTGATAATAGTGGTGCTAAATTAATGAAACAAAGGGGTCATTTAACTGAGGTGGCTATAATGCCATATGGCCTACATAAGCACACCAAAATCTAAACCTGTAAATGTCTCAAAGTTAGAACACCAAAATCTAAGAACAACTAATCACAAATAGCTACTTAGCCTTTAAGCTCAGGCAAATCAACCACTTTCTTGCTTTGCTTCCACCTTTTCTCCATAAAAGTTTCTGCCCAGCAACTTTCAGTGGAATACTTCTAATCACTTCTTATTTGGTGCTGATTGATTTGAATCAATTTTTGCTCATACTTTAAAATTTTTTAATATGTCTCAGTTTATCTTTTAACAGTGAAAATTCAATACTATTTGCCAGATAAAAACCAAAGTAATAGCTTTTATTCAACTAAAGTAATATAGCCAGGCTATTATGTACTTAACACCTAATTCCAAAATAGCAGGTATGTTTCTCTTTTCTACCTAGCCTGCTGCTGGTGGTTTAGACCACATGCCCCAGGACCTGGTCCTTTTTTGGCTAGAGAAAAATATAGTTGAGTATTTCCCTTCCTCCAAGGAAATTAGAATGACACTTCAACAGATTATGTTCTGATAAAATAATTTCTCCTGGAGGCAGGCTTTGTTAAGAACAGAATGTTCTGGTACATTTCAAAATGGTTCCTTTTTCCCTCCCTCTGCTTGAAGAGGAGCTTGAGGGGATTATTCTGGATGAATCTGGTAGATCTCTGGAAGGTAAACTCATAAAAATATACCCCACCCCCAAAATGACATGGTCTCCCTGGAGTTTTAACTCGACTTTTCCACACTGAGCTTCCAGAAATTCCTCAGTTACAGTTCAGGTTTTTCTACCCTGGCAAAGGTCCCAATCTATAGTGCCCATGAGTTTCTGCTCCAATAAGTTATAATTCTCTGAATCCTCCTGTCACACTCTCCAATTTGGGGAGAGGGCAGTGGTTGCCCTGTGACATCACTTTGCTGATGGATCTAAAAAGAGTTATTAATTGTTCAGTTTCTTCAGCTTTTTACTTATTGTTAGGATGGGGTGGCAACTTCTAAGCTCCTTATATGCTAGACCAAAAACCAGAAGTCACTATTCTCATTATAGGATGAGAAAACTAAGAACAATAGACAGTAGATCACTTCCCAAAGTTCATATAGGTATTAGAAACAGAATTGAGAGCTTGGCCTACTGACTCCAAGTCTTACTTATAAACCTGTTGTAACTATGCAAAAAGCTTGCATACTTATCTATTCTAGAAAGAAAAGAATTTAGTTGGGCTACGCAATTTTTTTTTAATTCAGAAAGAAATTTACTAAAAAAGCATTTATTACTAAGACTTTATCTTCCTTAAATTATGAAAACATATACACAAATAAGATTATTACAGTGTGTCTTATAAAAGAAAAATGTAAATAGCTGAAATGATTATGTACATGCTTACAGTGAGACATTAAGAAAAGCATGTAACAGCAGAGTAAACTGTTTATGATACTGTAGTAAGTGAAGAAAGCTGACTATAAAACTCTTTATTTAAAATAGACAATGAAGGAAAATTTTTAAAACTACTAGTTGTGATTATTGAACTTTTTAAAAATTGTATTACATAAGTAATTTTTTTAAAAATGTATCAGTGCTACTTTTATATGCACATTGAAGACCTTGTACTAATCTTTGGGAAAAGGACAGTTTATATAGTACAACTTTAGTTTAAAACTTACAATCATAACATCACTTTTGACAGGAATGTATCATTGTTTACATGGAGGGGTATGTTAGCATAACGGGTGCCATTGTTCCCCTTGCTATAATATGTACTTAAATGAATGGCTTTTGAGAGGCTTACTAAAATGACATTGTGTGTTCATTCAAACTAGGTATTTATGATACAACAATGTAGAGAATAAAAGGGATAGAGCATTGGGCAATTTCTATAGAAAAAGAATTTTAGTAATGTGGTTGGTTGCAAGATACCACCAATGCAGGATTGTATTCACCCTCATTCATTCATCACACAATAAAAGCTGCCTATTCTCAAGTCCAAGAGAGTAGATAAGTCTGACTTGAAATGAGTTTCCCTATTTGGTATAATGCTTCCTTCCTTCCTTCCTCTTTCTTTTGTTCTTTCGTTCTTTCTTTCTTTCGTCCTTCCTTCCTTCCTTCCTTCCTTCCTTCCTTCCTTCCTTCCTTCCTTCCTTCCTTCCTTTCTTTTCTTTCTTTCTTTTTCTTTCTTTCTTTCTTTCTTTCTTTCTTTCTTTCTTTCTTTCTTTCTTTCTTTCTTTCTTTCTTTCTTTTTCTTTCTTTTTTTCCCATTTTTTTAGGGTTTTTTTTCAGTAATTCCTTGCAGTTCCAGCTCACACACAATGAATTGTTGGATTTTTTATTGAAGGAAAGAAGGAGTGGAAAAGCACCACCTTTGAAAGCCAATACCAAAGAAAATAACTTCTTTTGTGTAAAGAGGATTCGATAGTTGTCTCTGTGTTCTTTCTGTTTCTTGTTTGTAATTTATATTGGTATTTACAAAACCTAGACATTTAGCTACAAGTAATGTTTAAATAATGTTTAAATGTTTAAAACAGAGTAATTTTAACCATCATCGACATTTTAAAAGTTCCATTCTATTTTTAATACACAGACCCCCAACAACAAAAAAATTCTTGATTTATGTCTACCTGCCAAAACATCTCCTAAGTTAAGTTTTATTATTTCCTCTAGGGCAATGAATGAAATTATGAAAGAGATCTAATTGGAATTATTTTAAGATCAGAAATTTTCAACCATGATAATTATTTATCTATAGCCATCTCTGCCTTTATTTATTATAGAAAGATGATTATCTCACTTTGAAGAAGTGGCTGAATAGACTAGAAAGAGGAGCACTTCCTTTCCATGGGATGTTCCTTTTCTATACTTGAGCCCTAATTGCTTTTATAAAAAAATGGAAGTAGAAATGTCCAAATCCATTGGAATGCCTAGTTTTTTTCAGGAGTAATATATACTGAAAAGTCATTTTCCAGAAATTTATAAACTGAATAGGCAAAGAGAAAACAGTAAATTGCTATAGAAAGACTAAAGACTTGAATGACTTAAGAATCATATTTAGTGATGTCTACCTGGATTTAACTTATCTATTGGTCAATTATAGCTAAAATACATAAATAAATGACTTACATGATGAAAGTAACCTAGATATGTCTTTGATTGGAACCTTGATCTATTCTTTCATTTATTCAACATATATTATTCATTGTATATTAGGTATCTGGCACCACACTTAGGACTATTAATAAAGGATGTAAAAGAAAGGCATTATTCCTGCAATCTCAGAACTTAAAACTGAGAGAGAATTATAATATATAGAGATATACTCTATAGAGAGATGGAGACAAAACTAAGAAATAATTTTATGGATGAAGCTACTGTAGAAATAGTGGGCATACTAATCAGGGTTTTCCAAAGAAACAGAAGCAATAGATTATATAGATTATATGTGTGTGTGTGTGTGTGTGTGTGTGTGTGTGTGTGTGTGGAGAGAGAGAGAGAGAGAGAGAGAGAGAAGAGAGAGGAGAGAGAATGAGAAGAATGAGAAGAATGAGAGAATGAATAAGAAATTGACTCACATGGTTATGAGAAATCCCAAGATCAGCAGTTGGCAAGCTGGAACCCAGAAGAGCTAGTGGTGTAGTTTCAGTTCAAGGGCAGAAAAGACTAATGTCTCAATTCATTTAATCAGGCCAAAAAACTTCCCTCTTACTCAGCTTTCTTGTTCTATTCAGGTCTTCAATTGATTGGGTGAGGCCTATCCATATTCTGGATAATAGACTATTTTACTCTGCTCTGCCCATTTAAATGTTAATCTCATCCAGAAACACTCTCACAGACACACATAAAATAATGTTTGACCTAACATCTGGGCATCCCATTGACCAGTCAAATTGACACATAACCATCATAGTGGGTTAGGTCAAGAAGGATTTCTGGGGGATGAGAACACTAGCCTGAATACTGAAGGATAGTATCCCATAAGTAGAATATTAAATTACTGCTTTCTCATAATTAAATTGTATCACTAAAGTATATAATATATACATATCTTCAGAAATGTAATGTTTTCTTCCATTCTTAAGGGCAAAGTATTAGATGCTCATTATATTAGGTTAAAATCTCAGAGAAGCCAGCATTAGAACTGAATATATAAAATGAAGGTGGCATGTTGCTATTATATCAATAAAATATATAGTGACTTTATTTCTACAAAATGTTCTTATCTAGATTACCTCATTTTAGATTCCCGATTTTCAATGAGATATTTAATTGCTGAGAAACATTCACACTAAAAAAAAATTTAAGAACAACTTTTTTGGGAATAAGCTTTTCAAGTGACCACAAAAATAATGGGAATACAGAGCTTTTGATTTAGTATTTATGGGTGATGCTTGGGTGTTCTTTACATTTTTAGATGTAAAGAGATTCTAACTGGGTAGTTCTTAGAAAGTCAAGGATTTTTGTTTTTGTTTTTGTTTTGAATGATTACACCTGAAAAAGGTAAAAATTCTGAGGCTTTTTCCTTTTAAAAAGGATTAAAAACATTAAAGTGTTTATTGGTTTCACTGTCTGTTAGAGACAAGTAAATCTGTGTATTAAGAATTGCCCAGTTGCTTTTTTAGCTTTCTTCACTGAGAATTCTTGTTGCTAAAATACTGCTTCTTGGAAACACAAACAATTCATGCTATAATTGAAAAGACAGTGGCAGCTCCTCTCCTTGATGACCCATGTGCCATTGCTTTCTTCATTTTTCTCTTCACTAATTTTTGTTAAAAATAATCTGGCCCAGAACATTGTCTCTCCTGTTAAAAGTATCATCATACTTAAAAAGAATGTGCATTCTGCAGTTGTCTCATCTATTAAATATAAATTAAGTCAAAGTGGTTGATAGTACTGTTCAGATCTTCCGTGTTTATATTGATTTTTTTTTTTTTGGTCTAGTCTTATCAAATGCTGAGAGAGGGGTTTTTAGCTCTCCAGTGGTGATTGTGTAACTGCCTATCTATTAATTACGTAAATTTTTGCTTCATGTAATTTGAAGATCTATTTGTAAGTGCTATATCTTCTGATGAATTGACCATTTTATCTTCATAAAGGAATTTTCTTTATCTTTGATAATATTTTTGTTTAGAATCCATCTTTATCTTTGGTAATATTTTTGTTTAGAATCCATCTTATCTGACATTACTGTAGCCATTCCAGTCTTCTTATTTTTAATATCTGCATATTATACCTTCTTCATCCCTTTCCCTTTCAAAATAACTGTGTTTTCATATTTAAAGTGTGTCTCATGGAGTTTTGTTTCTTCTTAAGGTTCTGATTTGGAGGGGGGCTTGTTGCTTATGCTGGATAATTTTGCATTGTATCCTGATCATTGTCAATGATAAGTTTAAGAGATTTTTAAATTCTCTTATTTTTCATTGATGTGTCATTTTCTTCATTTTAGCTGGTAAATATTCTGAACTTGGCTTGAACTGCCAACTCTGGTTCTTGAGTAGTAACTCCCTTCTGTTTGGTTATATATATTTTTTAATATTCTATTTTTTCTTTTTTCTTTTGTATTAGTTTCAGATATACAGTGAAATGATTATACATTTATATAATTTATGCAGTGATCTCCATAATTAGCTGTCATCTGGCACTATACACAACTATTACAATAATATTGACTATATATCCTATGCTATACTCAAAAATCCCTATGGATATTTTGTAACTACTAATGTGTACTTCTTTATCCCTTCACCTTTTCACCATGTTTGGATATTTTTATTTAATGCAACTGCTTAACCTCTGTACCACATAAAGAAATGGAATAAGCAGAACTTAGGATTTCACTATTTGACTCATTCTCTTCTGGGATTCCCCTTCTCTCTTCAACGTTCACAATTTCCAAGCTCCAGATTTCTGATTCGCCAACCAAAAAGATTATTGGTTTTTCCATGTGTGTCTTGCTATATAGTTCTGCTCACCACATGGGCTGCAGTTAGCATCAGACTAAAAGCCATAGAAAGAAGAATTTAATTTAGACCTCCAGCTTTCTTATGAGCAAACACTCCTTAGCAGAGTATGTTTATTTCTGTTTACTCTCCTTCAGGTAATTATACCTCCAGAGTGTTGCCTTTTGTATTGTCAGGTTTCATATTTATTTTCTACAGGGGTATCATCTGGTAGGGTCTGTGTCAATTTGTACAGATTTAATCAAAGATTGATAAATCTTAGTTACTGTGGTAGCTGGAAGGCAACTTTATATTTAGTGCATAAAAGCTATAGAACTAACTGCCCTCCCACCACCTCACTGTAATGTCTTTTAATTGAAAAATCTTATTTTGGTGACTTAATGCTCAATAAGTGCTCTTGTGAACCAGAGAGGTAAAAGCACTAATAAACAATTCCAGAAAGAAGGACCCCATGAAAGTAAACATGTTATCCACCAGGATTAATAAAAAATTTAAAATTTATAAATACTCCAAGAAATGTTTCTATTTAACAACATAAAGATTAGTTATTTAACATAAAATGTATCCAATACTGCATTCATACAAGACCATCAATGTTGTACATCTTCAACACTTTGTTTTGATAATAGTATGACCCTATTTTAAGAAAATTTATATTTATATTCCCTCTACTTTGTGTCTTAAATTAGAGAAGTGATAAACTATGAGTGGAAAAATAATCCCTTGCTACACGGGAATAGTCATTGCAATATTTCATATCTTTATATTAAACAGTGCTTTATTATGTTTATGTAGAGAAAAAATAAAACAGTATCACTATAATATTTGACAATGTGTCACTCCTGAGTCTAACAAATTTAAGGGAACAAGACAATAATACATCTAAGAATCCAAAGCAATTTAAAGTTATTTGTCCTATATTAGTTCTTAAAATGTTTATGTCTTAATTATATTTTGATTTTCTTGATAAGTCAGTTTCATCACAGAGAAACACTCATTTTAGAACTCAAAAAAAATAGAATTATTTTTTTAAAAGAGGCCAAAGTGTAAAGTTCAAAGAATTTTCACAATGTGAACATACTTTTTAACCAGACCACAAACAAAAATAGAATATTACCACAGCCTCAGCTGACCCTATTTTTGTCTTATTGCAGTCACTGTTTTGCCCCAGATGTAAGACCTATTCTGATTTCTGACAGCATAGATTTGTTTAGGCTGTTTTTAAAATGTGTATAACTGTGTTCATACAGAAAGTATTCTTTTCTGAATTTTTGCCTCAACATTATGTTTGTAAATGTTATTTATATTTTGTGTAGCATCGATGTAGGCATTCTCACTGATTTATTCTATTTTATTAATTGACACTTTTTAAAAACGATTCCACTTAAATTGAACATCTAGTTTATTTCTAGTTTTAGGCTCTTACAGAAATATTGTTGTGAAAATTCTCACACATGTTTTTTGGTGTACATTTGTATACATTGTAGTTGGGTATACACTTATACCTGGAGTTGCTAGATCATATGATAAGCATAGGTTCAACTTATTAGATATTTCTAAAATAATTTTCAATTTATACTTTCAACAGCAGAGTTACAATCAAGCGAGGTGCAGTAAAGGTTGGAACAAAAATAACCCAGGAAATTTGTTTAGGGAAATTTTATCTTCTTTGAAACCAGAAAAATAAAGAAAAATTATTTTCCTCTGATAAATAAAAGATATCACTCAAGGAAGGCATAAGATTCAATTAAAGTACACTTTGGCTGACTGCAGACATATCATCTTGCAAACACTGGTGGGTTTGGTTTATTATTTCATCTCTTAAAAAGAAATTTAAATATGAGAAAAGTTAAGCAAATAACACACATACATACATCCACTACCTAGAATGACAAATATTTACTCTGTCATATTAGCTTCAGATGTGTTTTCATAATAAATAAGAAATAAAATATATTTTTGAAATCTATTTCTGTTGACATGTCCCTTGTATCAATATAACACATTTTATTTATTCATTTCATTTTTTATATTTCACTATTACAAATTACTCTGTAATAAACATTTTTATTTATATCATAAAATGTTCAGGAAATTCTCTGGTACAGGGGTCTTCAAATCCTGGGCCACAGATCAGTACTAGTCTGTGGTCTGTTAGGAACAGGGCTGTACAGCAGGTGGTGAGTGGCAAGCAAGGGAGTGAAACTCCATCTGTATTTGCTGCCACTCCCCAGCACTAGCATCACTGCTTCAGTTCTACCTCAGATCATCAGACCTTAGATTCTCATAGGAGCATCGGTCCCTGCTGCCAAAAAGGTTGAGGACCACTGCTCTGGTAGATACACATGTGAAAAAAAAATTGCTAAGATAGAGGTAGAAACATTTTCAACTTTATGATATATTGTCAGTCTGTAAATTGGTCTTTAGACTATATAATATACTTTCCCAGTATATAAATTTTGATTTATTCACATTTTTATTTTATTTGGGTCAAACTTTAATTTTTTAATTCCTATTGGTAACAAAGAATACATCATTTTAGTCTAAATTTTATTTTCTTGATTAGCTATGAGATTATTATTTTAACTTTTTTTTTAATATTCAAGTTTGCTCTTCTCTGAATTGCTTTCCATGTACACTGTGTACTTATTAACTAGATTGGTTATTCTTTATTTATGTCTCTTAAAATCAGCATTTAACATGGGTAGTTTAAAATATGTTCTAATAGATTCTATATTTTACTAGCTGACTAGATTTCTGATTTTGACCTCTATGTAGCATATTTCCTTTTCTCTTTGATTTTCCTAGTCTTTTTTTCTTCTTTTCTCAACTTTCTGCTATAACGATAAAGTTTTTTTAATATCTGTTTTGTATGTTTTGCTTATATGGATTCATCAATTCTATTTCTATTAGTTTAGTGGTTATATGTTTTAAATAAACATTTAGATATATAATTACTATGTAATTATTTTTTATTTCTCTGGTTTTATTTGTGTCTTTACTATTATCAACATTAATTTTTTCTTTGGTTTTTCTAGGAAACAGGGGAAGTCAGAGAAATTGAATTGGTCTATGTCACTTAGCAGCAAGTCAAACCCACTTTCAGCAAATGAACTACCTGAAGTTGAGCCTCTATATTCTAGTTTTACTTCATTTAATCTTTTTAAAATAATTTTTTAAAAAGTTTTGAGCCTACATATTTTAAACTTAGATTTTTCTAACAAATTTAAAGAGATTTTAGTATTTGTTTCCTCCTCATAAACAAGACCTTATTTATATTATTTCTACCTAGGGTTTTAGTTTCTGCTTTTTAAAAAGAAAAGAAACAAAAATTTAACAACAATTACTTATTTTTTTTATTAAATGTACAAACACTTATTATTGTTTTGCCCTCTCATGATTGCTCCTTGAATCCAGTCCTTCTGTACAGATACAGTTTTCTTTTTACTGAAGCAAATGCTTCAGAATTTCTTCAGCCAAGGTCTATGGGTAAAAAATTTCATTACTAGCTTATGTGTTAAAAACGTTTTTCTAGCATCTTTTCTCTTGAATAATAATTTAGGGTGTACATGATTGTAGTTTGGTGTCTTTTCCTCAGTATTTTGAAGCTATTAGCCCATTGTCTTCTCTCCACTACTGCTTCTTAGGAATACCTGTTCCATTCTAATTATTAGATAATTTGCTTTTCTCCCAGGGAAGTTTTCAGATTTTTCTCTTTATCCATGATATTGTACAGTTTCAATGTGTTTGTCAAGGTACAGAATTGTTTACATTTGTCTTAGCTTTGTCTGCTTTTTCTAAATGAGAATATTTCTAAGTTATTGTCTCTTTGAATATTGACATTTTCTCTTCAAAAAATTTTATGGGGAAAAAAATTTGTCAGATCATTCTCCAAGTCTGTTATAATTCAATATCACAGTTTCCTTTCCTTTATTTTTCTTTTCTATGTTTTAGTTCAAATCCTCACTACTCTTTCCAATTTATTAAACCTCCAGTTTTTCCAACCTGGTCTTCATTCAGTTTACTCAGGCCTCTTGGTTAATGTTGTATAATTTCAAAGGCTACATTTTTTATTTCTAAGATTTCTCTTCAGTACTTTTTTATAGCCATATGTTCCTTATTCATAACCATCTTTTTAGTATTATAATTATTTGTTCTTTCCTACTCTAATGCATTTTAAGATTTTAAATATACATATTTAAGGCTTTTTTAAGTTACTCAAATATAATTATGTTACCAAATTAACATCTGTTTGATGGCTGTCTTTCATATTAATTTTTTATCTTTGAATGCTTTGAAATTTAGTGTTTCTTCAATGTGCTTTTCCACCTTTTTGTGTTTGTTTAATCTCTCCTACCTTACCTTCCCATGTGTCACCTTTTTACAGGTGTCTCTACATGCTTTGCTCTTTTATTGGTAACCAGAGCTCTCATAATGCAAGGATATTATGGAAATAATGCTAAGCTAGTTGGGGCTTGGCCCAGCTTTGGTGGAGAAAATATTTGTGATTTGTCTAAACCCTCTAGGCAACAATTGACATTTGCCTGGGACCATGGGTGCCCTGGCCCAGCTTCCTGTTTTATATCCTGACCCTGGCTCTGTTCTCCTATCCATTTTGATGTTCAGGAGCTGAATACCTGACCACTTCTGCTTGTTTCTTGTCCTGGAACTCAGAAGGTCTGTGAATTAAACCACACTTACTGTTATGATATTTTTATTCTGGTTTTGGTCTTTAGAGATGTTTACCTTACTTATGGTTGTACCCAAGTCTTTTAAATAGATCTGTGAAATATTATCTATCTTCGTTGTAATTTTTAGAGAAAAAAAAAACAGGAGAAATAGTCTATATTAACTGCCAATGCCAACTGGAATAGCAATCTCATTGCAGGTAACTTTATATGAACAAAAACCATCATAATCAGTTATAAATCTAAATACAAGCTTTGCATGAAAGTAGTAAAACACCAGTCTTTCTGTCACAATTACAATTCTGTGTGCCACTTATTTAACTGGAGGGGATCACTTATGTAAGCTGATTTCAGAGTATTGATTAATTCCTTTAACCTACTTGCATCCCAATGTCTGAAATTTTGGAGTTTGAAGCATTTGACATAGATCACAAATAGTCTTTTCCCCTGATAAAATATATATGTCCTTGTGTTAGACATGAATTTAAATTTTATGAGTCATTTATGTTCTACTGCCTTATTGTGAATCAGTTTGTCAAATTCTTTCCTGAGAGCATGTTTTGATTAGAAAGACAGAAAGGATATGAGGACATTCTCTGCCTAGTGTGTACATTTGGATATTAAATTGTGTTGTTTTTGAAAGAATGCTTGTCTTGGAGTTAGTAACTAGGAGATGCCATCACTTCAGCTGTGTCATCTTGGACAGACTTTTAAGTTCCATGAAGATCAGTTTCTTTGGTTTCTAAAATGGAATCTTTATGAAGAATACATAAGATGATGTACGTAGTAGCACTGGGTATATAGTGGCACTGGGTAAAATGTTAGTGGAAATATAGAAGGTGAAAAACAGACAAGTGAAACTTGGAGCTCCAAAGTGATTTCCAAAGTCATCTACTTAGTTTTTTCCTATTGGTCACAAATTTTTAAAGCTAATCACATAAATAATGTAGGTTCTATTACTGTAAAATTAGACATCTGAATATTAATTTTAGGACATACTGTAGGTATAAAAATCTTATCGTCATAGATTCAAAAGAAAACATTCAAATTGAATAGGCTTGGGTTAACTACTTGTCAAAGATTATGAATAAATTGATTGTCATTGCACATTTATTATTTTCATTGATAATGAGTTTTCAGTGGAGACTCTACAAACTAACACATTTGCAAAGAGCAAAACAAATCACATTGCCGAATGCCTAAGTAGACAACAAAGGACCACTGAGTTTGTTGCTAGTTAAAAGTGTTTGCTTTTATTAGTCCTAAGAGAAATATTATGGCCCAGGACATTGCCATTGAACTAAATTTTAAATTACACACACAGATATTTTAGGCCTACAAATCCACCCCACATCCCATACTACTCTTATAAAATAATCAGAGTTAATTGCCATGTTATCAAAAATGAGCCCAGAGGACAATTATATATCCATAGTTCTTTGCATTTTGAAAGCATTTTTAGAGACATTGTCTGACTTCAGCCTCACAATAAATGCATAAAGTATGAATTACTACCTCTAGTACCCATATAAGAAAACTGAGGTTAAGAGAACTAAATGATTTTCTGGAGTAATATGGAGCTTCTTAATTTATACCGTTGTTGGCAGGGCTGACCAAAATTTCCAGAGCTTAACACAGTGTTATCTATGCTGTAGATGTTTAAAGTTTTATCACAGGCTGTAAAATCCACCACACTGAATGTTATACACTATATTCAAAATAGTATTTTCAAGATTGCTTAGATGATTTATGTTATAGAATGCAATTAAAAATGTATGTTTTGAGCATATAGTAAAAATTGGTGATTTCTAAATCTCTGCTTTTGAAAAATTATGTTTTACATTTTCTATTGGGGAGACTTCTAACATTTTACAACTTGTTAAGCAATTCCAAACTAGTAATGAAAGCAATTTGTAAATTTAATTTTGTACAATACCACAAAATCAAGCAACAAGAAAGACTCCTCTTTACCCTTGGTTAAGTACAACATGTCCTGATATGTCCAAAATTATGTTATGAGACATCAGATACTGAGATCAAATAACTACACCAAAGGATTAAGCCCAGGCCTTGCCTTAACAACAAGTTCAGATTCTTTTTGTTAAGACTTTGCACTTGCACGTCAGCTTAGTTCCTCTTGAGCAAAAGGACTATTGTAATATTTGTAGCAGCACATATTTCTATGACTTTATATTTCAGCTCTACAGTGGGTTTTAAAAATTATTTGTATGATTTTAAATGAGGTGCTGTTCCTCATACTTGAAGAATAGTAAAAATCATTTCTGTCTTTATTACCCTTTTCCTATTATCCAAATTATTCATCGTGGCCTTATTCACCTACATTTCTTTCCACTGTGTCCTTCCACATGCCAATGTTACTGTGATGATCTATGTCAATATCAGTCTCAGAAAAACACTCAAAAGAGATAAGTATACCACTCCACTAGCTACCACGACTCCTCTCATTCCCCCACAAATAATCAAGCAGAAAAATAACAGAGAAAATGCTGTCTCTTTTTTCAATAGACTCACTGTGTCACTTAGGGAAAATTTTATTATTTGCACATTTTAAGTAGGGCTGCACTATGAGTTTTACAGGCCTGTGATAGTTTTGCCTTCTTGGGCCCCTTTATAAAATAATTTTTTAATGTTAATTTTTGACTACATTGGTATAAAGATGAATGTGTTGGCATTACATACTGAAACATTTTTTTATCTAAAGGTTTATATATTTTTTTTTATTTTAAAAGAAATTAGCTTACTGGGCATGTGATACCTAATATATGTCAACTCCAACTCAAAGTCCAAGTAATCCTCAGTAAAACAAATTGAAAAAATTAATTTAAGAAAGGTTTTCTAAAAAACTCTACTAATATTTATGCTCTTCCCAATGTTCAAGTATCTATAAAGTATTCAGGACTTCTTCAGTATTCAAGAAGGTAGCCCAAGAAAATGAAAAGAATACCAAAGGTAATTTACCTACTCTCACAAAAAATTAGTCTAACATTTACTGAGACCTTACAATGTGTTGGAACTATGCTATGTTCCTTCTATGCATCATCACATTTAATCTCTTTATCGCTTAGAAATAGCTATTATTATTACTTCTCTTATACAAACATGGAACTGAGAGTCAGAAGAAAATAGTGATCTGTCCACCATCCCACAAACAGTGGATGGTAGAGGCTGGATCTAAACAATATTGAGCCTTAACCAATATGTTTAACTAGAAGTTGTTTAATATATTATTTTAATAATTATAATGTATTAGCAATACTTTTACAGTGTAGTGTATAAGTTTTTCCCTTAATACTTATTGTTAAAATGGAAAAAGAAAAGATAATCTGCTTCCACTGTTTTATGTCATAAGGAAAAACAAGGAGTTCTAATAATAGCCTTGTTTTAACCTATCCTCCTCCCTACACATGTACACATGCACTTGTGTGTATACCTTGCATACCCACACGTATGATACACTTGCATTCTTGCATATCCTTCTCTCCTTCATGCCCAGTGTCAGATTCTTCATAGAATATTTGGTCTCCTTTTAATTTTAGTTTGACACAGTCTTTAGTTCAATTTCTAGATTGGGCACAAATAATGTAAATATTAAAAAAATATATCAGGAAAAATAAATTTTTTCTTAATGAATAAAAGTACTTTCTTTTGGATGAAAGAATAAACTTCTTTCATTATTTTGACTAAGGGGCTATATCAGGTCTCAGTTCTGCTGATATCCACAGCTCATTAGCTCCAGAAAAACTCTATTCAGCTAAAAATAAATGCATATTACTTGACAAAATGAAGAGAGAATAATGTAAGTCGGCAGATTGGTAAGTGTCTTGGATGAAGAACTGTCATCAACTAATGACTTGAATTTACACTATTTGCAGTAGGTGATGCAAAGATCCTACCCAGCTGCATCAAAAAGAAGCATGATGGATTGCTTTGATACCTAACCTAATGCTCAGACAACTATGCCTAAACTGCTGTCCTAACACACAATCATTTTGTTGCTCTAATTCATGTGCACTGTTTTTAGATCTTAATGTGTGTAAAAAATTTTTAGCAATATCAATTAACTTTGAGAGGGGAGACAATGAATAAGTTGACTACATGTCATTTTGCTAGAGTTCAACATGTAAATCTTTAGATACATTTAAGTAGAACAGTGATAAATTCAGATTATATTCATTAAATGTCTTTAATATGTACTAAAGGGGAAAATGATGCATTAAAGATTTGAATTCGTTTGTGAAGTTACATTTTACCTCATAAAAGTCATTCCTGAACAAACACTGCTGGTATGTGGATATCATTTCCATAGGTTATGTTAAAAGGACCAAAAAGCAACACAATGCCAATTGTACTCATTTCCTCTTTCAGTTCACACACATGCAAGCAAGGGTATATTGCCTCTTGATTGAAAAAGCAATTCTGGAACTTCTCTCATTTGGAAAGGGAAGTCTTAGGTTTAAAGAACTGTGTAAAGCAACTATAACATTCTACATATGAAACAACTAGGTATTGTCTAGGTTCTAAAGAATTACTTTCTCTAAGCCATATGTAGAATAAAATAATCCAGAATCAGGATTATTTTAAGACTTCAGATTTTCTGACTATAAATTCGAGTAAAATTCACATAGAGAATGAACTGGAAAAAATTGAGCATGATGAGATTGCAGTAGTTTCCCAAACTATAAATCCTTGTGTACTGAAATTTTAATTGCAGTTTAATACCTGGGCTGGAATAATCTTTGGTATGTATTTTTAGACAAGTCATCCAAATGCTGGGGCTACTGACCAACTTCTTTTAGAAGGCATCCTTAAGGGCCACTTTTAAAAGTATCCTCAGCACTGGACATGCTTTTCAACTAGTCTGCCATTCCCTTTAACTGTTAATACTATAGACTCAATCATCTTGTTTGTTCTGATTTTTTTAATCCTACTTGGCTGGCTATAAAAGTTCATATTTTATAATACATAAATATATTGAAATGAATGGGAATGTGAACAAAACCATAATATAAATAAAATATTATTAGATATGTAGATGTTTACAAAAGTAATCAGACATGGGCATATAAGTGGCAGTAAATTTTTAGCTATCATGTACTCTGTTCTGTATGAGACACTATACTGTTAGTTCATCTACAATTTTCAGATTATTGCTTAAATTCACATAGCAAGAAAGTGTCAGGGCTAGGACCATTGTTACTACAAGTAAAAGAGGGTTGAGAAGCAAACTATATCTGATAAAATGTAGATTGCAAATCAAGACAAAACAACAAAAGAAAAAAAACAAGTATTAAGTAAATTGAAGAAAAATTATACATATAAATATCAAGAAAATCATGTATTTTAAAAGAATTCTTAATCCAAGAAAGTCACCAGGCTCTTTTCTTTCTCCCTCTTCTTTTTGACTCATACCCCCAACTTCCTCTGTCCTGTTCAGTATTTTAGGGGCTGTGCAAAAATCCATGGCTCTCAAGTTATTTCAAAACTCTTTTGGTTAGATCTCATCTTTCCTACCTCTGTCCTCATGTCACACTTGTGGCCTTCTTGTGACACAGTGCTTTGTGTAAGCTTTCTTCTCTTCTATCAGACTGAGGTGAAGGAGTCTAGAATATGCCACAGTGGCATAAAAATTATTTTGAGCAGAAGACATTTGAATTCCTGAAATCTCTTACTGGCCTAAAAGTAGAGCTTCTCAAAATAGCTCAGTTAGAAGTGATCCCTGCTTGGGAGCAACAAGGGAAGATTGACTGTTACCAATATGGATGAGGATTTCCCACATCACACCTAAAGAGACATTGTCACAAAACTATATCTCCCATATATTCTCCTAAGGACCAATTTCTCTTTCCTAAAAGTCATTTATTTTTCCCGTAAGTGCTCTCTTTCCATTCTCTTCTCTTATTAAGATTCATACCCCAAATTCTAAACATCTTGAGTCACACTTTTCTGTGACCTCTCATACATACTTATGTGGATAAAAATCTGTCTTTTCTCTTGCTCATCTATTTTTTGTCAGTTTAATTTGCAAGCACCTAAGACATGAACATAAAAGGTAGAAGAAAAGGTTTTCCTCCCTGACAAAAAGAAATAGGGATCAGCCATGTTTGTAATTATTTAGTGACAATATGGTTTTGCTAGGGTGAAATCAACTTAAGTGAACTAAATTGAAATATATACAAAATTGGTAAGCAAGTGTTCTGAAGCTTGTGAGAAGAAAAAATGCAGCCTGTAATTAAGAGGAAATTAAAGCCAAAGATTAAAAAAAAAAGGATTTTATATATGAGAGCTTCATAGTGGCTGAGGTTGAATGAAATATAAATTAAAACAGATTATAAGATACAATATTATGAGTCTAGTTTATAGGTTAACATTTCACAAACTAGACTACAATTTGGACTTGCTTTGTCATTATATATTTATGCATTCACTGTATTTTTAAGTTCACATTAAAAATAGTGACCAACTCGGCAAGGCAACTTTACTGAGAGAATGGCATGGCTAGGTTCCAGAGTAACAGTCTTTTGAGAAGAAATCTTCAATACAACAGGAAACATCAGAAATTTATTATTCATAGTGAACTCATCTCAGGAGCATTCAGTCAGAGACATGTTTCTTCTTATTGCTGGTGCTTTGGGTTCTGATGTTGATTTCATTAATTCTTTAAAAATGTTTTCTGACTTTGACCACAAACTCTTAATTCACTGCAATATGAGCTCTAAGCTTTCCTGTACTTCTTGGAGCTGATGCTTAAATAGTAAAGGTTTTAAAGACTATTAATATTGAGCTTCTCTCAGACATGGGACCAACCCCAAGGCTCAGAGAAGACACCTGGAGAGGCCTTTATGAGGGGAGTGAGAAAAAATTAGAGAGTAAACCAAACCTTTCAGATTAGTGTTTCTCATAAGAGATGTAAGCCAAAAGATATGAAAAGTACAAAAGCAGTTTGATCTTGTGCTTATGTACCTTTTATTGCTATAGATGTTAATCTTGCTAATTTCATCACAGCATCTAGCACTTTTTAGACTGAAATCATAAAGAGAGATAATGAGAGAATAATGCTCTCTTCCCCCGCACCCCGCAACGGAGCTAAGGACAACAAGCAGCACATTGATTCCAATGAGAATGAAACATGGTGTTTGGGACTTTGAAATGACAAACAAGCAAATTGTCTTAATAATTTTAACAAAACAAACTCCTGCTTTTTTATGTACATTTGTCTTCCCTGCATCTCTGTGTTTGCTCCGTTAGAACGTCATGACTAGAAAGGCATGCACTCCACCTCTCCTACCAGATAGATTCAAGTTTCACACCCTCCATCTTCCTCTGACTTCCTCCATGAAGTGATCATTGGCCCTTCTCACCTAGTTAGCTCTTTCTTATTTACTATATCAGATCTTTAAGATGTGAATAATTCTGCCTTGTCCCAGTGTTTAATTAGTTCCTTCGTGTGTGTCTTTTTTCCCCCAATAAATTAGTGCCTTAATAGCATATGAAATATCCAAGTTGTCCTATTTGTTGTATCTCGATTTGAGTAAAAATAAAAAATCATCTGTCAATACAAAATCTAATCTAGACTAACTCTTCTAATTTTTAAATATTTACATATTTATGAATTCTTACATAATATACGCCTATTGTGATTTTTTATTATAATAATATTTAATTATCTTAATACAGCCCTACTGTACCTGAAATGTTTCTCCTACACAGCTTTTCTCTATGGCTACCACCACCACTATTGCTGCTATTGCTACTATTATTATAACTATTGCTACTATCACCATCATCAAAGGTACCACTACTTTTATTGCTAAGACTTTCAGATTTCAGCTTTACCCAGTGTCCCAGAATGGATGAATCCTCAAAAGCAGTGCTTTCCTACAAGTTGCTGCAGCCTAACATGAGTTGCTGATAAGCTGAGGTATTATTCTCCTCCACCCTCTTTTGATCTCAATTGCTTATCACATACGATCATATGTTATCACATCTAGTACTAGAGTGCCTTGACAGGGAAATGATGTGAACCTTGTTCTAATTATTCACATTGCTCTCTGGTTTCCTTTTCTGATACATATAATTATCTCTATGATTATTTAATGCTGGGCAGGAAGCAACCCATGGACAGTGACATTTACCTACTTACACAGTACAGTTCACTTGTGCCTTTGCAGTATTTGGCACTTAGGGTGTCATCAATACATAATTGTTGAATGAATAAATTAATTGGCCACATCTACATTTTATGGCCACAGTAAAGATAAAGGGAATTATTTTAGGTCCCAACCACCTTTTCTGGAAAGTTGAAACGACAAAACCAAAAAAAGCAAGTCCCATGATGGTTCTGAGGGTGGGAGATTCAGAGACAGGTTTGTAAAGAAAGAGATAAGTGGAGACTGAAAAGATGTCAGAAAGCATTCAATTAAGCACTGGTAAAGGAAAATCAAAGTTCTGCTTAGCTTGTCATAATAGGTAGGGGAATTGTAGATTTAGAAGGAAGGGGAAGCAGGAGAAATGGGATAGAGTATTAACAAAGAAAACTAGAAGAGACAAAGAAAATGTACATTAAATTTCTTAAGACTACACTGGAGCTCTAATTTTTAAATTTAGATTTATTGTGATATAATTTACATACTGCAGAAATTCACCCTTTATAGCCTACAGTTCTAAGACTTTTGACAGGCACAAAGAGGTATGACCTCTACACAATCATGATAGACATTTCTATTAACTATAAATTTTCCTCTTCCCCTTTCTCAATCACTTTCCTCCATCCCCACTGGTCTGATTTCTGTCAATATTGTTGTTATTTTTCTAGAATGTCATTTAAATGGAATCAAAAGATGTATAGACTTTTGAAGCTGGCTTACTTCACCTAGCATAATGCATTTAAGCTTCATCTATGTCGTATCAGTGTACATGTATCAGTAGTTCATGTCTTTATTTTAATTTATTTTATTTTTTGAGTATTTTCATTGAATACATTACAATTTATCTATTCATCAATTGATGAACATCTGCATTATTTTTAGTTTTTAACTATTATGGTTAACACTACTATAAAAATTTGTGCACAGGATTTCTAGTGAACACATGGTTTCATTTTTCATGGGCAAAAACCTGGGAATGAGATTGTTGAGTCATAGGGTAAATGTATGCTTTACCTTTATACAAAATTGCCATTTTATTTTCTAAAGTTTTGCCTAAATTTTATTTTCTTAAATCACCAACATCCTATCTTTTTTGATAACCATTGGCTAAACTAAATTCCTGCAAATGATATATGATAGTTGTAGAAAAAAATCAAAGATGCACACAATGGTAAAGGAAAATAGATCACATGTGAAAATGTATCTGATATTCTAATCTGGACTTGTATTTGATACTTTGAAGACATAAGTTAAGATGAAATCAAGGTGGAACAACATTGCCTTCAGCTACCATTTGCAGCACCCATTTCTGCACTCCTGGCTCTAAGGCTCAGCACATTTGTCACATACACACATCCTACTACCACATACCATCTTGACTCTGAGTTCTTTCAAAGTGACTAATTAGTGTAATTCTAGAAATTTAATGGATGCCAAAAATAAAAAATAAAAACAATCATGTGACTCTGACAGTATTAACAGTGTCCTGAGGTTCTTCAAGAGAAAAAAAAAAGCGAAGAAAGAAAATATTGCTCATAATACATTCTTTTTTTTGGCACATTTTCTGAATTCAGCAGGAACTGAAAAAGCATGTGCCAAAATGCAATTTGGAAAAGTGTTCATATTTGTGGGTGTTTTAGTCCTAACTGGAACCAGGAAGTAGCAGAAGTCATAAATGTGAATGAGCTCCCCCTGGAGTCTTCCAAACCAGTTTTACAGTATTACTTTGCTATGCATTATTGCTATCCAAAGCTCTAATTCCAGGTCTCCTGAGATACAATTTCAGGCAAGAAAGGTCTACTTACATTAAATCAAAGATTAATGAAGATTAGGGTAGAAAATAGAGAATGTTCCTCTACTTCTGTTTACTTCTGTTTACTGACACTATCAGAACTTTGTATGAAATTTACGAGGCAAGTGCCTTCAATAAGAGAGGAAGAGAATAGAAGGGACAGATGAACCCTGTTCCTGGAGAACTGGGAGCCCTGAATTGGTTTACAGATCTTTCTTGAATTGAAGGAGCAAATGTGTCAATTTTGGAATCAGCAGGGGCCATAAAGGGTTTAGATAACTCAGAGGTGTAGAGTCCTTAAAAATAACTTTTCAGAGAGTGAAAATAGCACTCTTGATGAGTAGCTCTTCATGAACACTGATGGGGAGTCATACTTTAGTCACCACCCATAACCTATCGTTTATGACTTGTAGAGCACAGCTGTTTACAAGTGATCTCTGATGAGCTGTCTTAATAGGAGAAGTTGAGCAAGTAACTTACAGGCTTGTTGCTCATGAATTCCTCCTTTAAACTACGTGAGAGACATAAGCTGCCCAGAATATAAAAATCATAGGATAGTAGTCATAGACCTTATAAAAAAGGGAAAAGTTCAGAGAAATTAAGCCATTTAGAGTCTATCAGAGAACAGTGAATTTCAAAAACAATTCTAAGTTTCATTAAAAATATATTTATTCAAGTTTAATGTACTTTGAAATAAATTTGCATTTTATAGAGAATATATTTTCATAATGTTTTATCAAGGAAATACTACCCCAGAAATTTTACTTATATGCTGTGACAATGTCAAGTGGATTATGTCCTAAATTTGACATGCTAGAGTATTAAATTCTTGTTCCATAAATTACTCATGATAGCATCTTTATAATATAATGTGATTCTTGATCAAAGCCTTTTTAAAACACATCTTGCAATTGAAGCTTTTTAAATCTGTATATACCCATTCTTAGTTCCTATCAAAGAAATATGTGTAATGCTTTTCTTGAAAGTGCACATAGTGAGACAGATAAGAAATGAAATTTTTTGCTTCTAAAATTATCTTAAATGCTAAATGGCCTCTCATGCAAAATTTTGGCTTACGGACTTATAGTTCCAGTTTTTGACAAGAAACTTCTGTTATTAAACCACATACTATTTTTCTAGAATATTTTATATTTTATTACAGTAGAGTTATAACATCAGACTATTAGGGGAAATTTAAATATTATTTAATTCAGTGGTCTGCAAACTATGGCCCATGGGCCAACCACAAAATCACAAAAATTTGTTTTGTAAATAAAGTTTTATTGGAAGCCAGACACTTCAATACATTTAAGTGATATATCTATGACTGCTTTTCTCTATGGTGACAGAACAGAGATCATAGAGCCCATTTACCTCTTTAAGAAAAGGTTTCCAATCCATGATCTAGTTTTTCTTCTACATTTTATTAAAAAAAAAAAAACTCACTCAGAATATTTAACATTTTCCATTTTTTTTTAGATAATACCAGGGGAATAGGTCATCATATCATGAAATCTTAAAATTTCAAAAATATGTGCTGGTTCTCTTTACATTTATGTGTATGTGTGTGTGTATGTACATAGGCAGGAACTGCTGTATATTCTTTTGTATTAAAATGAGATTGAACTAGTAGTCTGATGGAAAAAGAACATTACCCCCCTATGGTATCTTTCAGAGACTCAGATATAAAAGGCTTGGGCAACCTATAGCTACTTAATATTTAATGAATTTAAACATTTTATGCAGAATTGAGTTACTGATCAGAAAAAGCACTCAAAAAAAAAAAAAAACTAGTCGCATGCAATGAAGAAACATTTCTCTTTCCTTATTGTAAAAATTGTGATTAAATGGTATGACAAAAATCAACCACATAATTCTTTTTATATTCCCTCCCACTTTTCTCAGTTTAGTAATGACAAAAATATATATATTTGGAAGAGATGGGGGAATGTTCCACTGTTTAACTGTAAACTGACAGCTTTCTTACAAGGAGATGAAGACCATACTTTAAGAAAGCCTATGAAAGCATTTGACTCTAAGGTGTCCTGAAGCCAAAAAGTCATGGAGACAATCTTGTTTTAAAGATACTTGGAATCTTTCTATTTTAATATCAAATAAAATTGTGGTAAAATCATATTGTAGAGTTTATAAATGATACCCTCTGGAGTTATGCAGTACACAACTTGTGTGAATGTATGTGACAGTACTGTTTCGAAGTAGTGGCACTCACATTTTTAAATAAAAAGCAAATTTTATAATAGAAAAAAATACAAATTTACAAAGTGTACTTCTGTAAAAATAATGTTTGTATCACTAAACAGTCTGGGTCCTTAAGCATGTGTTTCAATTTATTGAAATTCAGATGCTGTAAAACTACCTTCTTATTTTCATCATAGTTACCACAATTCTGTCCAGCACAAAATCTTCTCTTACATAAAACAAAATATATTTCTAACTCCCAGTATATAATACTTTAAATAAAGGCTGTTAACATTATTAATCTTTTCAAAATCTAAGTATTTCTTAGAATAATTTTATTGAGGTATAATTTACACACAATGAAAGATATGTTAAGTACATTATTTAATGAGTTTTGACAAACATATGTATTCTTGTGACCATCATCAAAATCAAGTTACAGAACATTTTTTATAACATCAGAAAGCTCTCTCTTATTCCTTTGTAATTACCACTCCACATCCGCAGACAATTATAGGTCTGTTTTTAGTCATCATCATAGATTAGTTCTGCCTGTTCTAGAAATTCACATAAATGGAGAAATTCTATTCATATTTTTTATCTGCCATATTTCACTCAGTGTAATGTTTTTGAGATTTATTTATGTTGTTGCACGTATCAATATTTCATTTTGCTTTATAGCTGACACCATTCTATGTATGGACATACCATAATTTATTTACCCACTCACCTATTGATGGATATTTGGTTGTTTCTAATGTATGGCTATTGTGAATAATGCAGTTATGGACATTCATGTAAAGTCTTTTTGAGGATGTATTTTTTAAACAACAACAAGTGGAACTTCAGTTTTAGGCATTCATCCGAAGTTTTTAATACTTATTGTACAATTTTCTGCCAGAGGACTCTGTTTTCTATTATTATTCTTCACATCTATATTTTATCTTAAAATAGGGTTAAATATAATACATATTCCAATATATGGTTAAAATTTATTAAAAGTGAGAAAGTATTTGCAAAATACCTGTTCTTTTTCAGCAAGTGTTCACTGAAATAGCTCTGCTAAAAATCCTCACAATTCTTCTTGTAATCCCTCTCAATTCAAACCTAAGAGACACATATTTTATGAATTCTTTTTTTACATGAATTCCTCTTTATTTAGGAGGACTCACAGAACGAAAATAAAACTCGGGATTGTGCAAAACCTGAACAGAAAAGGTCTGCCCCAGAGTGAGAGAAATGAAACTCTTTGTTTTTCAGAGTCTTGGTGACACATTTTCATGACCTCTATGGTGTGAAACCTTACTTGTTACAATTCTTAGCAGGGAGGGGAGAATGTAACCAAGAGATGTGTGAAAGATAACACAAAATCTGTACTCTCAAGATAATATGACTTTAAAGGACTTATGCCCTAGAAGATGGCTTAGTTGAACCTGAGTGCTTAGATACTACAGAGATTCCTAAAACTTGAAACACACATTATGAATCAAAAAAAAAAATAACCTACTCAGGAATAAGCAAAAAAATTAGTACTTAGGTGTCAAGGCTATCAAAATTGTGAGAAAAAAAATGAGATTTCACTCTTTATGCAAACTAACAAATTATCCTATATAGTTTCATGGATTCTGGAAGAATACATGAGACTCCTGGTAAATTGGTGTTCTGAGACTCAATGTCCAATGTGGAGCTTGGTGGTAGGGGGAGGGTCCATACACCTTAAAAAAACAATTCTCACATACCAGTAGGATGTCCAAGAATTCAACTCGATTATGACACTATGTACCCAGAGATAGCTTCAGATTTTACAGGTTAAGGGTTTAGTCCTACAAGACTGCTTTTCCACCCTTGTACTTCAGATGTCAGTCACAAGCCCAGGCTATTATCTGTACTTTTAACCACTGGCCATACATTGGAGGTTCACATGACCTCCTCTTTGGGTTCAATTAATTTGCTAGGGCAACTCATAGAACTCAGAGAAATATTTAACTTACTAGGTCTCTGGTTTATTATAAAAAGTATAACTAAGGAACAGTCTAATGGAAGGGATGCAAAGGGCAAGGTATGAGGAAGGAGTATACAGCTTCCATGACCTCCTGAGTGCACCATTCTGCCTGCTTCTCCATGTATTTACCAACCCAGAAACTCTCTGAAGAGGCCTCATTGCATGTGCACAGTTGATTAAATCATTGTCCACTGATGATTGATTCAACCTCCAGCATTTTTTTCCATCCTTGAAGGCCAGAGGGTGAGACTGAAAGTTCCAAGACTCTAAAGCACAAGGTTGGCTCCATGGGTAGACAGGCCCCATCTTTAAGTGCTTTCTAAAACTTACTTCATTAACACAACAAAGGAAACTTAATCTGTCAATAGTTAGAAAATTCCAAGGGTTTTGGGAACTCTGTTTCAGAAAAGGGGATGAAGACCAAATATTTATTTCTTATTATAAATTATAATATTACATCTGGATAAGAGACAAAGGATGTTATTATAGCAATATCAATAGCCAGAATTCAACCTTGTGCTGGTTTTCTAAACAGGGAGATGTGAAGAGGGCCAGGTCACACCACTATATGGCAGTAGGTGGCATTATAGTAGGGGGATTCTGAGCTTAAGGAATCTAAATATTTTTTTAGTGAGTAGTGATAAATAGTGAGCCAGCCTAACATTTGCCTTGAAAGAAAATATTATCTTTATTATACTAGACAATTAACAAACTTGTCTGAGTGAGAGGGAGAGAAGGAAAGAAAGAGAAGAGAGAGAGAAAGAGAGAGAAGCTATTTCTATTTTCCAAGGCTCTTGCTATAAAAACTATCCTTGAAAAGATAGTTCATAATAAAGACAGTCAGTGGTCAGTGCCTCTGATCCAATATGTAGAAATGTGAGAGACATGGGGAAACTTAATTTTTGACAATATGTCACTTGATTTTCCCTTGTCAAATTACCTGTCTCTACCAGGGTTCTATAAACATAAACACTGTAGATAACTTGGAAAGCTCTAGAATCCCAAAGACCATCATTGTGTCCCTTTCACTAGAGCTGCTATAATTTCTATGCTGCATCTTTTCCTACAATTCATACTTCCAACACCATAAGGTCTTCAGAGTTGTATTGCCCGAGCAGAAGGAAGATTGCACTGCAAACTGGACATACTTGGGGCCCCACACAAAACAAATAGTTTCTCATGCTTTCTGCTATGTGGGTTGGAATAATATTTCTAGGTATGGAATACATTACTTTCAGAACCCAGAGAAGCCTACAGGCTATTTTCTAGTAGTGGGTGCAAGATGCAACAACTTGTCTTTTATTTTAGAAGGGATATTTTAGCATAGCCCTGACCACTAGAACCTTCAAACCATCACTGAGTGGCTATTTCCTAAATCTGGATAGGATTTATCTCTCACTCTCTGGAGTGTCTTACTAAGGCCATCATTATATTAGCCACCTCTTAGCCTGTCCAGTCAGCATGATGTCACTGTAATGCAGTGGTTCTCAAAGATAGTATCATGTCCTAGGGTAAGAGTCGGAGTTGTGGCAGAGATTGATATCATCATTAAAAACAAAGGGAGGCAGTAGTGGTGGTCTCTATCACATCTCCATTTAATTTGGTAGTCTGGCCACTCAAGCAAACAGATGGAAAGTGAGTATAGACTACCTCTTACTTAAACATGAAGTAGCCATGACCCCAGCTCCACCTTCCACACTATGATAGACTTCATCCCAAGAACCAGGGACTTAATGTTGTAACTCCAGCTACCAACTACAAGAAATACAATCATGTACTTGGGAACCAGGAGATTAACCACAGTGGGCTTACTTTAAGCTGGATTTGCATCCAGACCCTATTACCTGATTCTCACAAGAGAGTCAACTCAGAGCCCCAACTCTGAAGGAGGTTTTTAAGTTCTGGCATCAATGTCAACATAGACCCTGTGTTGGATACAGGCATGCCTCGTTTTATTAGACTTTGCTTTGTTGCTGTTCACAGATGTCGCGATGTTGTGGTTTTTTTTTTTACAAATTACAGGCAAGACACTCCAGTAGCAAAAAGAAAGATTATGACTCACTTTATTGCCATATTCTTTTTATTACAGTGGCCTGAAACTGAATCCACAATATCTCTATGGTATGCCAGGTCATAACAGGTTAGGGGAATCATGCTGGTATATATCTGACAAGGTCTTGCGGGGTCCTTCCTTCTAGAGACTCAGGTATCACTTTAGTCCGTAGATTCTGGATCTGAAAAACAGCTCAGGTATGGGAACAAAATGAAGTTTTTATTGAGGATCATCCTCACCCTCGTGATCCACTGCTCTTAATTTCAATTATTAATTAATTAATTTTATTATTAGTTTATTACTAGATATTTATATAGTTTAAAAAACAATCCCCTTAATTGCTCTTTACTCAGACTCTCCACCTAGCCATTACATTAATGCTGACTACATTCCCTGTGCTGTGCTCCTCATCCTCGTTATGATCTATCAACCACTAATTTGTACTTCTTTAACCCTTCACCCCTTTTGCCCAGTCTCCTATTCCCCCTCTCCTCTGGCCATTACCAGATTGCACTCCATATTTTTGAGTCTGTTTTTGATTAGTTTGCTCTTTTTGTTCCTTAGATTCCACATGTAAGTGAAATCCAGTGGTATTTCTCTTTTTCTGATTTATTTCACTCAGCATAATAAGCTCTAGGTCCATCCATGTCATTGCAGATAGTACAATTTTATTTTTTAATGACTGAGTAATATTCCATTGTATATGTGGACCATAATTTCTTTATCTAATCATCTCTTGATAGTCATTTAAGTTGCTTTCATATCTTGGCTATTGTAAATTGTGCTGCCATGAATATAGAGGTGCATAGATCTTTATAAATTATTTTTTGGTTTTTTTTGGATAAACACTCAGAAGTGTAGTTGCTGGTCAAAAGGCATATCATTTTTAATATTTTTGAGAAACCTCCAGACTGTTTTCTATGGTGGCTGTACCACTTTGCAATACCACCATCAATTTATTCAGTTTTGAGTTTTAGTTACAGATGTTAACACCGCCTTCATTAACAGGGGAGAATTTGGGCAAAGATTCAAAATGAAGATTTCTGGAATTCTTTCTCTGCCTAGCTCCCTGTTCTCATAATTTGCCCTGCAAATTCAAGTCTCTCCTTACTCCAATCTCCATCTCTTCAATTCCATGGGAGCACTGTGCTTTGCTTGAAACAGAAAGCTCACATCACATATTTCCCTTCACAATGCCTGAAAACATGATTTATATATTTGGTTCAGTTTTCTAAGTTATTTATAATGAGAGGTTATATCCACACTCAACTATTCTCTGGTGAGAAGAGGAAAGACTTGCCTTTAAACATTGACATTTATGTTTACCACAGTAATGAATCAATTTTATAATCTAAATGATCAACAATAAAAGCTAACACTTATCCAATGGATTTATGATCAAAACATTATAGCATACATATTTTTAAAAATATTTTATGGTAAACATCTACCATGACTTTTTTTTCTACCTTCCTAAGTTCTTCAGTTGATTCATAGGTATGCAAATAACTTACATTTAAAAACTTCATAGGGCTTTAAAATACTTGGAATAAATTGTGGTGTCTCTCTCAGAGTTTTTTTTTTTTTTAAAAAAAACAACAATATTTTATTGAGTCCACTCTATTCCAGGCATAGTACTTGGGACATACGTAGTACGTCACTCAGAGCCTGCCTCCAATTTCCCACATTTCAGTTAACAGACTAAAGTTCTTTCTTTTAGTTCTAATTAGCTAAATTGAGTGCAATTCAAGCTCTTCACACCCCAAAAAATTAATTTTCACATTAAATAGCAGTGCATTTTGCTGAAATTCTGATGTTCAGAGAGTCTCACTCATTTTTTCTTTCAAATTCTCTTTTCTGGGTCTGAGGCCAACTTCCCACCTTCTCTGTTCTTATGAGAGAAATGGAGAACAGGTTGCATTAGATTTCTGGCTCTATCGCTTTCTCTTTGTGTGATCTTGGGTAAGATATGTAACATTTCTCGGTCTTTGTCCTTCTCTGAAAATGATGTTATTAGTATCTACTGCAAAAGATTATCGCAAGGATTGAATTTACACATGTAATACACTTAGAACAATATCTGGCATATAATAAGCACTCAATAAAATAGCCAATATTATTATTTCACAGAATCATCAACACCTGGCTTCCAATTACCTGATCACTATATGAATTCTAAGTTGCTATATGTGATGTGCGTTAGTCATGAATTTAGATACTCTCAGTTCCAAGAATTTTGGAAACAAAATTCAGGCTTGGTTCATTTAAACTCTTGGCTCAGGCACCAATGAGCTTTCCATTTTCGGCTTGCTCTGTACTGGTTGCCAATCATGACAGTGGTATCACTTCCCTTATAAGACAATATAACAATATTATTTATAACAATATTATTTACAAGGCTGCCATGAAGCCAACTTTTGGCCCCTGAAGTGGCTGCTAAGGCCCGTAGGTATCAGCTATGAGTTTATGTATTTAAAAAAAAAAAAACGATGAAAACAGAGATTAAGAGATGACAGACAAGACAAGCAAAGACTTGTGTATTCAGCCCTAAAAAAAGAAAGAAACAAACAAAGGATATATCTTGGTCAGAGCATGTTCCAGAAGAATGTTGTGCAGCATGCAATAGATGTTTCCATGAACTAAATTGTAATTACACAATTTATATCTTACAGAAGAGACCCATTTGAGCATCGAAGGGATTTAGAGCATGACTAGAGCTAAAATTTAAAGTCTGTGTACACAAATAAGTAAAATAAATCAGTCTTATTTTATTAATAAAACATATATTTATATCCCAAGTAGAAGTACTGACTTCTGCCTCAGCAAGAGGAATTATAAGTCAGTAATGCATCCTATAAATCAGGTGCATGAACCATTCACCATTTCCTGAGATTATAAATCAGTCATGTTCTCAAAGCAGTTGCATGACTTGGAAACAACTCCTTGGATGAATAAATCATTCACTTCCAGATACATGAATAAGTGACATGACCCATAAATCACATGACTACATGCTCATACTTCATCAGTCAGAAAATTTTATTTATAACTGAAAACTTAAAAACACTTATTGTGAACAAGTCCTGAATTCCCATAGTACTGTAAAATGATAAGTATTAAAAATGCAAAAGTTTACCTGTGCCAAATACTGTTTTTCACCAAATAGCAAATTGATATGTTTGTCAGAGTTTGCTAGTACTTGTACTTGTAGTAACACCTCGTTGTTCTATATAAAAGATATAGGCATGTACAACTAACTAACTTTTCCACACTCATATCTTTCAAAAAGGGTCTCTTGAAATATATGGATATAAATGCCTCAATAGTTAAAAAAAATTGTTTGGGTTTTTTTGAAGAATATTTTTTAAAACAGGTAAATGATGGTGATTATAATTCAAATAAGAATAAAAATAAACATTAACTTAGATAATTATAAGACTACATGCTAATATTCCATTAGTACATGTAAATTGACTAATATCATGTTTTATGTTTGCATACCATTTTTATATTTCTTATTTCCATTATAAATTTTTATACTAATTATCACTATTTTTTAAAGGAGAAAATGATGTATAATGATTAAAAGCCAAGGTCACATGTCCAGCCTAACTAGAATTCAGGTTTCCAGTCTTATATTTCTGTATTCTTTCTGTTTTAGCACTTCACCGTCTATACATTTTTCTGCCATTAGAAAGTTTGGATAATTTTTTATCTTTTTATCAATGTATAAAATTACTAACAGACTTAAAGGTCTTTATTAAATCTAAAATTTACAATTTAGCCTTATTTCTACAGGCTTAGAGAAGTCACATTCTGAAGCACTTACCAACTGCTGGTTTTAATGGTATAATAATATTTATTTGTATATCATTACACATCTGACATGAGTTGAGGCTTGAATTTTACATTTGTGGTAACAATCGTCTCTTTTCTGTGTGGATTCCTTATAAGCCGTACAACTTTAATGACTTTTGTCAATGAACTAAGACCACCACTGAATGGTGGAATTTCATATATCTTCTAACTATAATTCATCTGACTGCATAATCATATACTACTGATAATTTAAAGTCTATCCAAATGTGTCCATACATATTATCTGATGATCAGGCACTCTCCTAGAAATGTCTGACCTCTCACTGAGCTTATTCTGTGACTTAATGTGGGTGAAGGTTCAACTCCCTCAATCTTCCGTTATCAAACAGATAGCTTATGTTAAAGCAATTCAGAGTCTAGCGAGGGCAATTCACTTTCTACCTTCAGACAGAGTACAATATTCAGTGTACACCATAAAAAGCACTACAGTGTCATTTTTATTTATGGCTTGAGGATTAGTTTGATTAGTTTTAAATGTCAATTTTAATTTCAGATATTTTTCATTAGAACTGTTGTCTTAAGTAGTTTTCAGACTGTTTGGCAACTCATTTCTTCTCATGTCAGTTATCTTTTGGGAAGGAGAAAGTGAAAATTGTACTACAGATTTCATAATATCAACTTTTAAGGATGGTATGTAGAGTTATACTCTTTGAATTGCAGCTCATTAATTTGCTAAGTAATGTTAATGACATGTCCATCATATCTATGGAGAGATGTATATCACACAGTCATTAAATCTTGCTTGGTTAGCATAATTATATGGAATTCAGCATTATTTCTGTTTTATCAACAGAGTGAGTCACTTGGGAACTATATGGACAATGTGATCTAGAGGAAAATTGCTAGTCAGGAAGACAGAAGTTGATTCCATTTCAGGTTCAGGTGGCGCTTTCATGATCTCTCATCTCAGTTTTTCTGCCTTTAACTCAAAGATTAGATTTTGTTCTTTGAAGTTCTTGAAAATATTGTAAGCAAACATTAATAAAATGAACGTGTTCTGAGTTCATCAGATAAGAGATACTATAAAAGTCTAAAAGTGTGTGATGGAGTTGTGATGGAATTTGGACTTTCAAATTCCATATGGTGTACATATTTAGGGGTAAATAATCCATTTAACAGTTTGGAATTATTACTTTTAAAATTTCTTGGGAAAATCATGCCATTCACTTTAAAGCTGCTGCATGTATAGATTTGCATTTCTCTTTTAATTCTCGTTGTTTTTTCCTTAGTAGTGAAAGCATACATTCGGTCTCTATCCTTGTTACACTAATTTAGTAAATGTAATTTCCCAATACAGTGATTGATCACTTTGGATCACTTCTATGAAGTTCTTAGGTTTAATTAAATTTGTGGAGAATGTCTACCCCAAGCTGAAACCTGTTTGACTACTGCAATGTGTTAAGCATGTAACAAATACTTAACACATCACTTAAGTCTTTAATTAAATATGATGTTAAATTAAAGATCTATTAATAAGAAATTAATATTAATAAAAATTGATATTAATGAAGTTTATTTAGATAAAATGTCTTCATTTTAGCTTGCTTTATGGTATCTAGGCATTCCAGCACATATGAAAGGATCACGTTTCTTAGATCTCTGTCCTCTCCCCCATCCCCCTAAAAAAAACAAACTATAAAATAATCTTCATTTAACACTCCATCTGCACAACCCTTCCTGTCCTTCTGGATGTCAGATGGAAGCAAAGAGATTCATGGCACTTTGAAATAACTGAGGTGGTCTGTGTAGTATTTCATAGTGTAATTTATAAAACCAGGTTCTAATATCCACATCTTTGGTTGAACAAACAAAGTGGATAATGGAGGCCATATTTTCCTCCACAGTCACTCTATTACCACATCTTTCAATTTATTATTCTTGAAGTACTTAGAAATAGCAAAAATAAAATTAAGTTTTAGGCAATGCTCTTTATTTTCCAACAAAGTATGTTACAGAATTATCTTCTCTAAGCCCTTGACATTTTTCCAACAGAATTGTATCCCTTGCCTGTACTGAATCAAATGGCATTTGTTATCCTTGGAATGCCTACCTAAGATAAGGGGGAGACGAAAGTGGGGAATAATAATAATAATAAAAAAAGAACAGTCAAGCAAGGCATCATAACTCCAAGAAAGCCCTTAGAAGTCTATAAAGGAAATAAATTTATCAGGCCTCTAAATTTAAAAAGCTATCTATCAGATATCTTCCAAGAATATATTAATGCCTTGAGAAAAAATTCACAGAATTCCTGAGTAGATACTTTGGTAGTCAGCAGCACTGTTCTAATTCTCTTTGCCTAAAGTTTATTAGAGGATTGTTCCTGTTTATGGCTGTCTGGAGCTATGTAACAGGTCTGGCTAATGAAGTGTGAACAAAAGTGAAGTGAATCATTTCTGGATTACAGTGAGACTCTGTGGAGTAGTCTTATCCCTCTGGCACAACAGACAAGATTCAAAAGATTGACTAGTCAGTTAGCCTGCATACCTGAGTATCCCTGATGAGCACCTAGCATTGTGCAATTGTCAAGTAGCATGGACATAAAATAAACCTTATTATTTTAAGACAATGAGATATAGGGGTGTGTTTTATGGCAGCATGACCCACACTGTTCTGACTATTTTGGATACCCAACTTTGTTAAGAAGAATTAAAGAATAGTCCTCAGCAAGTTCTTCCTTATTTTTTAAAGCAACTTTCAATCTTTATTTACTCCAGTTCTTAGACCTTGACTTGATGTTACATAAAGTGATGGCTTAGATCCATACAATTATGCTCATTAGATTTATGGAACAAATAAATTATTCTTATGTAGGAATCTATTGAATATTTTATAGCATTTAACAAATTTGTTCAGTCATTCAATTAATACGCAGAATATAAGTCAATTCCAAAATAATAAATGTCTTCCTCTTCTATAATAAAATGAGTTCCTCTCTCCCCAGGTAGCTACTTGGTCCCCTATAATATGCTATTATATGAGAAGCTAACCATTGTTCTTCATTAATGCCATATTTTGCACAACACTGTGTAAATAGATAAAAACCTTAGTGAGAAGAAACATTGAGTCCCTGTCATTATGGTCACATTGACCATAAGCCAATGGACATGAGCTGGAATGGTTAGAGAGACACTGACATCCACAATGTAGATCGCTGGGCCTACCTGAATGAGAGTACTTAGAATAAGGGGGTGATGTGGTTATTATTTACATGGGAAACAAATAATTTTCCATTCCAGTCCTATTTCAAGAGATCTCTTTGTCACCAATCTTATAACCTTCTCTCGAAGTCTCTATCCATCTGGCCAAAAAAATTCTTCCCAGTTTGTGAATCAACATAGACCTATATTTCTGACAATCTCTTCAGTGGCAAAACCTTCTACTTTTATCTTCTTAATGTAGATAAATTTTGCTCTTTTCTGGTAATACAGATCAAATATTACAGATTAATGAACTGTTCATTTTAGTTCAAAAAATGCCATGCACAACTAGTTACCACCAAAAACAACTAGATCAAAGCACTTTTATTACCATGTTGGCTCTGCTGCATATTATAGTTGCTATTACTATTGTCCCTTTTCATTAAGCACTGCTACTTTGCATCTGTAAACTAGGGATTCTATAATACCATTGCAATCAGAAAGTTTGTTTACATGTCACCATTTCCCATCTTCATTCATGGACAACAGAGAATAGACACTGTAGGTCTTTGGCTAATGTATTTAACTGAAATGACATACTTCTTGATTCTGTGGTAAAGTATAAAGTAGAGTATCCCAGAAGACAGAATTAAGGAGTGACTGAGCCAGTTGCCTATAAAAATAATCCATTTCAGCAGTCTTATTTTCCCAAGACATTAATTTTTTCTCTATATTAAGAAAATTCCAGCATCTCAATTCCAATTCCATCTATCATAGGCCAATATTGAGTCCAGGTTTTCATCAACTCACTGGAAAATATTTAGAAGAAATCTCAGCTGCTCAAACTCTAAATCAAGAATCTCTAGTTATATAAAACTATATTAATAATATCAAGACTTTCTAAAAATTGTATTCTTTCTATCCTTGTCTATAATCTAAGAGTTTATATCCATAAATGTTCCTCAGAATTTTTCTTTACACATGAACAAAATATTGTAATTATTTTGGGACGGTAGCCTTATTTCTTCTGGTTTGCTTTATAATTGGCTCCCTGTAACATATTAAAATCTGACTTCATTTATAAGCCTTGAGGCAAAGAATGGAAGCAGACATATTGAAATAAGAAGAATTGGCATCCCCTTGCAAGATAACTATTTCATCTGAGGCATTTACTGCCCCGACCCGCAGGGCAAAACAACGTGGGGCGAGGAGGAACCTGTGGAGGATCAAAGTAGGACAGGAGACACAAAGAAATGGAGGCAAGACAGGGTTCTGATCAAGCCTCTTTTATTGTAGGTGGGGGTAGAGTATATAAAGGGGAGGATTTGCATAATCACGGTTGCCTTGGATACCGAACCGCAGAACATTCCATTTCCTTATATGACCCAAAAATGCAGAAGGGTCCTGGGAGAGGAAGGGGCTGCAAGGTCAGATTAGTTTAAGCAAATGGCTCAAGGGGCCCAGGGCAAGTCAGGGCACGTCAGGGCAACTAACTTTATGTTGTCTATCCTATCAGATAGCACAGGGCGAGGCAGACCCTGTCCCAAGGCGAAGTTGCTTAGATCTCAGGTATGAGAGCCTTGATAAGAACGGCTCCCAACAATTTACTGGGTCATCAGGCAAGAAGGATTCAGACACATGAGCCAAGAAGGAGAGGCTGCTCCTACTGACACAGGATGCACAGCAGGCACACTAAAGTTAGGGGACTCGAGGAACTCATAGTTATTTAGCTCACCAAATGTCATTCATCAATAGTCCAAGTGCTCATTTCTAATCATTGCATTAATTTTCACTCATGAAAACTAGTATGGATGTGAATTCTATTTACAGTGCAATTTAGCTATACTATTACTATGATATAGTAAGTTTTAGGAATTTTAGTGCTGTCAAAAAAAATAACAGTGAGTTGGGGAAACACAAAATGTGTCTTATCTGGGCAACACTTTGACATATTTGTATAAAGGAGAAGTGCCTCACAGCATGAGACCATCCAGAGGTTATGGCACAGGAACTGCTATTCAGAAGGATAAGTGGGTAAAAGAACTACTAGAGGAGAGAGGGATCAGAGAAGAGATGGTATGAAAGAGATTTTCAGTGGATGTTTGTCAAGTTTGGAGTTCAGGAGAAATCAGAGATAAAAGTATAGATTTGGAAGTTCTTAGCTTTCAAATTATGTTAAAGTCACTTATTTCATTGGATAATTTAGTTGAGGAAGAAAATGTAACCCACAGAAAGCTAATAGTGAAACCTGAAGATTAATACTACAAGTAATAATCAAAATACATTCAATCCAGGCTGATAGCTAGCCAGCACCACCCAGTAAGGCCATCGACATTGTCTCCAAGCTAGAGGATGTTCCTGCTGGTTGGTGCATCTGCTCTGATTCACAGGGCCTGAGACTCACAGTTGGCTAGATGTTTACTTTCAGCCACCATGAACTAAAAAATGTTTTGTTTAAGAAGGATCCAATGATGAAATCTGAGGATAAACAGTCAGTGAAATAATAGGAGGAGAGTATTTTTAAAAAGATGTCAGACATATGTGTCAATTAGGGGATTCTTGGTAACAATAAGAACAGTTCAGTAGAGAGGTGAGGGGGTTGATGCCAGATAGCTTGGTCATGTGTAAGAGTGTGTTTGTGGTGAAATGCAGGCAGGAAACACAGAATAGATTTTTCACATGTTGGTTGGAGGAAGTAAAGAATAAGGTAATATATCAGTCTGGATTTTCTTGTTTACAAGGGAAAGAAAACATGACTTTAAATAATTTTAAATGACAAAAACAACGAAATAAATTGAGAATGGAGATGAGGAGTGATAACAACATACCCAGCTTGTAAATACATTTTAGGCAAGGCTAGACCCAAAGTCTTTCACGGATATGATCAGGTTTCAGTTTTTCTCTTTCCAAATAGTTCCTGGGCTATACCTACTTGGATTTCACACAGAAGAAAAGGGACAGTCTCTTTTGCAGAATTTTCAAAAATTTTATTTTTAAATCAGGTGCCTCATGTTGATTCAATCACCTTTCAGTTCATGACACATCACCATCGGCCCTTGCAAGGCTGCTTGCTTTAAGTATATATGTATGTATTTATCCATGTATTTCTATGACTATGTGTTTATTCCATTCTGTTTTCTCTATGAAAACCATTTAAATTTGTTTAATGTGTACCTTTTTATTTCACTGTGTTTTTGCAAAGTGTGAAATATTTTGTGCAATTGTTTTAACTTACCTAAAAGGATGTTATATATCTTACTTTTTCACTAAGCAATATGTTTTTAGTTCCAATTGTATTACTATTGTACATCTAATCCATTGGTTCTATTTGCTATGTGATATTCCAAAGTATAAATCTACTATATTTTTTCCCGACATTCAGGCTGCCCCAAAATCCATATACTATAGAAAACTTTTTTATTCACAAAGTGATAGGCCCCTACAAAGCACCAGGCACTGTATTAGGCACATCAGTGATAGACATTGCTGCAGTAAACATGGCCCCTTGTGTATCTGTGAGAAGATTTCTCTAGTATATATATTTAGAAGCACAATTCATCAACATGCTTTATGCATTGGATTTTATTTGGCCATATACTCCATCCATGTACCAATCACTGTGTTAAGATAATATGATGGGCTAGTTAGTTTAGGCTGGATAAATATCCCAAACCAGTGAGTATGGGTATTGTGGAATGCAGCTTACTCAAAGCAGATAGAATGGAATATCCTGCAAAAGAAAATCAGAGAAAGTAGATGGTGAATAAATGCTGAGTATCAAATGAAACAGATGTCCTTCCATCCCTTGCCCAATAGATTTCACTCTCTCTGCATGAGAAATAGCATTTCAATATCAGAACAAACAAACAAACATAAATGGTTTTCTGATTCATTATATCTGGATAGCACTAAAGTTTTAAATTTCTATCAAGTTCCTAGGCAATGTTGGTATAGGCTTCACATTCCAAGAATGACTACTCTAGTGTAAAGGTTAAAAGTTACTAAAGATCATCGTCCACAAGTCCTATAAGAATTAAAGGAAATAATAAACAGTAAAGTGCTTGATAATCTTAAACATACAACTTTAAAATTATTATTACTATTTCATTTGTTATATAAATCTCAAGGTGAATAATTACATTAATCTTCAATGAGGTTTCAAGAAAAGATGAAATGATAAGCCTGATTAGTCTAAATAAACTTCACTGACTTCACAAATTTTCCGATGATCATCTAGGTTTTTGTTAGACTATTGTTGATTCTTCCTACAATTTCCAGAAAGACTGTGTAATCATATATTTAATTTAGTGACAAGGTCAGGTCAGAATGCTCACTCTAATAAAATCAATAAAAATGGATAAGTTCAGTATCTATAAGATGGTATTGAAAGGGATATTAATGACACTCAGCAAGCTATTTGCAAAATCAAGAGGTCATCCCTTGTGTATAATAAAAACCTGGAGCACATCGATCAAAGGTGACCAGAATATATTCTCAATTTAAATATGGGAGAAGGAAGCTGTGTCATTACCTGCTTAATATGATGGTGAGTGAAAGTAAGAAAAACACACAAAAAAATAATTGAACAGTAATAATATATTGATGTATATCCAGTACTGTCTAGAAAAGAGAGTAAAGGTTTTTAGTAGTCATTAAGACACTAAAGATGAATAGTTTTAAAATAACTATTTTTAAAAATAGTTAAAAATAAAAATAACAAAAAACAACAGTGTCAATCTTAGTTTTTAGCAAATAACTGGTAAGACCATGAATAAATAATTTTCTTGAATTAAGCTATATCCTGAGTTTTTGGTTTGTTTGGTTTGATTTAGTTTGCTTGTTAGCCTCATGGTTGCCTTGAAAGAGAAAAAGCAGTACCTTGGACCGTAGGCATTGAGGTTCTCTAATATTACAAAAATCCAAATATATTTTTTCCTATTTCTTTCTTTCCTTTTCTGCCAATTAGCTAGAAGCTATTACATTGACTCAGAAGAGGTATGTGGTAACATGTAGGCCCTTAAAAAATACTTTAAAGGTTGTGAAGGAAGTAGAAGGGAAATAGGGAGTTAGGGAGTTCTTGGAGATATATATATATATCTATATATATATCTATATATATATATGAAGGAAATGGTGAAGAAGGTCTTAACTTATCATTCCTAGAAAAAAGTTATCCTGAGCTATGGTCTCTGAAACATGTATCATTGCTCACATTTGAGAGTTTGGTTAATGAAAGTTCATTTCCAAGAGCTATTCAATTTCTTGTTAACTAACAAGTTTGAATTTCTGGAACCACAAAGTGAAGGGCCACTTTCCCTTGTGCCCTGATAACCAAGCCAGGTTTATCACCACTTTAAGTGTTCCTGCTTAGCATCTTGCTTACTCCTTTAACATCTTTTTTTCAACGCAAAAAATTAGTGTGTTCTTTCTGAAAAAAAAAAATTTAAACATATTAGTCTTTATACCTTCTACTTTGGTGAATAAAACATGCTTGGGTTTTAAAAAACATAAATATTATAAATACGATGGTGAATCTCTGACCACACATAAAGCTGTTCTGTCATGTGTGAATATGTTAATATTATTTTAGAACATTCATCATAATGTATTTTATATTGATGTAGTAATATGCAAAGAAAGAATAATAAACTACATCCAATTTCCTAAACATTAATTATGAGACATTACTAGGCAAATCATCATAATAAATCTCTGAATTTAGGGGCCATCTAGTTAAGCTAACCCAATTCTAGAGAAATATATTAGTGTCAAACACTGGTTCATATTTAATTATAAGACTTCTACAGAGTCAAAGTGGTTAGATTTATTTTGTTTACCTCCAGAGGAAGGACCAGTGAGTAGAATTATAAGAAGTACATTTTTTTTTTCAGGGAGACATTTCTAAGAAATAAAACTGTTGAAAATTGAATGAACTTACCCCAAACTGAAAATCTTCAAGCAGTGATCATATGATCACTTATGGGTGATACTGAGGGCATTTGGATATCATATAAAGAGTAGACCAAGTAACCTCAGAGCTCCAATCTCATTTGTAATTTATGATTCTGTGAAAATAGGGTTTGAGAACTTTCTAATAGTTTGAGTCAATTTAGTTTCAAAATTAAAAAATCTAAATAAGACCACAAAAAATACCATATATATACATATATATATATATATATATATATATATATATATACACACACACACACACATATATATATATATGTGTGTGTGTGTATATATATATATATATATATATATATATACTCTCTCTCTCTCTCTCTAAGTATAAATTTATTCTCTGATAAATACTTTTTTTTTTATTCTTTATATTCTCCCAGCAGACAGAACTAGCAAGGTGGGTAAGGAGACAGCTCAGGGACAAATATAACAGTGATAGTGTGTTTCTCCCCTTATTGTCTGATTTCTAGCCACCTTGCCCTTCTTTCAGTTTCTTAGGGTTGTAATCCTCCTATCTCAGAGACTTCACAGAGGCCATTCACTTGGACTCGGATCCTCACTTTCTCTCCTTGCTTCCATTCTCCTCTGGAAGTAGAAGTAGCCAAAGATTTCCTAAGCCAAAAGTGTTGAGCAGACAGAAACAACAACACATGCAGACCAGTACAAGTGACATTGACTAAACCTCAGTGTGAACCAATAATCCAGAACCACAGGCAAAGCATAGGGCTTTAAAATATGGATTGTGATCTAACCCTGGGGAAGAAAAAGAGCCTCAAGAGGAACTGAGATTAACATTTCCCAAAAGTCTATTGAAAATCAAAGTCAGAAATTAAGTGGTTATAGAAAATAAAGGGATCCCTCTTTTATGACAAAGTTATGTACTGAGATTCATGCCAACTGCTTGTGAATGAAAAGAACCTATCACCTATTTGATCATCAGAGATGAAAAATTTTAAAGCTAATATTTAGTTTTTAATGTTTCATTGGGTTTTATGCTATTTTTTTTTCTTACTGACACTACACTGTCACAGTCTCTGCTTCTGAATTGTTAATTAGTGATAGCACAATCTAAATCACATTGTGAAAAGTTCATAAGAATGTGTTTTATATAGTGTATGCCCTCCTTCCATTCACCACTTCACTGATAATAAAATGTAGCCAAAGTAGCATTTCTTTCTTTAAAGACACTCAGCATGTAGAGCGCTATTTAATCTTTCTTGAAAAGAAATGCCAAATTTCTGCCTTGAAAATGTTGAATGACAATGGTTTCTCAGTCCTCCAGTGCACACTTGTTTAAATGTTCCTTAAGTTGAAATTTTCTCTGTGTTTGACCTAAATATTCCCTACTGTAGCACATGACCATTTTATCTTATTTTTTTCCCCTTGCTCGAAGAAATAATAGCTCCCTGGACTCTACTTAATATCCCTTTATGTCATTATATATTGTGGTTTTATCTTCTCTCTCTCATTGTGAATAGGTTGACAGTGATTTCACATCCCTTAACCTTGACTTCTTACCCTCATTTTTCAACCTTCTCTTCTATGTAACGTGTGAACTCTCCCACTGTCATTCATTTTCACCTCAAGTGTATATCTATTTCAGCAAGCTGAAGAGGCTAGGATCTTACTACAGATTAAAACAGAAGGAGTTCTATTAAACCCAAGGTGGCCCTTCTGAATTTTAAAATCAGTTTGAAATGATCGACCTTATGAAGTGCTTTCATGAGGTTTCCAGAGCCATTTGAATTAAAAGCATCTTGGTTCTCAGCATGATAGGAAGTCACTGTTGAATTTGAAGATTGCTGAAGGTTGTGGAATATTTGACTGCTTTCATAACATTACTACCTTGCCCAAAGTTCTCTCCCTCACCAAAGAATTAAAGCCAAAAGTCCATATGCTGTGACTGAAAGCCCAGCTACAACATGTCTTCAGTTTTATTACATACTATTTTTTATACAGAAGCCTTCACCTGAGTTTCACTGGGCTATTCAGTATGTACTCATTCCAAGTTATACCTATACATTCATGTTTTGTACATAAGCTATTCAACACATTTGTTTAACCTTATTTAGTGTCATATAATTCCATGTGCTAATTTGTATATATGTTACCTTCTTATAGTAAAATCTCACTGCTTGAACTCTTTAAAAGTGATCATTCTGGGAGGAGAAAAAAATGACATAGATGACAGAGGTTCTGCCAAATCAAACTTGTAATGGCAACAAGGAGCAGCAGCAAAGAAAAATCGCCTGGGATCTAGAGAAACAAGCCATAGAACTAGGGAGAAGTCCAAAAAAACACCTTGCAATGGCAAAAGGTAGGACAGGATGAGGACACAGGGCTGCCTGGTACTGAGCTGAGGAGTGACACGAAGGCTGCAGCCATAGTGGCAGAAGCCTCTTGAAGGGGCCACAGCTGCAAGAGGATTTTCGCAGTGACGGACCTGCTGACTCTGAGCACCAGTGCCAATTTGGCTGTGCATAGGGGGCACCAGGACTTACAGGGAGACATTGTTGGAGTGAGGGCTGAGGCGAGACTCCCTCTGTACAAAAGTGCCTGCGCTATCCATTGTTCCCTATGAACCTTCCTCGCTTCCAGTGCGCAGACACAGTATCGCCATTGTTGTGGCATCATCAAACTGGATAACAGAGGTTACTCTGCCCAGAGGATTCCCTGACACCCCGCCTTTCCCAACTCATGCCCCCACCCAAGCCACATCTAGGTGTTTCTTCAGCGAGTCAGGTGATCCTTGATGAGAACTGCCTAGACTCACACTGGAGGCAGCTGGCCTTGGTTTCTGGTGTGGCCTTTTCAGGCAAATATAAGCACAACATTGGTAGATTGCTTGCTGAATCTTAATAGGTGGCCCTGGAGGGGCAGAGGTTTGAGCTAAATTTGGCCTGTAGCTGAAACCCTCTCAGGACTGTGCCTCTGGACACCTACTACACAAATCCACACTAGTAAGACCGGGAGACTTAGGAGCTCTGCTTAGTACATAGAAGCAGACATGAAAAAGCAGCTAAAATGAGAAGACAAAGAAGCATAAGCCATATGAGAGAAGAGAACAGAGATCCAGATATAAAGGAGTCAAGTAATCTAATAGATGCACTGGTTATAAAGACGCTCAATGAACTTTTGGGAAGTGCAGATAAATTCAGTGAGAACTTCAACAAAGAGATAAAAAACATAAAAATGGAAATGGAAATTATAAAAGTGAACCAGTCTGAAATGAAGAACACATCTGAGATGAGAAGTATATTAAATGGAATAAACAAAGAAATAAAGAAAGTGAATAATGGATGTGGTTCCATAGTGTAGTGGTTAGCACATCTGCTTTACATGCAGAAAGTCCTGGGTTCGCCACTTGGATGGGAGACCAGCTAGGGAGACCAGCTAGGAAAACCAAGTGCTGGAGGCATAAATAATAATAATAATAATAATAATAATAATAATAATAATAATAATAATAAATTGAATAAAGAAGAGAATCAAATGCCCTATCTAGAAGACAGAAAAGCCAATCAGGACACTCAATCAGAATGGCAAGAAAAAAGAGGCCAAGATAAAAAAATAATTTATGGAGGATGTGGGACACTATTAAGGCTCCAAATATTTGTCTGATTGGCATAACTGAAGAAAATCAAGATGTTGAACAGCTGTTTGAAGAAATAATGATGGAAAACTTTCCTAACCATGATGAAAGAAATGGATATAAAACCTCAAGAAACTCAGAGAATTCCAAAAATCAGGGATTCAAAGAGGCCCACACCGAAACGTCATAATTAAAATGCCAAAGTTTAAATACAAAGAAAGGATATTAAAAGCAGCAAGAGAAAAAAAAGATAATTACTCATAAGAGAATACCTATAAGACTGGCAGCTGATTTTTCAAAAGAAACTATGCAGGACAAAAAGGGCTTGGCAAAATATATTTGACAGGACGAAGACTCAGAATCTCTAACCAAGGATATTTTATCCAGCAAAGCTATCATTTAGAGTTAAAGGACAGATAAAGAGCTTCCCAAACAAAAATAAGCTAAAAGAATTTATCACCACCAACCGAGTATTACAGGAAATGTTAGAGGGATTTCTTTAAAAAAAAAAAAAAAACATGTATCATAAACAGGAATAAAAAATGATAACAACCACATTCCTATCAATAAGTACCTTAAATGGAAAAGAATTAAGTGCTCCAACTCAAACATAGAGTGGCTGAAAGGATAAGAAAACAAGACCCCTGCATATGAAAAGGAAAGAGATAAAAAAATATATTGTTTTGATGGACTTAGAAGGTATTTAAGTCAGACAGAGAAAGATAAGCACTATATGATTTCACTTATATGTGGAATTTAAAAAATAAAAATAACAAACTAATTAAAAACAGACTTACAAATATAGTGGACAATTTGGTGTTGGACAGAGAGGAGGCATGTTGGGGGCCTGGGAGAATGGGGTGAAGGGCTAAAGAAATACAAATTAGTAGCTGATAGATGGTCACAGGGATGGGGAACATGGCATAGGGAATGTAGTTAGTATTGATACATTGGCTAGGTGGAGAGTCAGGGGAAGAAGGGTGCAATTGGGAGGATCATTTTATGAACTATATAGATGTCTAATAAATATACTGCAGACTTGAAACTAAATTTAAAAAAAAAGAAAAAAAGTGATCATTCCGAAGGTATTTTAGGTGATTTTAAAATTGGTACCAAGAAAGGATAAAACACCTAATACCAATATGCATCTTTTCAGCCCAAATGAATGACTTTTTCACACAAGTATCTTACTCTTCTGATTAAAGCCAATGTGGTCAGTATACTGAAGATAGATTTCCAGAGGGCTGTTTATCTCTAGAACTACCTATGAAGTACTTCCAGACAAGGGAAATGAAATGAAAGTGAGGACCGCTAATAGGAGAGAAAAAAGGAGAATACTTTTCTTATCCTATCAATCCATTTACATTTCTAGTTTTGTGAGGGTCTTTCTTAAGAGTCACCTGAGACCTATGTGCAAAGTTGACTCTAAATTAAAGTGCCATTACTAATATCAAATAGCTAAGCCTACTTCATATCAGCTCCCCTAACAAAGAAAAATGCCTCCAAGGGAATATATCTCAATGAACCAATATATTTCACATTACCTTGAGCCAATTGTACTCATTCAGGAGTTATTCCAAATGTATAAGTGCCTGAAAAATAGCTTTATATAATATAACAGTATGGACCATCTGGGACAAACATTGAATATGAATTTTTATGTGAAGTAGGAAACAAGAGAGGCAAAACCTCTGCACTTTGGGGATTTCATTTTTCAGTTGGACAAAAGTCAGAACCTTCAGTGGAAAATTAGTCATAATTGCCTAGAAAGTTTCCAACCAACTTAAATTGGCACCAAATGTGATCTAACTAATTTGTTAGTTGTGGAGAAAGTTGACAGAGTTTTCTTAATGTTTAAATTATTATTTTAAACCTTTTGTACACAAACTGTCTCAGTAGATTTAAAAATTGTTAATAAAGGTTATGTTTCACATTTTAAATAAATTGCCTTTTTTAAAGATTGGTAAAATATCATTTGGGATTATAGCTGAATGAATAATCAATTTGCAAAACAGCATTTTAAAATAATGATCCTACAGAAATCTGTCAATCTTAATGATTCTGTAATTTTAAAAGCCATTAATTTTTATGTGTTGCAATAGAATTACATGTCTGGTTAAACATTTGAGGACTTGAAATTGTATTATCAAGCATTATATTATCAAACTGTATATGTTAGATTTCCTTGGCCATCATAAATTGTCAATAAAGTTACACAGATTATGAAGTCCAAGAACAGAAGATAGTAGTATTAGGTCATCTTTATTTTGGGCACTTTTAAAAATCCTCTTGTCAAAATTAAGAAATTATATATATATATATATGGAACATATTTAAAAACCAATCTAAAAAAAGTATAGTGGTAATACATTACAAAAAAACTGGTTTATAAATATGTGGTTTTTTTCAAGATCTGTTTTCTATAGATTTCAAATATATTCTTGCAGATATCTATAATACATAGTGCCTGGAGTTTCAAGTGACTTTTAAAATATTAAAAATGTATATGTCACATATAATCATTGCCATAATTAAAATACAAGAAATAAATTTATAGCTAAAACCTCACAACCTAGATGTATTGCTGTTTTTTTTTTCAAATTAAAAGGGAGATAAAATGGGGATTAATATAGAAAACTAAGATTTCTATGAAAATATATATGGACATGAAAAGAATAGATATTTCTAGCAGTTAGTATTTAAATTACTGACTTTTATGAAAGGTTTATCAGATAAAAGTGGTACTTCTCAGGTAGAATGAGGTATACAAATGTACCTCAAATGCATGCCTAGTTTTAATATTTTATGGAGACTTTTTAAATAGAAAAATTGTTAAGGACATAAATTGGTAGCTTGATATAGTTCAATTTTTTATCTTTGGAATTTGGCACTTGTCTTCCTGAAAATTATCCTTGCATCAGAGCTTCATGTTGCATAGAAACAATACAAAGGAGAAAGGTATAGAGAGTAAGAAACAGAATGAGAAGCTGTTTACAGGTGTTAAATGAAATAAAGACATGGTTCCCCATATAATGTTAACTAAATATCTGTTATTTAAAACTGAACCCAACCCAGCATTAAATGGTAAAGATGTCAAATACATTGTCCTAGCTATTAAGGAATTGTCTATTGAAAAATTATTATTATAGTTACAGATTAGTTATTATCTAAATTCCAGGTACAGTATTCACCTCTGAAGATGCAGGTCACAAAAGGTACTCATCCAATCTCCATAAACTTAAAGTTTAAGAGAGAAACAAAGAACAGGTAACCAAACACAAAGGAATGGAAGTGGCCAAGGAAGCAGTCAGCATTGTGATGGTCTGGTGGCAAAGTCACATCAGAATGTAGATGCTATAGGTGAGGAGAGTGCAAGACCTAGTTGGTGACAGTCAATAATAGCTTTTGGATGAGGTCGCCCCTTGGGCTGACTGTTGAAAAATGACGTCAATCAGCCAATGTAGGTATCAGGAGCATTCAGGCACAGAGAATAGTTCATAGAAATGAGCCAAGATTAGAAGAAACATGATATAATTAAAAACTGGCAAATTCATATGTACGGCTTAGCTTGAGAGTGAGAGGTAGGGACTAAGATTTATGCATACATGTATTTATACATGCATTCAAAAGATGTATATCGAGAAGTGACTATTCGCCAGCACCCTCATTAACGCTGGGGATACAGTAGTAAACTAGAGAATTTCTGACTTTATAAAATTTAAAATATATCAGGTCAAATAAAATTTAGCTAATTACAGAAATCAATAATTGCTTATGATGATGAAAATAATGCCCAAAAGGAATAGTATAAGGTATTTTAAGGTGATCTAATTGGGAGAGGTGGCAAAACCAGTCTGGAATTTTAAAGAAGGTTAATAATTTAAAATGAGCAGGAGTTATCTAAGAGAAAAGAAAGCAAGGGGAGAATAACTAAGCATCCAACACACCTTTTAGATTATATTAAGGCTTTGTAATAATTCTAAGAGTGCCTTAATAATAATTCTTAGAAGTCATTGGAGGATTTTTAACTAAAGAAGTGACATGAAGCAGGTTGCTATTTTTGAAATATCCCTTGGTCATAGTGTGTAAATAGATTGCAGTTGAACAAAGGTGGATATAGGGTGCTATTTAGAAGGCTATGCCAGAAAGTCAGACAATATCTTATACTAGGAAGGTGGCCATAGAGTTGCAAATAAATGGGATAATTATCAACAATTTTCGGTGGTTGACTGGATCTGATGAGTAAGAAAGATGTAAGTGTTTAGTATTTATTTTCAGGTTTGGTTTCACTACAAAGGTCATTCATCCCTTACTGAAATGGGGAACTCTAAAGAGAGAGGGAACTTGAAGGAAAAGCAATGATTTGATATTGAGTGTATTAAGTTCAACTGCCTATGAGATATACAAGTAGGAATATTGAGTAAGCTGTTTGGAAGTGTGGATCAGGAACTCAAAAATATTGTAGCCTGAAGAAATAAACTTGCAAGTTATTAAAGGATAAATAAGAGTAAGATTATAAAAAAAAATAGATTGAATTACCTTAGGAAAAAATGTTGAATTAAGAGAAAAGAAATCCTCTGATGATTCGTGACCTTGAGCATTTTTTCATGTCTATTGGCCATCTGCATTTCCTCTTTGGAGAAATATCTGTTCAGATCTTCTTCCAACTTTTTAATTGGACTTTTTTGTATTGTTGGGTTGTATGAATTCTTTATATATTTTGGATATTAACCTCTTATCAGATGTATCATTAGTGAAAATCTTCTCCAAATTAAGTCACTAATTATCAGAGAAGTACAAATTAAAATCGCAATGAGATATCACCTGACACCAGTCAGAATGACTATCATCAATAAAGAACAACAAGTGTTGGTGAGGATGCAGAGAAAGGGGAACTCTCATACTTTGTTGGTGAGATTGCAAATTGGTATAGCCGCTATGAAAAACAGTCTGGAGATTTCTCAAAAAATTAAAAATGGACCTTTCTTTTTACCCAACAATTACACTTCTAGGTATTTATCCACGGAAAGCCAAAACAATAATTTGTAAAATCTATGCACCCCAATATTCATGGCAGCACAATTTGCAATAGCCAAGATATGGAAGTAACTTAAATGCATATTAACAGATGATTGCATAAAGAAGTTATGATTCATATATGTGATGGAATATTACTCAGCCATTAAAATAAATGAAATTCTACTATTTGCAATGACATGGATGGACCTAGAGGTTATTATGCTGAGTGAAATAAATCAGACAGAAAAAGATAAATACCATATGATTTCACTTATATGTGGAATTGAAAGAACAAAAAGAACAAACTAATCAAAAACAGACTCACAAATATAGTGGACAATTTGGTGATGGATAGAGGAGAGGGGAATTTTGGGGGCTGGGAGAATGGGGTGAAGGGTTAAAGAAGTACAAATTAGTAGTTGATCGATGGTCACAGGGATGGGAAGCACAGCATAGAGAATGCAGTTAGCATTAATATATTGGCTAGGTAGAAAATCAGAGAAGAGAAGGCGCAATTAGAGGGATCGTTTTATAAATTATATAAACAGCTAACCAATATACTATATACACAAAACAAATTTTTATAAATAAATAAATAATAGAAAAATTAAAACAAAAAATAGAAAAGAAATTCTTAAAAGGAGACTTGAGAATCTCAGCACTTTAAATAACGTAAATTTAAAGAAGTAATAAACAAGCAAAGTATAAGGAAATCTAGGATAAAGTATGGTCATGAAGGTCTATCAGATAATGTTTAAGAAAGGATGCAGTGATCCACTGAATATGATAAGATAGCAAATAAGATTTAGAACTAAAAAGGGTCTGCTAGATTTACTAACATGGCAATTGTGTCTTGTCAAGGGCTGTTTCAGTTTTATCTGGATATGGAAATCCATTTGGAACATAAAGAGTGTGAATGAGAGACGAAAAACTGAAAATGAGGGAGAAGAAAAATATTTTGAGAAGTTTGATTCTCAAGAACAGAACAGTGTTATAGCAGTAGGTAAAGAGAATGTGAAATCAAGAAAAAAATTTGGAAAGAAGCAGAGGTCAGATCATAAACAGTTCTGCATGCCATGCTAAAATACATCCCTTTTTATCTTGAAATGAAGAGGTAAAACAATGGAGACATTAAGCATGTCTCTAAGGTTTCTTGGTTTGCAAAACAACCTGTACATGTATACTACTTACTGAGAGAGGGAATAAAGAAGAAAAAGAAAAACAGATTTTAAGATTTATGTTCTCTTACTGAGTTTAAAGTGTCTACAAGACTTCTGAGTGGTGTTGTTTAGTGGCTGCTACGTTTATATGCTTCTTAGGAGAATGATCTGGGTAATCCAGTTGAGGAGAGAAAACAAGAAGTAAATACTATGTGTAAAACAGGGTTGCACAAATGCTAAACCTGTATGAGATACCAAGGGAAAGTTTACCATTAAATAAACATGTAAAAAGCATCTTTACCAAATAGGTAGGATTTCAGTCTGTTTTGTAGGAGAGGTAAAAACTATGTAACTGGAGCAGAAAAGCAGGGGAAAGTAGAGAGTGTTACAAAAAGTCAGAATATGTATAAAAGCATGGAGGAAGAAATATATGTGATCAATAGGAAAAAAAGAAGGTCGGGTTGAAAAATTTTTTTCCTAAATCAATTTGAGTTAAAGTGCACCATCATTTGATCAATATATCTTTTTATTTAAACACACACACACACACACACACACACACACTAAATCAGGGTTCATGAATAGAGAATTTGTGAGGCGGCATGACTAGAAAGACATCTGGATAGTGAGTTATATTTTTACCATATAATTGCTATAAATGAAGTAAAGAAAAGGTGATTTCTAATAAAATTTTTTCCCTTCTGTTTGGATTAATAATTTTCAAAGTGCCTTCATATTCATTATGTCATTTTATCCTTCTATTTACTATGAGGTACAAAGACACTTAGTGATTGCCTAAGACAGTAAGCTAGTAAGTGACTAACAAAGATTTGACTGAGTTCTTCCACCTTCAATTATAATTATTTGACTGAGTTCTTCTACCTTCAGTTTCACAGTATTACTGTTTTGTGTTGGCCATGTAGGTCTTTTACTTAGTGTAAATGTGTAGTTTGTCCAGTGAATATTTGCTCATTTTGTTGTGTTTTTGTTCTTTGTTGTTATAAAACTAAATCCTTCAATTACTCTAATAAAGATAAAGATACACATTTTTCAAAGTTAAGACCATAGCAACCTCTGCAAAAGAATCAGTGATGGCCATAATATCCAGTATATCTCTAGTCTCCCCATTGCCTCAGATAAGAAAAATGTCCTTAGAGGGGTAATGCTCTTTTAAAATGTTTTTCAGCTCTGTGACCATATAAAATGCAGACAAGGCTACAGATGGAATCCTGCACTCAGATATACCTGTTGCTGGGGTTTCCATGGAAATAAAGAAACTAACCCTTTTTTTTTCAATACACTTACAGAGGTATGTGGAAATCAACAATTAGAAGATTCTTAATATGTGTATGTTTTCTCCTTTGGAAAAGGAAAAACTGCGTTCATGCTTCAATGAAGAGCAACAATGATATTGACGCTTTCAAAATAAATTTTCGAATCTATAAGATAAAAATTACATCTGAATTTGAGAAATATTACTAATGTTTACATAATAAATTCTGGCTTGTTATACATATTTTTGCAGCCAGTGTGTGTTTGATAAATTATAATTTTAGTCAATTTCTCACATAGTTTTCTTCTTTAGGAAATTTAAAACATTTCCTCCATTTTATAAGACTTTTAATTAAAAATCCTTTCTAGCACCTGTTTTATTAATTAAACCTTTGAGAGAGCAATAAAATGACATAGATTCCCAGCAAACATCTATCCCTTATCTATTAATCACGTTCAAAATTTAACCAGGGGTGTTCTTAAAGAGAGAAGATAGGGAGAAAGAATATTGTATGTTGACATATATATTTATAAAGAGGGCAGTAATAAACCCCCAAGAGCTGATTTGGGGGCAGTAAAAGTCACAGAAAGTTGACCTGAGAGACACTGGAATTTAACTCTAGGTTCTTTTGATCTGATGGTGATTGTCACTATAATGTAGTGGATAAGAGAGATGTAGCTTCCAGTTCCAAATCTGTGTAGCAAATAGACATAAGTTTCTAGCCACGACAGAGTATCAAGGACTAGATACACTCTTCTACCTGAAACAATCATTAAAATGGACAAAACATATTAAATAAATGATTTTCATGACACTGGAAAGCAGGCAACAAAAGACAGATGAGAAACAAATGAAGTAAGCCATACTATTGCCTTGATATCAGTAATTAAAAAAAAGGAAATAAAGTTAAGTTGAAAAACATATTTAGTTCAAAAGACAAAAATAAAGAAAAGGACCAAAGTTCAGATGAGACTAGTAGGAAACAAATAGCAAGATCATAGACGTGAACCCCATCATATCAATAATCACATTAACTCTATAAACACTCCAATTAAACACAGAAATTGACAGATTAGTTTAAAAAGCAAGACCCGAATGTATGACACCTACCATATAATCCAGTTATTCCACTTTAGGTGCTTTCCCGAGAGAAACAAAATCATATGTCCATACAAAACTTGTTTTAAAAATGTTTATCCTAGCTTTATTTGTAACAATCAAAAACTGGAAATTTCAAAATAGTCATGTTGAGTGAAAAAGCCAGACAATATAAAAATAGTACATATTGTATGATTTCATTTGAAAGTAATTCTAGGAATGCATACTAAAGTATTGTGACAAAGTACAGGTAAAATGATTGCCTGGGGATATGTCAAGGGGTGGTGGTTGCAGAGAAGTAAAGGAAAGGGATTACAAAGTAGCATGAGGGAACTTTTGTGGATAATGGATCTGTTCAGCACCTTGATGTTGCTAGTGGTTTTACATCAAAATTCATTAGATTGTACACTTTGGATATGTACAGTTTAATGTGTGTCATTATACTTTAATAATGCTATTTTAAAAATCTATATGTCCTTGGGAAATTACTAAACCTTGAGTTTACTCATTTGTAATGTTATAAAATCTGTCAACTTCATAAAGTTATTCCATGGACTAAATGAGATACTTTTGTGTCCAGAGCTTAAAACATTCCCTAGCACACAAGGAAAACTCAATGAGAATCTCCAGGGTTTTTTTATAGAATACGAGATGGTATATATTCTTCTTCCTTCACTCCACCCCACTGCGTGAATAGCACCATGTACTTAACCATGAACTTTCATCATGCCCCTCAAAACAACTAATCATGATAGCTCCTCTGTGAGTTTGTTGGCAAAAAATTAATCTTCTAGCATTTCTGGGCTGTCCAATGCTTGACTGCAGTAAATTAATTCTCGTGTGCTACCCCTGCCCTGAAATCTGTCTGTGTGAGCCAAACTGATATGCAAAGATATTTGTTAGACAAAGTGACAGTATCAGGATGGAATGTGAGAGAGCTGCAACTGAAGTAATTCTGATAAGTATTTTGATATTCTAAAACTGAAGTGTAAGGATTCTTTATCCAAGACCTCAGTTTCATGGTTATTTTTACATAAAGCATATTTTTATTATATAAAAGATACACCTTTGTGACAGACCACTGTAGGCTGAATTGTGTCCTCCAAATTCAAAATTCATATGTTGAAATCTTAAGCCCAGTACCTCAGAATATACTCATATTTGAAGATAAGTTTTTTAAAGAGGTAATTATATTAAAATTAGATTATTTTTTCTATTCTGGTGACATTAGTTAACAAAATCTAGTAAGTTTCAGGTGTACAATTAAGCAGTAAGGCATATATAGACATTGCATTGTATGTTTACTGCCCATAGTTAGATTTCTTTCTGTCACCACATATTTAACCCCTTTTACCCCATCTACTTTCTTCTTCTCCCTCCCCCTTACCCTCTGTTAACCACTAGTCTATTGTAGGGTGGGCCCTAATTGGATATGACTAGTGTCCTTAGAAGAAGAAGACATTAGGACACAGATACACACAAAACAAAGAGGATATGAAGACAAGGAGAAGGAGGTCATCTACAAAGCAGGGAGAGAGGACTCAGATAAAATTAACCCTGCTTACACCTTGACTTTGGAATTCTAGCCTCCAGAGCTGAAGAAAATATCTATTGCTTAAGCCACCCAGTCTGTGGTGTGTTCTAACAGCAGCCCTAGCAAACTACAGATACATGAACCATTTTTATTATTCTTTAAAAACATTTTCTCTCTTCTATCTATAAGTACCCACCATCTTATCTCTAGCTCATTGAATTAATTGTTTTGCTTGGGAGTACTTATCACACCTACATGTGATTTTATGTAGGCACGCAAACTGTCCTTAAAGTCCACTGCATATGTGATTTTTCCTTCTCTAATGCCTTTCTGACTTTGCCTGCTGCTAATTGTTTTTCTTGGAAGTGTTATTCATTCTTTGGCTTTGCACCACACTCATTTTAGAAGCACAGAGTTTTCAGGAATCCTACTTTTCTTTTCCGACAAGTGGTCATTCCGACTTACGCAATGAAATATTTTTCTCCCACTCAAACTTAAAAATGTAAAGTTTGTGAAGTAGTGATATGTAAATCTTTCTTGAAAAGTATCAAGTAAGATGAAATGTGAAATATATGTGGTATAATTTTTTTATTTGGGAATTTTACCTGTTTCTTTATTTAATAATTCAATTCTATGTTCTGGTATCAAAGTTGGTTGAATATGTATTGGTACCATAGACAAACAACTGATGTGATAATTGAAAAGAATTATAGCGATGGCAGCTTCTTTGGCTAAATTAAGGCTTCCCAAATAACTATAACTTTGGGGAGGCTCTGAAAGAAGAAAAACAAAGAGGAGATGATCTTAGATAAGAGAAAGAAACAGGGAGAGTAAATTTAGTGGTTAAAATAAAATATTTTCCCCTTTGCAGTCATTTTCTCTATCTATATGTTTATATCAAAATTTTTAACATTTTTGTCTGCTATACTTTATTAGTAAATTAGGAACTGGGACTATTGCTTAAATTAATGATTTTCCAACCATAGTCCTCATTCTCCTGCATTAGAATGACTTAGTGTGATTGGTGAAAATGCAAACCTCTGCACCCATTTCCGACCTACTGAATCAGAATCCCAAAGAGGACGGCTCAGGAATCTGTATTTTATTATGCTTCAGTTTTTTTTTTTTTTCAGTCTGGGAGCTACTCTCTTAAGTTCTGTGATGGCAAGTAAAAGATGATGGTGATATCATTTTAAAAAGAAAGGTGGCAAAGTCAGTAGACCCCAGGGAAAGTGGCAGTAGATAGAACAGGTAAGTCTATTGATACTCTCAATGCTGCTGTTGAAGGTAGAAAGTGCTGTGAGGTTTGAAATAATTTCTTGTTACAAATAAGAGGAGGATTTAAGAACATAATATTAATAAATATTTTTAAGTTCTTAAGAGATTAACGTCTTTATGGACCAAGTTCAATATGCCTATTGATGGTTGAGTTTCATATTTAACAGTGATCCCTGAAAATATTTTAGTTTACCATACAGAGGCTATTATTTTTCCTTTTAAATCAAGAATTAGAGTACGTTAATTGCATAAAGTACTTCAAGCAAATAAAAATGTGAATTTTTTGGTGTTTTCCAAAAATAAAAAAAGAGCTTTATCAGTGGGGATTTTAGAAATTATAAAGATATTTTTAGTAAACAACAGGAAGTTAGTGACTAATTATTGTCTCTTCTGAAGAGTTAGTTAGGACTATTACTACTATATCATCTTATATTAGTCAGGCATGTGTCAATTCAGCTTCTATGAATCTCTGACTCCCATGTCCACTCTGTACAAATCACTATTAGAATTACTGCTTATCAATTCTTCTTCTTATGACAAACCTACTATCACATTATCTACTTGTCCTTCATGGATCCAAGTCTCAATCTATCATGGATTTCCCTATTCAATTTACCACCCTGACAAATTTTTAGGATTATACCTTATTTGTCAGTTTCTTTACATATTTAAAAGGTTGGGAATATTTCTACCTGCTGAAAGACTACCTTGATGTCAATGAACTGCCTGGATTTCTAAATGCCTCCTATTTCTGAAATCATTATAACTGTATTGTAGCCTCTCAACAGAAACTCATCTCTCAATCAGTACTGAACCTTTGATGCTTTCTGACAACTTCAACTAACTTTTCCTTGGATGCCTGTATTAGTCAAATTTCTACAAAAAAAAAAACAGAATCAATGGTATGTATTTGTGTATGTATCTATCTATATCTATATCTGTCTATCTATCTATTTATCCATCTATCCATCTATCTATATCTATCTATCTATATCTATCTATCTATAACTATATCTATACACACACACACACAGTGGACTTAAGGACAGTTTGTGTGCAGTTCATTGACATATGTATATATGTATGTATATATATATATATATATATATATATATATAGAGAGAGAGAGAGAGAGAGAGAGAGAGAGAGAGAGAAGAGGAATTTTTTATAAGCAATTGGCTCACAAGATTATGGAACTTGCCTAGTCCAAAATCTGCAATGTGGAGATTTAGAAGAGCCAGTGGTGCAATTGCACCCTGAAGGTAATCTGTTGGAAAATCCCTTCTTACTTGAGAACCTGGCATTTTTGTTCTATTGAGACCTTCACCTGATTGAATGAGGCTCACCCACTTTATGGAGAGCAATCTGCTTACTCAAAATTCACCAATGTAAAAGTTAATCTCATCCAAAAACACTCTCCAAATTAACATATAAAATTAAATATTGCAATACCTCATCTTCAGCCACCATGTTCTGTCCATTTGACTGGGTTTTATTGCCCAAATATATGATAAATCCATCTTCACTCCCAGTATTTATTTATCTTATAGTAAAAGAAGGTTGAGTAGCGGCTTTCAATTACTCCCAGTCTATCCATTCTGCTCCAGGGAATTTAATTATGTCAAATTATGTAGCAACTTATGTGTAAGTACTCAGTTTTTTTAATAAATGAGTGAATAAATGGCATAAAGTAGCATTAGAAAAGATAAAGTCCATGTCTTACTATTCATACTATTTTACAATTTACAGAAAATGTGTGTGTGTATATATATATATATATATATATGTATATATATATATATATACACATATATATGTTCATTTTTAATTCTTAAAATAAATATTTTTTAAAATTTTGTACTTAAAAAGACTAACACTTTCTGAGTCTCATTTAGCAAAATAAGAAAAAGCTAATTTCTCTAAGAGCATAGAAAATAGAGAGATTAAGTCTAGCTTTGGGATATGAGGTAAAAGATAGAATGACAGGGTAAACCACTGTTTTTCAACCAAGGAGGATTTTTCCCCTGGTCGACATTTTACAGTGCCTGGATACATTTTGACTGGCACAACCGTGGGTACTACTGGCATCTAGTGGGTAGAGGCCAGGGAACTATAAAACACTCCAGAATGTACTGTATAGCCCTCCACAACAATAAATTATCTCTAGCCCCAAATGTCAACAGTGTAGAAGTTGAAAAACCCTAGGGGAAGACTACGGTGTTTGAGCTGAACCTGAAAGGTTTGGTAAGATCCAAAAGGCATACATGACAAAATTTTGTCCTGGTTAAAGTAAATGTTGTAAACAAAATATGGAGGTAATTTACAGAACCATGAATAGTCACCTTTGTAAGTGGAGAGGAAGCAGAATACAGTAAATTCAGTAGGGTGGGTTGTTAGGCCTTAGAGCAATGTTCTTGAAATTTTATCACTTTAGAATCGCTGGGAGACTTGTTAAAACAGATTACTGGACCCATTCCCAGAGTTTCTGATTCTGCACCTCTGAAATGAGGCTCCAGAATTTGCATTTATAAAAAATACCCAGGTGATTCCAATGCTACTGGTCTATGGATGACAATTTTAAGAATGAGTTTTTAGAGTCAAAAATACCTTGGAAAGATGTTAGAAAATTCTGTTTCTACAAAAGAAGAGGGCCATTAATCAGAACAATTCTTTGGAAAGATTAGTCAAATAGCAACATGTAGGACACATTAGATTAGGGAGAAAATCAATAGAGAAACAAACCAATTGAAGGTCATGCCTAGAGTCCTCAAACTGCTTAAATCCCTTCAATCAATGACTCAGGAAGCCTGGGAGACCAGGAGCAATGTGCCTTCATACATAATTATCTCTTGACCCCAACTGTGTAATCAGTTGCCTGGAGTTGAGTCTTAGCCAGTTATGCATGATCCTTGATTCTTTGCAATGCATCCCCTGGGATAAACTATAAGATACTGTTCAGACAGGCTGGCTAGGCTGTACTTAATAAGTAGAATTGAGGTCATGAAAGCTAGGTGACAGGGTGAGAAGAAGCTCTCTTAGATAACCAAATCACTTAAAATTATATTTACTTCTGGGTCAAAACAAAGAGCAAAAAATATTGCCTCTGCTCCTGCCTTATCCCATTTTCCGAATTACTCTTATGGAGCATTAATAAGATCCACATATCAAAAAGCCTTAGTGCAATAATGCAAAATTCAAAGGGCCTGTCAAACTGATAATCTGTTTGGGAATCACACATTATACCTCGAAATTCTAGCATTTAAAGGGGCTCAGTTTGAACTAATTATAATGTTTTTTTCAAACCCGATTTTCTCTTCATGGCTGGCAAGTATTACTTGCTTTATCTGTGATGGTTAGTACCACCAGCCATAGGGGAAAGGGAAAAAAAAAGTTTCTTCTAAGCAACTGATCTGACTCTCTTGAGGTGCTAGAGATCCTACACCATAGCCAGCTGTAGACTGTTCCCTCTTTCCTGAAGGTCCCTCCTGCCTGAGGGCTTCTAAGCACAAACAGGTAGTGGAAAAATAATCAGACAAATGGAACATACATCAAGCATGTCTGTTCCAACTTTTCTTTCTAAGCATTTTAGCTTCTTTTCAGTAAAGAAACTGACTACTTCTTAATTAATGGTGACATTTTTGTCTTCTGACCAGAAATTCTGCCCCACCCTTGATTATCTATTTTTTCCCCTTCAGAGATCTTATGATATGTAACCTTCTCTTAAAGTGTATTTTTCTTTCCTTTTGCCAGCCACTTAGCACCACTCCACACTGCTATACTATACTTTCTCATACTCTAACCATTATTATGGATATGTTAATAAATATAATATTAACATATTTTTCTAGTAAAATATCTATATTAATATTATTTTAGTCTTGACTTGGAACTTTAAGTGGGAAAAAAAAAGAAGGAAGGGAGGGAGGAAGAAGAGAGGAGGGAGGAGGATAACCACAATTAAAACTGTAATATAGAAAAACTGTTACTTGTCCAAAACTCTTCAGTGATTCTTGAGCTTTGTGTGCTTAAATGACACTGGGGATTGCTGCCTTTGTGAAGATTGGAGTAACACACAGGTCTCGGTCCTTATCACTGATGAAGAAATGAATTTCCACTCAGTGACAATTATGAGAAGTATTATTTATTAAAGGCACATTTTGAGGTAGAAGACAGGTCAAGCCTAAACTGGCTGACCATACAAAAATGAGGATACGCATCCCAATGGGGAACAGTTTTCAGCAAAGGGAGCTAGAGAGCTGTAACCCCAGCGGAGGGGGAAGTCTGCATTACATTAGGGCTGCGATGCGTACATACGAAAGCGTTCTAGGTGATTGGCACAGTGAAGTCATTTTGATTGACACTTGGCTGCTATATAACTCTTTGCCTAGTGTTCATACACTTACCCAAAATTCAGTCTGTTCTAATTATATTCAAAGACTTCAGGGCATAAACGTGGTATTATAATTACCATATAATAAGGCTGAAGTTGTGGGAAGGTTAGGGTAGTATCTTCTGCCCACGAGTCTATGACTAGATTAAACCAGCTATAGATTATGGCCCTCCAGTCCTTTGTTCCCCTGTTGCTCCTGTCTGACTAGCTACCAAACAGGATAATTGTTATGACTGCTAATTGTAGGGCCTCAGCCCTAGAAATTCTAATTTATTAGGTCTGCAATAGGTCTCTAGAATGTGTACTTCTAACATTCTTCCCAGGCATTTCTAGTGTTGGTAGCCTGGGGGAACTACATCTTGAGAAGCTTTACAAATTTTGATTGTCCCTAAGGAACATTGTCAGGGTAAACAGGTTGTGCTTGTTGTCAGGGTTTGCCAGCTGAAAGGAGGGAGGGATGACAAACACCAGCTGCTTAGATTTGAAGTATCTGGAGAAATTAGCACAGGTGTTGGGAGATTTATCAAACTTCTCCTAAGGCTCCAAGCACCAAGATAGCCATCTGCGGCAGGCATCCCTTATCCCAGGCATCCCTTATCCGGGCAAGTCGTTTCCCTGTCCCCAGCTATTAGCCTGCTTTCTCAGACCCCTCCCCACTTTCTTGTGCAAAAGCCTTTTGTTATAGACTGAATTATGTCTTTCCCCAAATTCATATATTGAAGCCAGAACTACAATGTGACTGTATTTGAAGATAAGATCTATACAGAGTAATAAAATTTAAGTGAGTCATAAGAGTGGAGCTTCTTTCTAATAGAATTGGTATTCTTATAAGAAAAGGAAGAAACACCAGAAAGCTTTCTTTTTCTGTAATAGCGCAGAAGGAAAGCCATGTGAGGACATAGTGAAATTGCAGCCATCTGCAACCTAAGGAGAAAGCCATTACCAGACACCAATCCTGCTGGCACCTTGATCTTGGACTTCTAGTCTCCAAAATTGTGAGAAAATAAATTTCTGTTGTATAAGCTACTCATTCTATGGTATTTTATTATGGTAGCTCAAGCCCACTAACATATCATCCTTCAAATCTCATTTAGGTATTCCTCTGTCAAGAGACCCTCCTTTCGGACACTAAAGCCTTAATTCAGATCTCAGGAATGCTGTGGTATACAATTCAAGAACCCTACAAAACTTGGGGTGGGGGCCAGGGAAATGATAGGAGCTACCATAAATACTCTGTAAACTACAACATTAATTATAAAGAGAAATTTTGTGTCCTGGCTTCTAATCTCATTGCCTTTATTATGTTGTTGCTACAAAAAAAAAAACACATTCTATAATTCAGGTAGCTGAATTTCAGCTAACTTTTCTAAGTCTTAGATTATTTGTTTACTTAGTGGTGACATTCCCAAGAGTTATGATATATTTCTGATTAAAACATTCCATTGCTTTCCCTTGAAAATATCTTCATATTTATCAAAACCAAAACATGTAGTCATTGTATGTGATATTCAATTTACTCAACAAATAATTGCTAAGTATTAGCTGTATGCCTGACAATGTTCCAGATACAGAAAAGCAAAAGTGACTAAGACAAAGTGAAGAGACAAACAAAAACAAGGGAATATATATTAATAAGGCAGCAATAAATGCTGCAAAGAGAAAACAGGAGAGAGAATGAGGAAAGAGTTCTAATTTGTATCAGGTACCCCGAGAAAGCCTCTCTGATGCAGTATGTTGCATTAGCAACCTAAAGAAAGTGTACCAGCAATGTGTGCCTCTGTGCAAAGATCACTTCAGAGAGAGGGAACAGCTTAAGAAAAGCTTCTTAGGTATGAATGTATGTTTTAATAACAAGGAAGCCTGTGCAGCTGGAATGGAGTAAGTAAAGAGGAGTTGGATATATCTGAAGTCATGGAAAAGCCTAAGTATTAAACCATGCAAGGTTTTAAGACAACTATAACACTGTTTTACTCTAAGTCAGATGAAAAGCCATTTGACAGAAGAAAGCAGAAGAGCCATTGATTTGATATGTTTTTAAATGATCATTTTCTTGTTATGAGAATAGTCTCTAAGGTTCAAGAATGGAAGTAAGAGGCCAGCTAGAAGGCTGCTGCATTATTGATCAATGACAATGCTTTGAATGAAGATGATGGAATGATGTAGGGAGTTGGTCAGGTACTAGATATATTTAAAAAATAGAAGCAACAATCTTTGCTAACAAATAAATGTATTCTGTCAGAGAAAGGGGAGCAATAAAAATGTTGGGAATCTGGTAAACTTAGTAAGCCTGCTTAGAATTAAATACTTAAATAAATGAATGAATTTATCTGTGTGTCTCTAACATTTTACAAGCCAAACATTAACAATGGTAATCTCTAATGATGTAATTATAGAAAATATTTATTTGCTGTACTTTGCTTATCTCCTAAATATATCACTTGTTTAATTTTTGTTTGCAGAAACATGAAAAAAAAATTCAGTCATTTGAATTTTATTAGGTTGAAGATAACATTTCTATTTCAAGGGGAACTTTCTGACTTGTAGGACTAAACAAAGCAGCCTAAAGTAATTGATTCTATCCCTTTATTTCTTTTAATTGGGAGATAAAAAATACTAAAACAATGCTATATGTTTAAATGTTTTAATGGTATTAGTTTTCAAATGCCATAGAATGTGAATCAAATAAAACCATGAGAAAAAAATAGAAATATAGTCTGTGAATCTTTTTGAAGAGGCTTTTTTTTTTTTCTTAAATAGCATTGCCTCCAGTAATTCTCTGGTTCCTAGAGATAAAATCAAAAGCATGACTCACTCTCAATTTCAAAAGCTAATGCAGCACCCTTTAAACTTTGAATCATGTCTTTGTGTTTTTATAAGTAATATATATTCACACACATCTATGGCACTCGTACTGGTGCACACCGGTCTGCAGTGGTTTCATTAACATTGATACAGAAGAAAAGTCTCATTCATATCAGATATCAAAGGCATGAGGTTCATAATAGACAATGAAAAAAAATAATAGCTTTATCTTAAATTCATATAAAAGCTTTATTTTGAATACCATGTAATATTTGCAGACATTAAAAAAATCTTTATGTATATATTTCATCAGCAAAAGTAATCTCTTAAATTGCAAAGCTATTCTTGTTTTAAAAAATTCTTAGTAAGTTATGTTATCAGAAATAAAAAAATTCAGGTTTAAAAAATCAACTATAAAAATATATTCCTTGAAATCGTACTAATATGAAACAAAAAGACCATAGGACACCTAAAAATCTACTTTTATTACATTCCTCTTGAAGAAATAAAATATTAATCTTGGAAAGGTTGTATATCAATGAAGCAATGGAAAAAAATCATGTCACAATAAAGTGATTTTTTTTAATGCTGTAAAATAAATACAGGAAAAAACTAGTAAAAAAAGTTTTTTAAATGTTTTCCCCATCAATTTTTTTTGGTGAGGAAAGCAAAAGAGGAAAACAAAGACAATACATTAATTGCACTAATTCATAATATTTCACTTATCACATTGATTTACCAAGGTGACCATATGTTGAGCCATAAAACAAGTTTTAATAAATTTAAAGACAACACATGCAAAGCATATCTTCTGATCAAAATAGAATTAAACTAGAAATTGACAACAGACAGATATCTGAAAAATTACCAAATATTTGAAAATGAAATAATACACTTCTAAATAAGCAATGGGTCCAAGAATAAACTAAAAGAAAAATTAGACAATATTTTTAATGAAATAAAAATGAAAAATATGTATAAAATTTTGTGGGATGCAACTAAAAGAGTGGCTAGAGAGAAATATATTACATGAACTCCCCATATTAGAAAAGAGAAAGGTCACAAATCAATGTTCTTAACTTCTACTTTAAGAAACTAGAAAAAAAAGAACAAACTAAACCCAAAATAAGCAGAAAGAAGAAATAATCACAATGAAAATGAAAATCAACTAAATAAAAAAAAAAAACAAAGAAAATTAGATCAATAAAATGTACGTATCAAGCTAGAGTGATGAAGAAAAAAAGAACAAATTGCCAATATCATGAATCAGAGAGGTGACATTACCATAGATTCCACAGATATTAAAAGAGAAATTTAAAACATTACAAACTTTTTTAGTAAATAAATTTCAAAATTTAGATTAAGGAGACACATTTTTAAAAAGATTTAAATGACCAAAAATCAACTCAAAAGAAAAAGATCATAACTGAGGAACCTTTATGTATTAAAGATATTTGTAGTTCAAAACATTCCTCACAAAGAAAACACTCATATCTACTTCACTGAGAAATTCTGCCAAACACGTAAGGTGAAATAATACCAATTCTACACCAATATCTCCAGACACTTGAAGAGGAAGGAACACTTACCACATTATAAATTTAGTTCAGCAATCTGCAACTACAAGCATAGACAGAGACATTAAAGGAAAGACAACTGCAAACTAATAGCCCTAATGAACATAAATACAAAAAAAAAAAAGTTTAACTAAATAAAACAATATATAAAAACAATAAATTATCTCAAGTGTGTAAGGTTTGTTTAACACTCAAAAATCAATATTGTCAAGACATTTGTTCCTTCTGACTTGATTCAATGCAATCCCAATCAAAATCCCAGCAAGTTATTTTGTAGATATCAACAACTGATTCTAAAGTTTATAGAGAGAGGCAAAAGACCCAGAATAGCCAACACAATACTAAAGGAGAACAGAGTTGGAGGACCTACACTACCTGAAAGAAATGGTATGTAAGATTTCACTAAAATATTAAATTTTCTGCTCTGTGAAACTCAACATCAAAAGATAAAAACACAGAACACAGTTTGGTAGAAAAAAATTACAAAAGACACATCTAACAAACAATTGTTATCCAAAATAAACAAAGAAAACTCTTAAAACAACAATAAGATAACAGCCCAATTTTTAAAATGGATCAAAGACCTTAACAGATACCTGTAAATAAGGTATTATTTGAAAATTAAAGAAGATAAAGATCAAAAAATACCCCTTTGAGACTTGTCACTGTGAAACACATCCAGAACTCTATTCATGAGAAAGACCTACTTTTCAGGGCAAGTCATGCAACTACTCCAGAGCACAATTCTGAAAATTTATTTCGCTAAAGGAAGAAACTTTATCTCTAGTCCAGACCCCATCAGCCTATGAACTCACCTAAAAGGAAAACAAACAGTCAATAGAAGACAGGGCTTCAAAGAAACAAATTAGGAATGTGCAGCCAAGGAAAAGAATAGAAGTTGAAGGCAAGGGATGGGGAGCTACAGCACTGGAGGAGGAACAGAAGTGCTTGTAAAAGCCACATCCCTAATATATAGGCTCACAAAAAGACTGAGACTTGACCAGATTATAAAATGTTCCTCGTCTCTCACAACCGTAAATCTACATTATCATTAAAATGATTTACAATATCAAAGCTAAAAGACACAAACTCTCTAAGGAGTAATACATAGAGAAGCCCTGGATCTAAAAGGAAAGCCAAAAATAATGACACTAGAATAAATTAAAGACTCATACCTTTAGCTCAACAAACATTCAATATAGCTCAAGTCTTAACCAAATTATTGTAAAGCCTCAAAGAAAGAAAGCAAATTTAACTCAGTTCCCATAACCTAATACAAAAAGTCTGGCTTTCAACAAAAAATCACAAGTCATGGCCAATGGCAAGAGAAAACAGTCCGAAGAAAGAAAGAAATCATTATAACCAGACATGAATATGACCCAGATGTTGAAATTGTCAGCAAGAAAATTAAACATAACTATGATAAATACGTTAAAGACTCTAAAGGAAAAAGTAGTCAACATGCAGGAACAGATGGATAATTTTAGTAGAGAAGTGTATACCTAAAGAAGAATTTTAAAAATGCTAGAATTTGAAAACACAGTGAAAGATATTTAAAAGTACTTTTGATGGTTTCATCAATAGACTCAACATGGACAAGGAAGAAAGTAACCTTGAAGATAGGTCAACAGATACTTTATAGATGGAATTGCAAAATAAAAAAGAATTAATAAATTTTTTTTAAAAAAAGATCATCCATGCTCTGTGGGTCAATGTCAAATAGTGTAACATATGTATAATTAGGGTACCAAAAGTGAAAGAGAATATATCTAAAGATTATTTAAAGTAATAATGGTCAAATGTTTTCAAAAATTAATGAAAGACAACAAACCATACATTCAAGAATCTTAGAAAACAGAAAAAAACAATGACAAAAACAACCTATACGTTTCATATTCAAACTGCAGTAAAAAATGTTGAGGTATACCAGGGAAGGTTTACCTTTACAGAAAAAAAAAAAAAAAAAAAAAAGAAAAGAAAAGAAAAGAAAAGATTTAAAACTAACGCTGTGAAATCTTTAAAAGTGTAAAAAAAAAAAAAAAAAACTACCACCCTAGAATTCTATATCCAGTGAATTTATTCTCCAAAAGTGGGGAAAAAAAAGGGAATTTTTCTCAGCTAAATTTGAGCTGCACAATTTTATTCTCAGCCAACTTTCTCTGTAAGAAATGTTTTTAAAAAGTTGTTTGGGCAGAGAAAAAAGGATATAATTTTAAAACTCAGAATATTAAGAAAGGAATGGCACTAGAGAAAGAAAGATAAAAAAATTTTCTTGTTATTTATTGATTTAAATGATAACTTTTTAAAGCTATTATAGTAATAATGTATTACACGATTATAGCATATGAATAAATAAATAAACAACAGTAATGTCACAAGAGACAGGAGAATATCGGAAATATTGCTATAAGGCAACTGTATTACTCATGAAACAATATAGTGTTATTTAAAAATAAACTTGAATTCTTTAAAAATGTGTATTATAAACTCTAAGGCAATTACTAAGAATTTTTTTTAAATATAAATAATATACTGAGAGGATCTAAAAAGGAGTAATATTAAATGCTAAATTAAAATGAGGAAAGGCAACAATGGAGTAAAAGACAAAGAAAACATGCAGATAAAGTTACAAAGATAGAAGATATTAGCCCAACCATATCAATAATCATTTTAAATGTAAATGATCAAAACACACTACATAAAGTAAAACCATCAGTATGGCTAAAAAAAACATTAGAACAAACTGAAAGTCTACCAGAAACCAACATGAAATAAAAAGATGCAGATGGTTTAAAATAGAATGAAGAAGGATATATCATGTTTACCAAAAGGAAGATGGAGTAACTATATTAATTAAAAGGAAAAGAAAAGAAAAAAAAACAGATGTTAGGACAAGGAACATTATTAGAGATAAAGAAAGATATTACGTGATGATAAAGAGGTCAATTCTCCAAAACTGTATATTCCTAACAACAGAGCACCAAAATACATGAAGCAAAAACTGACAATTTCAATTGTAGTTTTCATAGCACTTGATCAGTATTGAGAAACTGACACAACCAAGAATAGTCTAGGGAGACAAGAGGACTAAATGTAATGTAGTATCCTGGATCAGATCCCAGAAAAAGGGCATTAAGTGAAAACAAGGAAATAAGAATAAGTTATAAAGTTTACTTAATCATAATAGATCAATATTGCTTCATTAGTTATGACAAAAGTACTATATTAATGTCAGATGTTAAAAATAGAAAAAGCTGGGTGTGGTGTATATATAAACCCTCTCTACTATCTTTACTGCTTTTCTGTAAATCTATAACTATTCTAAAATAAAATGTTTATTTAAGGAATAGTTAAGCATATACTTATATGACCAGGCCATTCCACTCTTATTTATTTATAAATGAAAAATGAAAGCACATGTCTGTATAAAGGCATCTGCAAATGTCATACCACATCTATTTGTAATAGCTCAAAACTGGGAACAATGTAGAAGTACATCAGAAGGTGAATGGATAAACAAGTTGTGTTACTTTTAAATATCTACAACATATTACTATGCAGCAATAAAAAGAAGTGAACTATTGCTACATACAATAACATACATGAATTGCAAAATAATTCTGCTGAGTGAAAGAAGTCACTCAAGAAGAGTACATGCAGCATGATTCCATTTACATAAAATGTTAGAAAATGCAAACTAACCAATAGTGCCAGAAAGGAGATGTGAGGTTGCCTGAGGATGGGGAAAGAGAGTAGTAAGAGTGAAGGATTACAAAGGGGTTTAAGAAACCTTAGGGTATGATTATTGTCACAAGAGTGCTTGTGACAATGCATAGTTGAAATATCAAATTGTGCACTTTAAAAATGTATACTTTATTTTACTTTTAATATACCTCAATAAAGCTAATAAAATTACCTGAATAAGCATTAGATACTAATTTTAATACTAAATTTAATATTGAAATAGAAATTTATAATAAAGTAATAATGTGTAATCATAAGAAAATAGTTTTTATAGGTTGAGTTAATTCAGAGTTCTTTGGAAAAATTTATCCTGAAAAAGAACACATCTCAGTTGGCAGTATTTAGAGTTTCGTTTGTTCATTACTTCTTTTTATACATTATATTGTGATTTAAATGTCAGAAGAGAACTTGATGCTTTTTTTTAAAAATAGAAATGTTAAATGTAGTTTACAGAAAATATAATTACATTTCTAGAATTAAGATTTGTAGTACAATACCTTAACAGAAAATCAGAAATTTCTTGTAATTAACTAACTCCACAAGTATGTTTAATGAATAACTATCGACAGATCAGAAAAAACATTTCTCTTTTTAAAATAATAACTTTAAAAGAAGTTTTGAAGAAATTATATTTAAATGGAACTGCTCAAGATTTAACACAAAGCCTATATGCAAAGTCAGGGACAGGTGCTGAAGGAGAGCACTGAGAAAATGTGACTCCCAGTTGAACTACAAACTGGACCCAGGCAGTTGGAGGATCCTTACCCACTTCCCCCATCCATGAAGTGTGCATTCTGCCCACTGTTCTCATACTAGAAGTCACTTCAAGATGCAGCCTTGCGAGAGTAATTTTTTAAAACTAAAGTTGTGTATAGATTAAAGTCAGCATGCAGTATTATATTAGCTTTAGATACACAACATAGTGATTAGACATTTGTATAACTTACAAAGTGATCATCCCAATAAGTCTAGTATCCATCTGAAAAGAGTAATGTGTTACTGAGATCATCTGGATGGTATACATGACTGAAGCTTTATATAAACTCAAGATTCTGACTAGTGGGTGTGGAGATCTATTTGTCTTGCAACACCAAAGACAAGCATCGTAAGTAAGTTTCCTTGCATATTAAAACTGCCACTTAGTAATCTGGAGCGGCCTACCTCTTCTTTTAGTGAGTTTGCAAATTTTTCTCTAAGAGAAATAATAAAATATTTTTATAATAATTATATATATATAATAATTATATATTATATATATAATTATATATATAATTAGGTTTATATCTATATATCTATATATATCTATATATATCTATATATATAGATATATAGATATAAACCTACAAGCTCCTTTAGAATAAAATTCTGTTCTTCCTATATTATATTGCTCACTAAGGATTTTTATACTTTTCCTGAACTCAGAAGATAGTTAAATATCACAATAATGGTCTCTTTCTATCACTCGTTTCATATATGCATTTCTATTACAGCTGTGTTTCAAGGAAAAGAATGGATTAGATATCCAGCTCCAGTTTGAGACAGATTGGATGGAACTGATATATCAACTCTGCTTTTGCTCTGAAAGTTCCTTCCATGATTACCCAATGCTGAAATAACATTAAGAATAAATTTTTATATTAAATTAAAATTGTCAAGGATTTGATATATCTTAAATTTATTACTAAATATTACTATATCTGCTATCAAACACAATGAATTCTTCCAATTTCCTTTTCCTTATAAAAATATTATAAGGAAAATCATAGTACCAAGTAAATCTTAGTACCATTTTACTAAAAATAAAGTTGAATGACAGAGAAATAAAGCCATTTTGTGTGCCAAAGTCTGTAGGTCAGGTTTACACCAAGAAATAAAAGAGAAAATAATAATTGCGCAATGACTGGGAATTTTTGGATAAGGAAACAGAAGTGTAAGGGAAACCTTTCACTACATTCCTTATCTTTGAAAAACTTTTAAACCATTAAAAATTTATTTATGTAAAGGAATAATTAAATTAATAAATAAGTTCTGTTAAAATTCAAACCAAATAGCAGTAAAATAAACAAGAAGGAAAAAAAAGAAAAGAAAGGGTAGGAGGAAAGAAGAGATTTTTTAATATACCTTTTCTTTAAGTACTGCGTGATCTTCACAAAGTTATCTAGGAAACTTGAAAAGCTATCATAAGTTTCTTGAGACTTCTTAGAACATATTTACAGATGGTTCAGGTCTTTATAGATTTAATAGAAAACTAGATACAAGAAGTAATTTTGGAGAGAAGAGGAGAAAAAAAGCTTGGATTTGTAAGGATTCTTAATTATTTTTTTAGAGCCTTAGGCAGAAGACAGCAATATTTTCGTACCTTTGAAGGAGGAAAAAAGAAAATGAACAAATAATTGGCTGAATGTAAATCAACTGAGATATTTAAAAGCAGTTGAAACCCTCAACCTGCAAATTCAAAGATGTATAATGGACTCGCTGGGATTCAAAGGAATTTCCCAAACAGAAAAGGAGCACAACTTGGTTGAATATGGATTGCACCACCAGAAAATGACACTCCCTAAAATGGGACCCAGATACAAAGCTTATGTGATTGTTATTAGAATATAAAATAAAGTGCTTTGTAAACATTCACCGTCAATTTATCCACTTCTGTGTCACTTTTAATATTTTACATTTCTTCATCATAATTCTAGATTCTGAGATATTCTCTTTGTTATTATTTTTCCAACTGAAAATTCTATTTTCTTCATTCCCCAATTTTAAAGATTTATTTGTGTATTTATTATGTTTACTTAGGATATTTAAGATACTTACTAGAACAGGATAATAATTCCATGTTTCCCATTAGGTGCAGTAATGTATTATAATAAAATCAGAAAGTTCTTTAATATTGAGAATCCAGATCTTAAAATCAATATTTCAAGCTAAAAAGCCTATAATATTTTATTAAGAATGAGTAATATTTTATGAACAGAAACCTAATTAATGCCTGTCAGAAGCCATATGACATGTTTAAGATATACCTACAGTCACTTCAATTTAGTTTACCAAGGCTTACTTACTGTGTTTTATTTCTTGAGATGTCAAATTCCAGAAGTACAGAGATTAATAAGATACATTCTGGGCTTTTGTAAAATGTTTAGTCCGGTGGAGGAAACTTCTGTAAATATCTAACATTAATGCAGAAAGCCATGACCATCTTTGCGCACACACCTTCTCCAATAAAACCAGTGAAAGCAAGAAGGGATCCGAATTCAATTCCAGAATACTTAAACATTTGTTCCCAGTACATTGCATTACACTTGGCCCAAAATTAGAAACACCCTAGCAGGTCACAATCATTTTATTATTATGAAATCATGCTCTTGACCTCTTCACTGCAGACTATTGTCTATTCTTTTTTTATTTTAGCCTTCTGTTGATCTTCCTTCTAGTTTGATATATTGACTTATTACTACCTAAGTTTCCTAATCACCTCTGTTTACAGATGTTTTTTTCTACACCTCAGACTGAGGATGCTCCAGGCTTTGAAGGAGTGCCCTAATTTCACCTATACCAGACTAACTATTTTCTCTTTCTCTTGTGCACACAGCTAAATTAGTTTTACCGTCATTTTTGCAGTTATGTGTGGTCATCTAATTGAGTTCTTGCCAGTGGACTATGAATAGAAATGATGCTCATCACTTCCAGGCCCAACCCATTAAAAACATCTCATTGCACAATCCTCCATGCTCTTTCATCTTCTGCAGACAGATGCTAAAGAAAAAAAGAAAAAACATAGTAGGTAGACTGGAAAGAAGAGTAAATTGGTTTTGAATCTAATAAACTTCACCCCATCAGACAAACTATTTTATTTAAGTTATTGCAATGAATGTCAACAGGTAAAGTATTGTTTGTCTGAAGAGATTGTGAAAATTTATATTTGTGTAATGTACTTGCTTTCGGATTTAAAGCCAAATTGTAAACTCTTTCTTAGAATTGCTAATGAATGGTCAGAATAGTTAAGAGTTTTAAATGTAATTTTTCTCATTTCATTTCTTAGTTTCACAAGGAGTGGAAAATGATAGATTTAACTGCCTTCAAAATTTTAGTCACCTTGTAATTTAATTTAAGTTTCTGTGGCCACAAAGCATTCTTTGTAATAAAAGTAAAAAATGATGTGAAGGGGAGCAGCTTCTGGCAATGGATGATTTTTGTCAGGAATTTTGGTTGTATTTCTAATTGTGCACAGACATATTAGATAGCATTATGTTCATCACGTTACAATTTTTTTTGAGGCAATTCTCTGGGTGGCATAGTAATTTTTCTCTAAAATACTATTTTATCATTACAGGGCAACTCTTGTGGACACACAGCATTCAGAATATATTCATGTACCCTTTATTTTATTGTTAGAGTTGTTCTCTTTTTATTCTTTCTGATTCTTCTAGCGGACTTGTCCCAGATTTTTTCCTATAAAAAGAATGATAATACTACCCATCTGGCAATTGTTTGCAATGAATTGAAAAGGTTTGGGAAAATTCCCTGGCAGAGTGGCACTTAACATTTGTGTCATTAATGATAGAAATATAAAAACTGTGTTAACACAAATATATCCTTTCTGAAATATCAAAATGTTTTCAGGTCTCACCAATTATTTTAGATATTATAAATGATGATGGTTCTTCTTTCAAGAGAGCCATCATCTTCAAGTTTCCATAAAATATATATAGTCCATATTAGTGTTGAAATATTTTAAATTATACATATAGAAGAAATAGTTTTATAAGTTTTTAACATAAACCTAAAGTAGTTAAGAAAAAGTAAGCTTGCAACGAAACAGTAACAGATCTCCCTTTGTCAAAGACAGCAAATATCCAGCTTCCTTTTCATAACTGTTCATTAGGCTGCCAAGACCACAACTTCCAGTGACTTGTTAATTAGTCGAAGCTTAAATTTTTAATTTTAATGATTTACCGTCTTTTTTTGCAATTACATTTTACTTTATCATTACTCACATACTACAGCACAATTTTCTTTGAAAAGATCTATAAAAGTAATTAACGACAAAATACTCAAGAGTACATATTTTTCATAATTGAACTAAGTAATAGACAAGCTCATAAGTAGAGGAAATTGAAGAATCGAAGAAGCAAAACAGATGGTAGAACTGCATACAGGTGCCAACACAGTTTGGCATACAGTCTGTTCCAGATTCTTCTAAGGCCAGAAACATAGTGAAAGTGATACTGAGAGCTTGATTCAGCAGAATGAGCCCATGGTTCCCTTGGGTCTTTAAAAGCAGGCTTCGTAGCGACACAAGTAGCCCTAAGCAAAGCAGTATCCCATGGAAATGCTGTGTTTTCCGAGCGTCTGAAAGTTTGCATGTTAAAGTATATTGTCTTTTTCAAGGAGAGAAGAGTCTTCTCTAAATAACAGTCAGGGCAATAGATGATATAGATAAATGGGTATACAGAGACAAAATGGTTCTCTATTTCCTTACATATGGCTATAAATTTTCTATCCTACTTATAATTTATCTTTCCTTTGTCATTTTTTCTAATATATAATGAATATCCTACTAATATCTCAGAGATACGAGATGATTAAAATGATAATTCTGCTCATAGGTTTATCGTTACTTCAATGTGCTAAGAAAAGCTTTGAAAGAACCCAATAGGACAATAAAAATGCTGGTAAAATGAAAAGATTAAGTAAATCAAGACAATTTCTGGTGGGAGAGGCTTCATAAAGTCTTTTCTGTTGCCAATATAGTGTCAAATTTATAACTGGATAAGGGTAACCCAAGCTTCTAATCAAGATCATTTTCTATTTGTGTTCCATTTAGTGCCTTGTAAGTAAACTACATTTAAGTCATCAATAAAATTTAGACAGAAATTAAATATCCATGGCTATGAGATTGGTAAAATAAAGCATTATTATATACTATATAATATTAGACAGCCAAGGGAGTTATTTTACAGAAATAATAAGTAGGTTAGGAAAATGAATATGATATAATATTAAATGAAAGAAACCCAAATCAATTCAGTATAAACTGTTCTCTTATTTGTCTGTCTTCCTCACTGAGAACAAATAGATTTCAATGATGTTTTTAGATAAATATCTCTTAAAATTGACCCTAGATGGGACTGGAGCAACAAAACTGGGGCAATGGATTATAGAGGGGAAATCTATTCTCTATGGACAAATTTTTGAGGATGGCTGAAGCCCAGGGAGCATTATAAGGGCATTCATTGAGGAAGAGGGGAATTACTACAGGGCTACAGCCACAACTGGTTTGGTCAAATAGTTCTATAAACAACCAAGCCTTCATGACTTTATGGAACAAGTAACCAATTACTTGATGATTCAGCAGTGGTAAATTATGACAATTTCACAAAGGCACTAGACCAAATGCTTGCCACTGACCTTTACAATGTAAAGAATTACCAGTGTATGGGTGTATGTCTGCATTGGAACTTAAATCCAAAATTCATATACCAATGATATGTGACTTTTTATTTGTTAGTTGACAACATCTTAATAAATTCATATTTTTTCCTTTTCGATATGCCTGGTGGAAAGTGTACTTAATGAATTGACCAAAGTAAACAAGAAGACTAGGGAGGTAAACTAGCCCTTAAAATTCCCAATTTAATCCAAAATATACTTTGTAACTTATACAAACTACTTTAATAAAACATACATTATATATTAAATATACTTATTCAAAAAATTAATAAGGGTCATTAAGATATATAAAAATGCCAATGATGTAAGAAAAAATATAGATATTAGTGCCAACTATGGGCAACACTAATTTTTTAATTAGTCATCTCTGGTCACTTTGTCTGGCCAAATCCCAGATAGCATTTTCCTCCCCGTTCTGAAAATTGGATGTAAGAGGGATAAGAGTCTCATTTAAAGAATTCATCACTATACCCTAGAACCAAAAATAAGAGTGACATTGACAGGTTTTCATTTAGTTGTTCAAAGTCAGAATTAACTACATCTCCCATTAAGCCCACACATTCTCTCTTACTTAGGTCTTCTTATTGATACCCCATGAAGCATCAGTAATTTATGCCTCACTGTGTAATATGTATTACTTTCTTCAGATAATCAGAACAATAACCAGCATAAACATTTACAAAAAAAAGTCTTCACAGGGGCGGGGTTAAAGTGAGAAAAAGATAAGAAGGAAAATGGAGGAACATCAGACTTTTCTAGCAAGGACATATTTAATATAGGTACCTCTAGTTGGTATCTAGTCTAAGATTTTGAATCTTAAAGGTAAAATGAAGCCTCTGGGAATCTGAGGAGTGGAAGAAAGGTATAGAATGGGAAGCAGAAGGGTAACCAAACCGATTTTAATTTTTTTTTCTACAACACAAGGCTGGTTTTCCACTAAAAATAATCTTTAATTTTTGGCAAGCTATTAATACCAGGTGTCAACTAACCACATTTTTTAGGGGTCTGATCACACTGAAAATTCCTACCAAGCAGAGCCTATACTTTATTTATCTTCCTTAGCCCTGGCATAGAATAGTGTGATAAGTAGTGTGATTTACTTCCAAAAAGGAATCAAACAAGGTAGTAAAATTTTATACCAGGCATGTGTGCTGGATATAGAGAGAACACAGAAAAAAAAAGTAGGTGAAAGAAGTCAATTTACTTGGAGGAGGCAAAATCAAAAGAATCTTTACAGATTAGGTTGATGTTTCATGTTTATTTTAGGAAGAGAAATGAGCAAAAAAGTATTTCAGTGTAAGCTAAAGTCATGAGTATTCCTGGGGTCCAGTTACACCTCTATTGCTACTTCATTCAACTCATAACTAATATAATAATTTATGGAACAGTTTCACTCCAAAGCTAATCATTTTACATCCATTTGCATATTCATAATGCATTTTCAGCTCTATATTCATAAAGCATCCATCTGTCAGATCAGGGCTTATTTCATCAATTCACATATATAATGAATATTTCTGAGTCTGTGACATGTATCTGATATTATTGTCTCTCTCAAGAAGGGAAAAAATAGAATAAAATTTTCTTCTCCACATTTTGTGGTTCTTAGTGCAAGTTGTGTTTCAATTTAGAAATTTTCTTTTTGTTAAATTATGGATGAGCTCAGTAATAGATTTACTATCAGCCTCACATTTGTGAACCTCAGTTGAAGGCTGTTATTTCCTAGCTATGAACTGAAATTTATCAACAGTAGTTATATAACCATGCCAAACAATCTGACAGATATTCTACAATACTGATAACTTTGAGAAATGGTGGCTTCACTCTTTGGCAGAACACATTTAATATGGGTCATATATTTGGGACTTATTGACTTACAATACATGAGTACAGACCAAAAAAAGAAAAATAAATAAATCCAAAATAGTCTATAAAGTGACTCTTCAAGATAGTGACATACAAATACAGAGCAGCTGTATGTCTGACTTTCTAAAATAGCTTCATGTAAAGTAGAAATCTCTCATTCATTACACACACATGATAGCAAAGGCAGCTGTTCCATAGAGTTCTGTGATCCTGTGCCAAACCTAGATGTTGAAGTAATAAGGGTGTTTAGAAAGTTAAATCCTTGCTTTTTTTGAGTACTTGCCAATACATGTTTTTACTCTCTGCTTGGAGAAATCAAAATGCTCTTTAGGTGAAAAGTAATGGGTGAAAAGTAAGTGGACCTTGTTCTTAATTTTTGGACATGCCAGCAATTGATTTGGCTAGAGGGTGCTAAGCATTAAGGCTTTTAATACTTCATAGGAATTTTTTCTCTAAAATTTCTGAATAAAGGTATGATTTTATTTAATTTGTAATATATAAATCACAAAGGCCATCTAATTCAACCACTCATTTCACACTTTGGGAAACGGAGACACAAAGAAGGGGCAGGTCCACAAAGCCAGGGCTGGACACAGCTCTCCTGAACTCCTAGGATGCCCAACATGCCAAGGACAGTTGGAGGTCATCTAGATCAAGCATTTACCACCAAGGATTGTATTTATTATTTCTCTCTTGAGATCCCAAATTCAAAAAAAATCTTGACTGTAAATTCCTGCATGCATTATGTAATAATTGATTACCCATATACATAATTCTTTTATTTGTTTTTTTCTTTTTTCCCCCAACTTTACTGAAGTATAATAGATAATTAGTTGCTTATATTTACATTGTACAATTCAATGAGGTTTTTTTTCTAATTATAGTTGACATACAACAATATATTAGCTCCCATTGTAACAATAAGTAGCTTCATAGTGATTAGAGATCTATATAACTCAGGAAGGTAGTGCATGCATGTTGGGGTTACCATTACTTTTTCTAAAATTTGTATCAAAACATCTACTGAAGTAATTTCATTTGTACCATTCCTTCAAATAAAGTAATTTGGTATGGTTACCAAACCACTAAATCAGATTCCCCTCTTACCCGCTACATATATTTTACAATATTGTTGGCTATTTTCTTTATGCTACACTTTATATCTCCTTGACTATTTTGTATCTATCTATTTGTACTTCTTAATCCTTTTGCTCTTTTAACCATACCACACCCAATGTACTAGCCCTCAAAATATTCTCTGTATCTATGAGTTTGTTTCTCTTTTTTGTTGTTCTTGTCATTTATTTTGTTATTTAGATTCTACATGTATATGGAATCATGTGGTATTTGTCTTTATCTGACTTACTTCATTCAGCATAATATTACCCTCTAGGTCCATCAAGGCAATATCTTTTTCCATCTTCTTCCTTTCAGTGTTTTTTAATCTTGAGTCTCTCGTAGGCAGCATCTGTAGGGGTTTCGTTTTCTTATCCATTCAGTTTCTCTACCTTTTGGTTGGAGCAATTAATTCTTTTTCATCTGAGGTGCTTGTTGATAAATATGTGGTTATTAACATTCTTTATTCATGCTTTTGATACATGCTTTTGCTTCTTAAATAAGTCCCTCCAACAATGCCTGTAATACTGTCTTGGTGCTGATGAATTCCTTTAATTTTGTCTAGAAAGCTTTTTCTGTCCTTCAACTCTAAATGATAGCTTTACTGGATAAAGTATTCTTGGTTGTAGATCCTGGGTTTTCAACATTTTGAATATTTTGTGCCAAACACTTCTGTTCTTTAAAGTTTCTTTGGAGAAATCAGCTGCCAGTTTTATGAGAGTTCCCTTGTAGGTAATTAATAGCTTTTTTCTTGCTTACTTGCTTTGAAGATTCTTTCTTTGTATTTAACCTTTGGCTTTTATTATTATGTTTTGTTTCAGTGCAGGCTTCTTTGGGTTCATTTTTTGGGTGACTCTCTGAGCTTCCTTGGGTTGTATGTCTATTTCCTTCATCAGATTAGGGAAATTTTTCATCATAATTTCTTCAAATATATATTCAACTTCTTGTTCTTCCTCTTCAGGTACCTCAATGACATGGATGTTGTTACCCTTAATTTTGTCCCATATAATTATTATATTCTTAATAATTTTTTTCTTGCCATTCTAGTTGGGTGTCCTTAGCTTTCCCATCCTCTATATCGATGTTTCAATCCTCTCCTTCCTCCACTCTGTTGATTCCCTCTAATATACTCTTCTTCTCAGATAATGTATTCTTCATTTCTGACTGGTCCTTTTTTATAACTCATTTTTATGATTTTTAGCTACTTATTGAAGTTCTCACTGAGTTCATCTACACTTCCCTTAATTTCATGAGTATCTTTATAATCTGTTAGATTGCTTGACTCTATTTTTCTTTGATCTCTGTTCTGTTTTCTCATATGTTTTCTGCTTCTTAGTCCTCCCATTTTCGCTGGCTTTCTGTGATTATTTCTACATACTAATCAAAGCTCCTAAGTCTTCCATTCTTATTAGCATGGCTTTGTGTGGATAGGTATCCTGCAGCACAGTCCTGAGAGGGGTTCATCTGTAAGCCAAGTTTAACCTGAGCCTGTGACCCTTCAAGACTACCTGTTTAGGTTCAGCAAACAATCTACAGATGCTGTGCTTATAGTTGCCTCAAGAAGCCACACCAGAAACTGAGATCAGCTACCACCAGTGTGAGTCTTAGCACTGCTCACAAGTGGCACAGTATACTCTCCAAGGACACTACTGAATATGGCTTGGGTGACTGTGAGTTGGGGGAGGCAGAGTTTCAGGGAATCCTCTGGGAAGAACAACCTCTTTTAATTTATTTTAGCCTTGAGTGTCAGAAGAGGCTTCCTCAGGAATGAACATCTGAACTAAAATTGAAAAGCTGAACGGAGGTTAATCAGAGGGAGAGTGGGAGTGGGAAATCTGGGCAAGGGAACATCATAGAGTCCATGGCACGTTTGAATGTCTGAATCACTAATGGGAGGATGGTACAAGTGGATAATGGAAAGTAAGAGATGAGTGATAAAAAATAAGATTGGATGGGTTGTCAGAGACCCAAATTTATAAAGCCTCATAGGTTATGCTAAAGAGTTTGAATTTATTCCAGTGCAATGAGAAGCTTTTAAAACATTTTCTAGCAGTGATGTTAATATGATCTAATTTACATTTTTAAATAATTAACATTTCTGATCAGTATTTGATAATTATTAACACACCAAATAGATATGTAACAGCTAGAATCACATAAACTTTAATCCATACTGTGTTGGTGAAGAATACTGTACAATTCCCACAAGTGTGAAGTCCCAGCAATCACGGCAGGCAAGACCTCAAAAGTGCAACCAGACAGATACCGAGTTTTCATAGAAAAAGCTCCAAACCTCACTATGTACATTTAATTCTTTGGTTTCCAATCTTGTACCCTTGACACTCAGTTACTTCCCTTCTCTTGATATATGTATTGTCTCCTTCTTTAAGAAATAAACTTTTATTTCTTTTCTGGTTTTCTATCTCATTTCTCCCACTTTCTGGCAATTTTATAAATCTAGTGATTTTGACAGTTCTTAGAATATAGTATATTTTAATGCTTTTTGAAGGAATAAAGGATGAATAAACATTATAAACAGAAACTTGGAGCATGCTATCAGCAAAGAATACTAGTCACTGTATTACCTAGTGGTGTGGAAATAAAAATAAAAACTATAATTTAATTACTCTCTTTTGTGTTGTTGCCTCTAATTAATTAGACACTTCGAGCAATCTTTCTAGTTTTTTTTTTCTTTTTGCCAAATCTTCATGGTTCTCATCCAATTGAAATTATTGAAGCTCAATAACTAGTTGTATAATACTTTAAAATCAAATAGAAGACACTATAATATGCCTTTATGTTGAATACACTGTCCATCTTTTTAAAGAGTACTTTTGAGGTTTGATTTCTACTTTGAGATTTTGGGTTGACTTATGACTTCCCTGACTCTTTGTTCAACTTTTTTTTTTCTGGAATGAAAGCTGTCAAATAGTCATGCTATTAAAATGTTGTGCAACATATCCAAAATAATCTCCTGCTGTCTTGAAGTGCTTGAAGTTGATTAATATTCACTTTTCTGTTCTCCTGAGATCATTTATAATGCTATGTTTTGTGGTCTCCCTGCTGGGATTCATCTGACCTTGAGATAACACATGCATTATTAGAAGAGAACACATTTGACACATCTGAATTAAGTATGTCTTTTTTTTTTTTAGCAAGCTAAAAACATTGTAGGGTAGTATGTTTACTTTCTTAAATGATGTACATGTCAAATTGACAATATCATATCAAAAATTAATATTTTTAAAAGGTCAGAATTGATTCTATCTATGTATTGAGCAGATAAAACTTGAGAGAACTGTAAATAAATACAGTTTATTATTTGCTGCCTCACATCCATTGTATGACTTTCTCAGCATTTCCTATCTTTTGTCTTCTCATAGGAAAACCTATACTGCATCCTTTGTTTTAATTTTTGAGGACTGTGATCTCTATTATCTGTCACCACTAAAAACAGTTTGGATGAACAAACCCTTGAAGTTTTATTGATATGACTCAAAGCATAATTTTAGGAATATTGATATTTTACTAAGGGACTTGAAAAGACCTATAAGCTCTCAAAAAAGGATTCTAAGGAATACATCTTAAATTGTGGCCTCTCAGATAGGGATTTGTATTGGAGCTAGTCTGGATCTGAATAAGCAGTCTTCCTTCCTAGTGCCCCTGAAATCAAACCAGCTAAGCCTATCTTGTGATGCCAGCCCTGGGGGAGAGAATCAAAGTAGATTTTTTTTAACACTCTCATTATTAAAGTGAAGGAAAATATGAGATCTGGAATGAGGTCAGTTCATTGCCAAGTTCTGAATAGTTGGCTTTAGTCTTCAAAATGTGTGTGTGTGTGTGTATGTGTGTGTATGTGTGTGCGTGTTGTAGGCTTTATTTAAAATCATCATTTAATTACAGTTTTGCCATATAGTATCTGTATAATCTCCTTCAAGTTACTTATTCTCTTTGGGATTCATTATTTCCAGGTCTAAAATAAGAATAAAAATCCCTCCTCAATTTAACTTGAATTAATTTAAATTGAATATGTATAGCAAAATGTGCAGCACCTGACACATAGTAGGTAGTCAGTAAATAGTAGATTCCTTTATTGAATAAAAAGCAATGCCACTTATGTCCTATCTTTTTGAAACTAGAATGAACAAATTTTATTTTTATAAATAAAATACATAAATATGATGCAATTACAAACTGAGAACAAACACATTTGGTAGACATGTGTGGTATTGTTAAATAGATTTACTGACTTTTTTTACTTTAAGCAATGCTCACAAAAAAGAGAAGAAATTAACTGTAAAATATCAGAAATATATTTTTTTATATTACAAAAAACAAGTCAAAACCATAGTAGTAACAAAATAAATCATCAAAATTCAACCTGGTTTGAAATTTACAAACCAGTTCTTGAGTTAGATGAAGAAAAGAGATAATTTCATGACAAAGAGCTATCTATCCATGAATAAGACTAAGGACTGCATTGCTAGATACATAAAGCAAATTGTAAGAGAACTCTCATGTAGGAAAGATTTATACCATTTAATGCACTCTTCTACAGCCTGCTTTTCAATGGCATTCTCTTTTTAACTCAAACACTTCCAAGTTAAATTTCCTCTCACCTGGAGAGAATGGAAGCCTCTTATGATTAGAAATGTTTTGTTTACTATGGTCAGCATGGCCAGGCTGCCTTTGAGTCTAGTGACACATTGAAAATAGAAAAAAAAGGTAGGTAACAGGACAGAGCAAAGAACTGTCTCACCTAGCCTAACATTTTTTAAGTACAGCAGAACCAAGTTTTTGGATCCTCTGACCTGGTGGATTTCTCAATCAATATGGATTGCAACAACCCCTAAACTTAGAGTCTAACTTCATGAAGAAATAAAGATACATTAGGGAGAAGTTGCCACACTTACCTTTAACCTGAGTATGTTATTTAATCTGCTTTTTGCTGGCTTAGTAGTAAACTGGAATGAAATTAACCTGGAACTAAATCTAAACCTACCATTGTCCAAAACAATTAAAGATTCTAATAAAAGCTGAGACTTGAGTATATTTTCCAATATTCTATTTTTTAAATGTTAGATAAAAATTATAAAAGTCGGTGAGTGCATTAAATTCATTGTTACAACCAATTAAAAGTGTGGGAGAATGATGGCATTTGGGCCAAGCTCATTCCCAACTACTGACATCTTCTACGAGTCATGAGGATGGAAATAGAAAGATATTTGTATTTGTTTTGCCTTTTCCTCATTTCTATATTACCAGAAATTAGAATAATGCTTCTAGTACTTCAAAAGAAAAAATAATGTGTGAGAGTGTAGAGAATTCCACTCTTAGAATCAGTAATAGAACAGGGAGTACCATGACAAGATATAAAAGAATGAGAAAAGGCAGTTCTCTAATAAAAATATGAGAAATAATATCTACAAAAAGAAGTGACATCTCATAAATGAGGACAAAGTACACACATTTGAGTTAAAGTAAAGGAAAGTGTGTTCATATAGAACATAGTGGAAAGAAAGAGCTAAATTATTTACAAATGTGAATATAAAAAGAAATTGTAGAGTCACTTTTTATCTTTGGAGAAAAGTTTTTAATAACAAAAAAAGATACTAGTTAAAAGTTAAACTAGAGGCTGAGTTAGAGATAAGGGAGGAGAGAAGAGAAGAAAATTGTGAGAGTTTAACAGGCCACAAAGTTCCATGAGCCATGCTCATGTTTCATAGTTTCTAGGGCTGCAAATTAAAATATTTACAGCGGACAGGTCATGAGTGACTGGGGCCAAATGGAAAAATAGAAAGCATATGCCCCTTCTAAAGGCAGCAGTCAATATACCTTCTATGATTGCTTGCCACGCAGAAACATAGACTCCAAGAGATGTCATCAATCTGCATTTGTATGCAAAATCTTCTAATTTGTAAATGTGGGGAACTGATTCAACTTTTATAAAAATAGTTTATGGCTTATAGCAACATGGATTTATGAAACATAGCATTAAAAAAAGGAATGAGATTTATGGCATATCACTTATGTAAATTAAAAACAAATTCATATAAAAATAATCAAAATATTCTATAAGGTTATATGTACATTAAGTCACTTAAGTTGAATGCATTAGAATTCTGCCTTGATTATGGGAGTCAAGATTGACTACGAAAGGGAAATCCCAATTTGAAAAAAAAATTAAGCAGAGTCCCACATGAATATATCACAATAACATGCTATGGATTGAAGAATGTAATTATCTGATTATCCAACTTTCTGTACATAAGATCCAAAAGTAAATGAATAAATATGTAATTCAAATAAAGTACACAGTAAAGGTCCAAATGAACAGATGAACAAAAACATGTTAGTAGTTGAATTTGGTCTGTGAGGCACTGGTTTGAAAATCTTAGTTTATATCTTGTCCTCAAGGAGCTGCCCCTGAATGTGGTTAGAAGAGGGGAGAATTTTGAAGAAAATTGTCTGATGGAAGAGTTCAGAGGCAAAGGCTTATAAGACCTAAGTTGCTGTTGCTGTCCCTGCTGTGTTGTCTGTTGATGTTCCTTCAGAGGGTTTTGTGTGAGGGGTAACCAAAAGGATGAGAAGCAAAAGTCAAAGAAAATCTATCAGAAATATGCCTCTCATTATTCTCATCGAGTACTGAAGATTTCACAATACCTTATTTTCATGCAAAATATTTCATAAGTTCTCCAATGTGGCTCTTCTTTTAAAACAATTTTTGTAAATTCTTTTCATACATATCTTGTGATGATAGGTGATGATGTTTGAGCCAATATTTATTCTCAACTACCAAAGACTTCTTCCATGTGACATTGCATCATTTAACATGACACTCTTGGCTTCTCTCCACCCTCTTCTTTACTCCTTCCCAGGGGATAAGAAGTACTATACCTTTGGAAGAAGAAACAGGGCATGAAATGACCCATCCTTATTTCCTGCTTTCTCTTTAAAAGGAAAGGCTGCAGATTTTTAGTAATATCTATCTTGGTTGATATGTTTGACTACTTCTGAAAAGCTGTGTACATAAAACCAATTTGCCTAACAGTAACAGACCTAAAACCACATTGTCCAAAAATTTATTGGTAGTAATAAAACTGATATTTTGTTATTAATCTGCTTTATTCTCTAATTCATTGGTTTGGAATAAAAGCAGGGAAGAGGTGTGCTGTACTTTAAAAAGCCTGTCAAAAATCAACAATAAATAGAAATATTTATAAAAAATATGTTATTTGAGGTCAAGGGTATTAACATTTATTATTATAATTATTATGCCTTATCAATTCATATCAATCAAAATTTACCTTAAAAAAAGAGATTAATATAGGAGAACTTACATCTTATTTCATGATGTAAGACTTTTAAGAGAATATATAAATTAAGTTTTCAAGAAATCTCATATGGAACCATTAATGCTAAATATTTAAAGTATTTAATTCCTTTAAACTTTAAAAAATTGTTTAATTATATAAATTTTTATAATATGTTTCTTGTGTTTTAATTCACAAATAATCTTTTCAGGAAACTGCTCAGTCATTATTGAATTAATTCCTATAATTATTTTATTGTTCATCAGTTCTAAAAATTATCTACATTTAAAATTTTTAACTGTGTTTTTATTTTATAAGTCTTAATTTTGGTTCAAGAAGATTTCAGGTCAATACTCAAAGCCATACAGTGGAAGAGTCAAGACGAGAATCCAGGATTCCTGTAATAGTGGTTTTCTTCTCTATTACATTTTCTCTGACACTGACCTAAAATTGATAGCTAGAATTTTTCAATTAGTTTTAAAAATTGTCTCTAATTATTTATTCAACAAAGATAAATTGAGATACTTCTTTGTCTCATATGCTCTACTTAGGACTCAAAAACAAAACAAAACCACAGTTTTGACATCAAGGAATTCACAATCAAAGATACATGATATATATCACATCATATATGTATAATACATACAATATGTATAAGAATAGTTAGGGAAAATATAATAATGGCATAGACTGTTTATAAAACTGACCCAAGAAATAAGAAAAGAAAAGAAAACCACTGTGCTTAAATAACTTAAGGAAAGTTTTAAAAGAATGAGACTCTTAAACCAGGTCTCAAACCAGGACTTTACCAGAAGTTTGTGAAAGATACAGACTTTCCATAAAAGACATTATAGATACTAGTAACTGCTTACTGGAGTTTACTGTTTTGCAATTGGGAAGTAATTGTAGAGCAGACTGGTAAGGTATATAGAAAAGCCCATGTCCAGAAGCTTCATGTATATAATAAGTTAGGAGTTCGTCATGTAGACATTGAGGAACCATTTTCTTCATTAAAATACTAAACCTGTAAAATTGCCTCCTCTCTTTTCTTATTCTCTACCTCTATTATAGTCTCATTTCCAACATTTAGAAAACTTGGAAACTAAAGACTGCTATAAGCATGTTTCTGTGCCTATTCATGAAAATAATATCAAAGATAAGTATACCCAGATCCTGCTCCATATGAAAGAATTTATGTATACAATAACATTTTCCAAGCACTGCTTCATAAATTCAACACATGCTATTCATCAGGTTTCCTCTGTAAATCTTAACCCTCTAAAATATTGTGGTTTAAGGGAAAAAAACTACACAGATGGTTTTATTTTTTAATATTAAATGAAGCCAATATACATCAATCCATTTATTCTCTGGCTCATGATGAAACTAATTTCTCAAAACTTTTAATCAAATTAATAATCATGAACAATGCTCATTTTATTTTTCTCGTAAAGACTAAATTAACCTTTTAAGTTAAAAGTGTGTTGTAATTAGTGCCCAAGGCTAGTATTATTTAATACAGTAAATTTCTTTACAATATATTTTACTTTGTTGAAATTTCTATTTTTAAATGACTATTCTCTTTAGAAGTGCTTCTGAAAATTAATTTTTATTAAATGGTAATTGTGAATGATAAAATCCTTGATTGCAAATATAATTAAGTACATAGAAACACCAACTATACATTTTTTTCAAGTTTTTGAGCTGAACATTAAAATTTTATTTCAATTCTTGTTAAAGTAAGAATATTTCATGTGACATTTAAAAATCTAGATAGTGGACTATGTTTATATTTGTGAAAGATAACATAGAATTGATTGGGTTTCACGTTACTTTATTTTTTTAATTAATTAATTTATTTATTTTTTATGGTGACATTGGTTAACAAAATCCAATAAGTTTCAGCTGTACACTTTAACAGTAAGGCATATATATAGTTCACCTCCCATAGTTAGATCTCTTTCTGTCACCACATATTTGACTTCCTTTACCACGTCTACCTCTCCCTCATATTACTTTAAATGTGAGTTACTCAACACTATTTCAGTTTTTTCATACATAAAATGATGAGAAAAACAGGGCCTACCTCTCCAGTTGTTGTGAGTATGAAATTAATTACAGCATGAAAAGATCTTAGAATACTGCCATAAAATAAATATCAGCTACTATTATTGGTCACATCTAAAAATCAAATTATCCTTTGAAAGGGTGCAATACATTTCTTACAAGTATTCCAAATATATTTATTATATGTATTTGCAATTACATTCATCATAATCTACTAACATATGGTAATCACTTATATCATCATTTAAATTTATAACTAGCAACTGTACAGTGAAAAAGTATTATCTTTGCAATTAGCATTAAACCTGTCATAGTATGAAAGCTATAGTCTACTATGTCATCAAATGAAACAGGTCTCTCTATGATGATCAATGTTCCTTCCCCCAGAAACATACACATATTTCAAACATGCTACTGATGATCAACATTAATGACTGTTTACCATGGATTGGTTTCAAACAGTAAGGAAAATCATCACCTTGTTTTTCTCCTCCTTCTCCTTCATCTTCTCCTTCTTCAAAGGCATCATCATCATCTTCAATGTCATCACTATCTTATCCTAATTCACTGAGAGTTTTGAATTTTCTAATTTCCTAAAACAATGTAATACCTGACTTTTCTAGTTTTGTCCTTAATTGACTCTTTTAGCATCTTTTACAGCAGTGCAGATTTATTTACTTTAATGTAGGATAATAAGTAATGAAACTAAATTGTTCATTTAGATGAGACCCACATAGGTGTAGAAAGATAAGCTTTTGAGATAATTTTATGTCATGAAATTTCATGACCATTTTATTTATGTAATAATGACTAAAGGGTCTCCTAGCACTGATTTGATCAGGAGCGGCTCTTGGAGAGGCTATGAGTGAGAGTTTTTGTTTGTTCATTTACTATCAAGACATCTTAATGGTTTAAAAGGTGATCATCATAGATATGTACTTTGACTTATTTATGAACATACCGATTTTATTAAAGCAAACAAAATGGAAACTACTTAAATGTTCAAAAAGTTTAGATTCAATTAAAAAAAACTTTAACAGAAAACTTAGGAGATTTTATTTACAAACTAAAGATAGAAAATATTTTCTCAAACCAAGAAAAGAAATACAAATATTATAAAAATATTTTTGTACCAAAATATATTAAGATAGATATACAAATACCAGTTTAGAAAAAATTGCTATGTAGATGACAAATAAACAACTAAATAACTATAACACATAAATAAATTTTGCAAAATAGTTATAAATAGTTATAAATAGCTTAAGAACATGAAAGACACGTATGAAGATGATATGAATGGAAGGCATGGAAGAGTAAATGCAAGTGGCTGAAAACATACAAAAATACGCTCAATCTTCATAGATGTTAAGAAAATACAAATTAACATTAAAAAGGTAACACCTAATACTAAAAGGAATCAAAATGAAAGAGGTAATATGATATGTTATTATAGCAATTTTGAAAAGCAATCCTGCAACATCTGCTAAAATTCAAAGTGTACACACACTTCGTTCCAACAATCCACTTTCTAGGAATATTGTCTCATAGAAATAAAAGTGCCTATAGGTAAGGATAGACACCCAAAGAAGTTCATCACAATCCAATTTTATGGGATAAAAATTTATGAGATATAAATGTGCACACACACACACACACACACACACACACACACACACACACACAGCCATTAGCAGTGACATGGACCATAATGTGCTAGTAAACTGGTACTCTGGGGAAAAACAATTGATTTGTTGCATTTGATCTTTTTCATATTCTCACTATATTTGATTTCAACCCATCAACATGATTTCACTGAATGAAGAATTGGGAAAATATTGGCTCTGACTTTAACATATAACTGGGCATGCTAAGTGAACTTTACTTCATACATATTATAGAATATTATACAAAAATTAAGCAGTGTGTATTAGAGATATTGCAACTGTTTTGAAGAGATTTCCATGATATGCTTTTAAATTAGATAATAAGGATGCAGAAAAGTGTATATAATGCACAGTATTACTTTTATAAAAGAAATACAAAAGGCAAACCCTATGTATGTATGTGCATATGTATTTAAATATGATTACACAAGTGTGGAGAAATGTGTGGACAGGTACACAGAAAGTTAACAATAGATACTTGCGGAAGTCAAGTGAAAAGGAAGGGAGGTGATGCTGGTATAAAGGAAGAGAAAACGCATCAGGGGTGGAGAAAATGATGCCTAATCATCAGTTAACTTTAAGCAAACATATTAGTGAAAATAAAACAAGGACTGAGAGATTGATTTCCTATAAATGCCTGAAATATTCCATAAATGACTGATAATATTAGAATTTTCTTAAGTGATAGGGATTGGTCAGGGATTTTCTCATATCAACCTTAGGAAGCTTAGCTTATGGTTTCCAGAGACATAAACAAGAAATGACCCAGATCAAGTTGGTCTCACAAAATAAGCTGAACTGAGCTTTGTTTGTATGTCTGGACTAGTTTTGTCTGCTTGGGAAATTTTCAAAGCTGGTCTCATTTGTTTTTTATTTTAACAGACTCTAATTGAACTTTCCCCTTTTTACATTCCCTACCCATGGATACGGCCTACTCCAAATCCTCAACAGACTCACCTGTGGCTTGCCACAGAGTTCACGTGTTATGAATTGCAATTTCTCTGCTATTCCTGAATATAAACTTTTTGAGCTTGTCTTGGTTTACCTCTTTATTTAGGTTGACATCAGCAAGGAAGTCTCCAAAGAAAGCAGACATTGTAATGCAAACCGAAGAGAACAAGCTCAGGAGAAGACAAGCAAAAATGAGGAAGAAGCTGGGACACAGATGAGGAGACACGATGTTAGCCCTCTATTCCCTCAGTGCTAATTGTCAAGGGTTTGCCAGTTCCTTTGAAAGTAGAAACTGTAGACTAATACAAAAACTCAATCTATGGCTTTTATCCTTGAACCTTAAAAAATTGTCTTTTTTTTTTTTGTAGGCACAAAACAATATGAATATTGGTAATTTCACATGGTTGATGTACTATTGATAATGTATATATTTAGTAAACAGTGTTTCATTACATTTTTTTTAATTAAAAAATTCTAAATATTCTAAATTTCAAAACAAAGAAATGTGAGAGGAGTTTAAAAAATCAATAAATAGGATAGACAGACAGACAGATAGACACAGACAAGAATAAAAATCCAGAGATTTTTGTTAAATTGTGCTAAGCATTTAATAATCTTTTTTCAACATTCCTGCCAAAACCAGGAAATAAATAAAACAGTTTCCATAGAAGTGTTACCTGGTTCTATGCTGCAGTTATCTTGCTCAAAGAAACCCAAGATGTCAAGACACAGGTGGTGTTTATGTGAGTTTGCTTACAGGAAAGGTAGTGGGGGAGATGGCTCTTCAGATCCATGCTTTGATCAGTACACGTATGTACTTTGTTTACCCTTTGTTGTGGCAACACACTCAACAAACTTCAAAGAAGATGACTGTGTATCGTGCCACTGAAGAGGTAACATCTATTTTATTCTAAGTGTTGGTACTTTTATAATGCTTCAAGGCTTGGCAGAAGTCTCTCATTTGTTCAGGCTAGTGCTGTCTGCCTTCTCAGAGCTTCTCTTGAACTATCTTGAATGCCTTGCCTCTTCTCTCTCAAAACTTCTTCCCTTCCTGCATCAGTAAATTACATCCTTTCTTTTTCTCTCACAATTAAATAACCTATATCAAGTTTTGTGCATGTATATGCAGAGGTTTCCTGAAGAAGAGACTCTGTTTTATTTGTATTTCCAAAGTCTTCCCATTTACCTTTTCTGTGCATTAACATTGTGTCTTCTCATCCATGTCCCAGCTTCTTCCTCACTTTTGCTTGTCACAGAAAGGGCAATCACCACAGGAATGGTAAGCCTCAGACTTCTCTGGATTATAATGACTTTTCACGTGATGAGTGGTGGGCAGCTACACACAAGCCTAGGCATCTGCGTGCATGCTCTCCATCAGTCCAGAACTGTGGATATGGGCAGCCATGTTGTGTCAGTGTGTACATCCTCCATGGCTCTTGAGTGTCTCACACATGAAATGTTTCTGTGAAATCTTGCCCAGTGGCCCGCATCACCGTGAAGCCTCTCCCAGCAGGAATTAAAAGATGAAAAGAATAAGATGTAGCAGTAAAAGTTTAGAAAGGAAAAGACCTTTCTACCTCATAAAAATGAAACAAGGATGGTACTTAATGAGCTGGGACTAGAAAAACTGGTGAAGGAAATTTCCTCCAGGCTATTTCAACCTAGGATGGTGAAGTAGTTAGGGGTCCTTGGGTTCTGCTTCTTCTTGAGTTACTTGTTCCAAAAGAAATAAGAGAGAGTTCTTTTGATAGATTTTATAACCTTCTCTTTAACTATGATATTTAAGTCCCTTAAGGTGTATCTAGTCGTGCTTTTTACATTCAGTATGCACTTTTAAATATTGCTGCTCTCTGATTCTCTTCTTTGGGAATGCATATTAGGCATATACCAAAGCTTCTCATCGTTTCCTCTACATCTTTCTTTTTCAGTTTCCATCTCCTTATAGCTTTACAACTTGGTCTGAATTATTCTAAATTTATATTCTAGTTTGGTAATTCTCTTCAGTTATTTTAACCTGTGCCTTAATCTGTTGTGATAGTAGTAGTAGTAGTAGTAGTAGTAGTAGTAGTGGTAGTAGTAGTAATATGAATTCAATAGTTTGGTTTAATTCTTGTTTTCTAGGTAACCCTTTTTAACAAGTACTCCTCTTCTTATTTTAGGAGTTCTACTCCTTTCTCTATCTCTTGGAAGAATTTAAACATACTTTAAATCTAAAAGTTTCTTTCAGACTTCTCTTTGTCTCATCTGTGGACTCATGGGATCATATTTCTTCTTATGTTTTCTAATTATTATCTGTGCATTCATCTTCAGAGAGTTATGTTCTATCAGATGCTTTTGCATGGGTCTTAAGGGTCCCACAATGGAATCACTTTAAAGCTACCTCTGCCAAGAGCTTATAGAGATTACCAATAATAAAAAAAATTTCAAATTAAATTAGGACTTTTACCCATATGCAACATAGGTTCTGAGTTACAATTTCTCTTGAATGACTCTTTCTACACTTTGAGATACAAAGCTTTGGGCCAGGGAACAAATCTCTTGTCCCCATTCACAATTAGAAAAGCCCGTACCGATTCTTGTTTTTTTCTATGCTAGACTGTTCTCATGTCCTGACATGCCCTGACCAAAGAACTAAAAGTCAACTCTCCAGGCTACTGGAGGAGATACTAGCAATAGAACTCATCTTCCTTTCTTCACCCTTCTCCATTTCCATAAAGATTTCAAGATCTAGCAGGAAGTCATGTAGAGGTTGCCCTGTCTTCAAAGACTAGTGATAATAACATAAGACTTCCTTCTTAGAGAAACTGGAACAGGTTATCAAAGCAGAAATTCAAACAGGGAGAAACACAAGGCTTCTGTAATTGGAATTGGGAAATGGGATGGTAGCTTATTGAACTTTTGATCTTAAATTACCCTTCTCCCCGCACTTCACCTCCAAATATGATCCAGATCTGGACCAAGCTCACCACTGAGTTTAGTCTGAGAGCCTGTGATTGTGAGGTAAAACTGGAAGAAGAGGCAAGGAGCCAATAAGGTCATTCATTATGTCTTTGGATTAAGTTATAATTATCTTTTTTTACTTAACAAATGGAAGGAAGTACCATGAGTACTTATGTAATATTTTTCAGATATTTCTATGATAATATTTTATAAAATGCAACTTCACTATTTATGGTATTTTGAAAAGATTCAGATATATAATTCCAAACTTCAGGAATGAGAGCTAGAGACCAAGAACAATATGAAAAATGCTCCAGTGAAAGTGAAATATTTCTAATGTCTTATGAATCATTTGAAAAATTTTAAAGGCCTTATTATTGAATTATTTTTGAGAGATGGGTCTCAATTCATAAGAAATATGGTACTAAAAGCAGATCAGGAGTAAATGCATAAGGAGTATGTTTTCTTTGGAATAATGAAAATATTTTGGACTAGATAGAGGTGGTAGTTATGCCACATTCTGAATGTATTAAATGACACTTAGTTGTTCACTTTAAAATAGTTCATTGTATGCTATATGAATTTTGCCTAAATAAAAATCATAACAGAAAATATTTTTAGTGTAAATTTTTTGCTTTGTAATCTTAGTTTTTTCCTGTTGTAGTTCAACTATATCAAACTCAGTGGTTATATGTTCAACAAAAAAATATGAAAATAAAAATTATTGCCATCATATTGAACTCAATATCTGCCAATTTACTTTTCCCAAAATATTTTTATTAGGATTTTTGTCTGTATTAATAGCTGTATTTAATCTTTTCCAGTGCTAGTTTTCACATTGACTTATCATGTCATTATTCTTTCCAAAGTCATTGGTAGGATCACAAAATTAAGCACTTCATTTTCACCATATAGGTCCTTGGAACACAGAGGTAAAGAAGAAAGAGATAAGCAATAAGTTTTGAGTGAAGGAGAAGGAGCAGAAGAATTTTATTTAGGCATTCTCAATTCAAAATAGGCAGGTCCTTAAGCAAATAGTGTATGCCTTCCAGATAGGTTGGAAAAAGAGAGAAAGCTATATGAGTCAGGACACTTTGAAATATAAATACCAGGAACCTAATGCAATCTAGCTCATAAAATGAAGAAAGGCAGAGGAGAAGTTGTTCCAGAGTAAAATCAGAAACAGATTCAGTCGCCCTTTGGACTCTCTGATACTTCCTGCCTCTGTGTTGACCTTGATTTTGTATACTGTTGACTTGAGGAGAAAAGATGCTTCTCTATAGACTTTAACTGGTAATTGCTAGGAAAGAATTCTGATTGGTCTTTCTAGAATAATTATTATGGCAGAAAAGTGAAATACTATAATTGGCATATGCCAGATTATGAGGTATGAGGTCTGTGACTGAGTGTCCACAAAGCTGTAATGCAGGAGAAGCAATCCCCCAAAGGAAATGGTACTGCTCATGCTATACAAAGTGAGTCTCCTATAGAAGTAAAGTATTGTATTCCTCTTCTGCATTAAGCACTTTACAGCTGCATCAGACACTGTCTCAATACCTTGCACACCTTATGTGAGTTAGTCTTCACAACCTCCCAGGAGATAAGTATTATTATTCTTGAATTATGTTCATTAAAACTCATGTTCAGAAAGGTTGGGACTTGCCTAAATGTAGCACATGTAGCAAGGATTTTTTCTTAGTTCATGTTCTTTTGCCTGCATTGCTGGACTATGGAAAAATGAAGGCTGAGAGAATAACAGCTTTTTTGCTAGATGACACGCTAGAATTTCTTATTTTTGTGCTTCCAAACATCTACCCTTATTGAAAGGAACATCTGAAGTTCAAGCAGAAGACTTAGCATATCTTGGATGTCCTAGAACTCTGTTGTTGCAAGAAGGGATACCTGACAGAGGAAACTGAACACTCAGACAACTTTGTTAGAGGAAAGAGAATTTATTTCTGATGGAGAGTGTGAGGCTTTAAACAGACCCAAAGCACAAGCTCTCTTTGGTTAGATTTCTTACAGCTTATATACCTTTACAGTGTTCATGCAAGATTTCTTACAGCTTATATACCTTTACAGTGTTCATGTTTATACACAGCTATAGAGATAAGGAAGGACATTAGTTGGTTGGCAAGCCATGAATCAACAGATGTGAGCTGGAGAGTCCTTGAGTCGGGGGATGTACCTATGAGAAAACATGTTAGCTGGAGAGTCCTGGATGGGGAAGAGGGCAGTGGACTTTAACCAGCTTTATCGGTCATTTCTGCAGGCCCTTTCCTTTGCATTTTTCAGATGCTTCCTCTCCTCGCTTATCGTGACACTCTACCTGTTTAATAAAAAACAAAACAAAACTTTTCTTTTGTTCCCTCTGAAAATCAAAATCCAGAGAAACCTCTCCACAATGAAACAGACCTGAAATGAGGAAAACATAAGGACCCGTACTTACCTGGCTTACACAACAGGTGCTTAGACCCTGGAGCTCCTCTCTTTCTCAAAATTTCCCCCATCATTTTCTAGTATGTAATAATCTGTTGGCCACGAAGACTAATTAGACACTTGAGCCACTTTCTGGGTGTCTGTGATACTTTATTTCACTTTTAGGGAAGGAAATAGATGTCTCTGAATTGGGAGAGAATATGAGAAGTGGAGGCTGGAAACATCAAAGACCAATTTTATTCATGTTAGGATTTTGCCCGAGGCTGCCCTGTTTAAATTATGACCTTTAAATAGTTATAATTTATCCTTACAGCCCTCATACATTTATTTGGTGTATGCACTATGTCAGGCTTAAATGCTGAGCCCAGAGAGTATATAAGAAAATGATCAAAGTTGTAGGTAAAGGTTTTCCTTTATTGGTTTTCTTTATGATTCAAATCTGCCTGAAGTAAAGGGGGGAAAGTCACACCTAGTGGGTCGAATAACATTGCCTTCAAGAAATTTATATATCAAATGAAAAGTGCAGAAATAAACCACGGAAGATTATGAATAATACAACAAAATATAGGGTAAGTAAAAAGCAGCCTGGTGCATCAATGGATTAATTCAGAGAAGTACAGATTCTTCTTTATTACTCATTATAGAATTAGTTGTAAGAGCGTTTATAAAACTTAGTGCATTTCTTGGAGCTTTATGTTACAGATTAAGAATGTTATTTATTACTTAAAAATATAAAATAGCTACACTACCAACAGGTGACAGTAGGAATACCAGTAACCTAATCTGAAATGTAAAGCATGGGCTAGATCTGACCTTCACCATAGGATTATATATTTTCCACTACTTTTTTTTTAATGGAAATTCTATCAGTCTAAACAGAAGTCATACAAACTGAATCAAATATTCTTTATAAAATAAGACATACTGTAATAAATGATTAAGGTTTCTATTAATATCTTTCTTAATAATTTTATATTTTTCCATATCAGATTCTAGCTCTCACACTGTACACAACTATTAAGAGCCATCTATTAATTAAAATTGTCTTTCTAATTCACGTCACTCTGAATTCAACTGCATAATTAAATTTTACTTGGAAGTACTAAACAGCCGTCTTCTTTCCAGAGAACCTGCCATCACTAACTTGAACTTTTACTCATCTGCTAGCTATGAGAAATTTTAATAACTTTCTATTTCACAGATTATTTCTAATGTAAAATGACACACATTTAAATTCTCTTCCGTCTGACCTTTTTCTTCTTTTCTAAATCGAAGTAATAATGGTTAGCATTTTTTGAGGACTTATTGTGTATTATCAACATTATCTCCTTTAATTCTTGTAAGAACTCTGTGAGTTTGATGCTATTATCATCACCTTCATGTCATAAATTAGGAAATGCAGATAGAGAGAGGCTAAATAACTTGCGTAGAGGCAAAGAGCTAGTAAGTGAAAGAGCCAGGATTTAAATCCAGGCAGCTTGACTCCAGGCCCCAAAGTTTCACTATTATATGTTGGCACAGACATGAAAGATAAAGACAGATGGACACTATTTTAAAAATATGAACAGCAGTTCTCTTCATCTGTTTATTTATTTCTTAAATGACTCAACGCAAACACAGGGTAACATTTGGATATTATAGCGCTGTTCCTAATAATATTTTAGCAATAGTTTAGCAAACAGAAAAAATATATATCAATTTAGTATTGGATTTTTAGCTCCCCTACATTCCCTCTGACTTCTCAGCAATTCAATAAGATGAATTTTAGTGAAGGAGAAGGCTAATAGTTCACCATAGAGAAGAAAATGGAAGGTGAGTGAGGAAAGAAGAGAAAGGTAGTAGCCATTGTAGTCTTGAGTTTGGGGGATAGTTTTGTTTTTGTTTAGTTTGGTTTTTAAGTTTGGAGAGAGAGAGAGAAGAGAGACAAAGGAGGATCTGTAAGTTATTAAAATAGAGAAGGCAGATAATTCTAGGATGTTTTGGTCTGTGATATAAAAAAAATCATGCAGCATACTTCAATTCTATTTTGTTATATTTTGATAGACTTCATTAGAAATTCAACTTGCCTTTCTCTCTCTCTCTCTCTCTCTCTCTCTCTCTCTCTCTCTCTCTCTCTCTTTCATTTTCCATCTCTCTATTTCTCTATGTCTGTATCTATTTCTATCTCTTTCTTTCTAACATTGGGCTAGAGCTAGTAATTCTTCTGAATACCTCATCAAGCAAAGTTTCTTAGTTAAGTAGAGAGTTCTATAACAATGTTTTGCAAGGGGGAAAAAACTATACCTCTTATAACAGAGAAGAAAAAACTATAAGACTTTATTTAAGTGTTTGAGTGACATCTTTAACCTATTTCCCCAACAAACACCTTGGCATATTTTTTCTTCATCACTAACTCCCTGTTATCTTTTTAAGCCTCTTAGCACACACTACCTCAGTCTTTTTATTTGTAAAGTAATACTTTTTTTTCCTTTATTTGCACAGAAATTAAGTGAGAAGTAACTAATGAGAACAAAACACCCAATAGACATAAAGATTATTATAAATGGTATATACTATTAAGATCTCGAGCAAATTACATTTTAGTCATAGTCTGTTTAATATTTCTTTTTAGTTCTAATCTCTGCCACAACCTCATACTTTCGTTAGGCTCCTCTGTTCTTTATTTCAATCTATCCTTAACAACTTTGATTCCCCTAGTTTTTTATTTCCCTCTGTTTTATCTCAAGCTATCAAGTTTCTTCTACAATTTCTGACTTTTTTACCCTTCTCTAACTCAAAATCTCATTATTTAAATGACTCTTAGATTACCTTCAATTTTTTTACATTCTTCTTCCTCTACTCCCATCATTCAGAAAACCCAAACTTGCATTAATGCTAAAACATGCCTTCTGTGCTCCTATACCCTAGGCACTGAGTACCTCTGCAGAAAACTACAAAACCAAGCAGGTTGTGATATTCTCTAGCATACTGTTTTAAAATTCAGCTGGCTCTTCTGCACAGTTAATATTTATTTGTCTTTGGTCAATTCCTTCTTCCATTTCCATTAATGATTATTACAGATGCCATCCTCTCTTCCTAAGCTCTCAACTCCCTCCACCTTCTTTCTCAGAAGACTTTGTCTCCAATTGCACAGACGCTATTGAAGCCTTCTGATATGATCTAGCTCTACTTTCAGGCTCCAAATCTACAAAGCTGCCTATGAACAAACAAGAGCTCATTTTATTTTTCCCAGTACCTAAGAATTCAATAGCTTCACACCTATTTTAAACCAGTAAGTCTGATTACTCTGGAAACCTGTGCTGTTAGTTAAGAATTATCTTACCTTCTACCTCTGTATTTTCAGTCTCCTTTTGGACTTGCTCTTATCTCTGAATCTATAAATATGCTCAGGGTTCCCCATTATAAACAGACTTCCCTTTAATGAAATATTTTAAGAACCAGCAAATCCTTCTCAGTCTTTTCTCATCCAGACTTCTTCTCAGATTATTAGTTTGTATTCTGTCCTTACTTTGTCACCCATGTAATCATTCTCAATGCATAGAAGAAAGGATCCTTCTCCATCGCAGCCAGGATAATCCCTAAGATACTAATGATTTCCTTATCACGGCATCCATAGATAAATGTTATTTCTTACTGTTTTGGAATTTTTTTTCAAACAAAATTAATAATTGTTCTTTTCATCTTTCTAGAAGCAAAGAGAAATAGTTAAAATTTTCTACTTAAAAGGCTTCACTGACACTTTATTCTCCAGTTTAAATTCTCTAATTGCCTGTAGTCAATTTTCTTCTGCTCCTTATTGGGCTTTTTCTTTTCTAATCACTTAAAGCTTTCCAAATACTGTATTGTTGGGCCACAGGTCTTATTCCCTACTCTTTCACTCAGAGATCTCAGCACACAGTTATTATTTTAACTGCCAGCTATATATAAATGATTTCTGAATTAATATTTCCAGTTAAAAATCTCCTTTGAGTTTTTATGTTGTACATACCAGTGTCTGCCAGATTCCACCATTTGAATGGTCTAAAGCCCTCTCTAAAATGAAAATGTCTCAACATCAGCCATCTTCTTCCCCTCTAAACTTATGTTAGGCAAAATGATTCTCAGTACTTAACTCAACCACCATCTTATGAAGCAAGCTAACAGCCAGTTCACCCAGGGAGGGCTTGGCCCCTATTGCCTGAAAGGAATGTGCTTGCATAAATAAATGGGCCCATTAGGTTGTTTACTGCTTTGGATTACACAGCTCTTAACAAGTATGTGCATGTGGCTATAAGCCACCTGCGTTACCCCTTGGCTACAAGCCACCTATGTTAGCCTTTGGCCATGCACCGCCTTGTTAGCACATGCCACTTGGCTATATATAACAAGGCCCATCCCCTTTTGACCGTGGAGATACATTGTCTTGCCATGGCCTAAGACATTGCTTCTGTTCATAAGTTTCCTTCATAAACTCTTGATGTAATTACGAATTTTTCAGACTCTTTCTTTGGTCTCTCCATCCCAGGAAATTTTCACAACAACCTACTTCTCTAGGATTTTTTATACAAGTTAGAGTTTTCACCATCTACCTAGCAATCCACACTATAAATATTCACTCTTAATTATTCCTCCACCCTTATCTTTTCCCATTCAATAAATATCCTGCTGATTTTACCACCAAAGTATTTCTTAAATATATCTAGTTCTATTCTTCTCCATTATTACTGCATTATCTTTAAAATGAATTATTTTAGCAGCATTCCAACCGCCTCAAAACTAACTCCCTCAAATTTATTCTCCATATGTCTACACTTACTTATAATCTTTCTGTCTCTCCATTCCTTTAAGGACCAAGATCCCAAACATGACATAGAAGATTCTTAATAATCTGGCTTCTACCCATCCCACAAGGTATCCATTGACATTTTTGATATTTGGCTTAATGCTTTAGCAACATTAGTGGAGTGTTCTCTAGATACCATCTGTTTTAAGCCTCTCAATCTTTGCGTACTCTCTTCCTGGTCTCAAATGCTTACCCCACCTTTGTTGACTAATTCTTGCTCATAGATTAAAAAACAAATCCTTGCAAGATTTCTTTTCTCTATCCCATCATCCTAAATACAGGTTATAGACTCCTCACAAGTATTCAATCATTGTACTTACTTTGCTGTAGACTATGTCCTATTTGAAAGCAAGGGCCATAGCTTTCTACCACCTAGAATGATGTACAATAGTTTTTTAATAAATATTTGAAAAAAAATGTATTCTGACAAGGATAATGTTGATATACTAAATTTAACTTTAAAACTCCTCCATTAATATCTACTCTAACCCCAGCTACCACTATGTATTTTTGAGAGACCTACCATTATTTGACTTTCTCTTACTAATGAGCATAAAGGTTAATTTTAATAAATTAATTTTGAACCTTTATGTTTTTTTCCAGGAAACCTCCTTGTCACAGCTTTTATAAAGTGTTATAAAATTATTACAATTTTATAATAAAATTTCATGATAGTGATAAAATTATGTTTGAGTAAAATAATGCATGATAAAATACACAGATAATGTAAAAGTTTTTTATTAGCCTATTGTAGATTTTTTTCTACACCTAACTTCTTACCCAGAATAAAACTCTTGTTTTTTATTTTTAATTTCTTTAAGTTTCCCCTGCCTTATGATTTACTGGCATATAGACTATTAAAATGAGAACAATAGGTAGAAAAGAATCAGAAATATTGAAAACAATTTATTCTCTCCAAGATTATATATATATACATGTATATACATATATTTACATATCATTTGCAATAGAAAAATACTCTGCTACTGAGATAATACAGACAGAAACTGGGCAGTGTATTACAATGACAAAAACTTGGATATCTCTTATCCTGTAAAACAAAAGTCTTTAGCCAAGAAAGTCACTTTACAAAGCAAATAATGATTGGTAGGGGCAGGATCTGAATTTAAAGACAAACTATAATTTGAGTGATGTCAAGTTAAGAGATACTAAATCAGCAAAACTCTATTACTTGAATTTAACAGCTGAAGTGAGTTCATCCAAACTTTCAATTCTAATTGCACACATCATAAGATTATCTCTAGCAGCACCAGCAAAACAGCTCTATTTAACAACCACAGTTTTATATTATTTTAAACAACTAAAATACTATGTTGTTTAAAGAAATAGAAATTTCCTTTTGCATTAACCTATCTTCAAAAAGAAACTCTAAGAGTCCTTTTTAATTTCTGGTTTTAAAATGGAAAACCATCCTTAAATTTATTAACATATGTCAAATAAAATAAAATTTTTAAAAGTAAGAAGGATTAACTAAATTTTATCAAAGCATTAATCTTTAAGCTCAAACGATTATTATTTGTCAGGATGCAATCAGTTTCTACACAGTTTTATAATAACACTTTCTGTAACTTGACAGAGTTTAAGATATAAGTTCAAGATCAAGAGCATTCTGAGACTTAAGGTTTAATTTTGTCAGTCTCACCAGGTAACATTTGAAACATCCTGGATCTTTATTTGAGGAATGGGGATCTTTAAGAGATCAGGGCATTTTGGGAGCTTGAACTTTCAGGGACATTTGGATCTCTCTAAGAAGGAAGTGGGGTAGTGACTTTTATGTTTTAATGTTTCCAAAGACTTTCATGACGTTATAAAATGTCCTCAACAAATCCTTCCAATAACTAGTTTACTGGCATCTTGCCTCTACTTTATAACAATTAAATATGTGAGACTTTATTATTTATCAATCATAAATTCACTTTCTATATTTGCCTTTCCAAGTAAACTCACAAAATTTTTATGATGCATATTTTCCTTTTTAGTTCCACAGTGACTTTATTCTGCTATCAAAAGTTATTAGTTATCAAAAGTTATTTGGCTTTGATTATGAAAGAACTAGGTAAGCAGAGGTACTAGGAGCCATCTTAAAGAAACAATCAAGTCAAATTAATGGGCAGGGTTTCCTGGTGGATTTTTAAAAGAATGTAATCAAATAAAGTTTACTTATCAGATGAATGTAATATTTTATTCTAAAATTTACCCTAAATATTGATTATTTTTTGAAATTTGTACTTTTATTCTGTGTTTTTGCCAGTTAAGCTAAAAAAAAAAAAACAATTGTGTCACTGAGTTACCTTAATATAATTAGGATAAAACAAGATTAAAAGGTTTAAAAAGATGATCTTTTAAAATAAAATACAAAGAATCATAGTCTTATTATAATTATTTTACAAACTGGAGCAAATTACAATGAATTGATTTTAGTTGTTTTTAATATGACAAATTTTACAACAAAATAATCTTTACTGAATTATTTTATAAAATTAAAACCTCTCTGGAAAAGATTGTTATGCCTTTAAATTGGGCAGAGGAAAATAAATGTTTCTCAGCAAACACTCCTGACCTTATAAGGCTTTGGGAAGTGTGTGGAGGTAAGGTCTCTCCCGAAGTGTCATGGTCTCTGAGGATAGAAAAGGGAACTGGTTGCCAAGTGACATTCAAATTCTCATGATTGGGCCTGCTGTCTGGAAAATAAGTCATGCTCCATTTAGTAATTCCAGTGTTTCTTCCACTTCCTGTAAATGAAAGGAGCAGGAGTGGGGAATACATTCATTCACATACACACAAAAAAAAGAATAGAAATATGTATCCCGTGGGAAGGAGCCATTTATAGAACTAGACAGTTCTATAAATAAGTATTTGGGCAGGTCAGATGGTATTTTGCAATGTTATTGCAATGACCACTAGGTTTTCACACTGGCTTTGGACATTTGTTCATTCCTGAAGCAGGAGTCATTTTGAAGAACTAAGAAAATGGGTTTGCCAAAGAGATACATTGTTATATAGCTAATTTCTTTGTATCTAGTTCAAAACAGCTCCTCCAAGCAGAACTTATGGATATCTGTGAAATTTAAAAACTAATAATATACTTAGGATTTCTTACCAATATCATTATCCTCATAAAATAGTATCTCAAATTATAGTCTTTTTAATTTCATATGTGATTTTATGACATTAAATAGGTCATAAAATAACTGGGCAATGGAAAATTGAGACATTGCAAGATAAATCAGGTCATAGAGCTCGTCAAGCACAATAGACTAGAAAACTGATCATTCTTAGACTTTGCTGTTTGGGGGCATGAATCGATTTCATCACAGCTAATAGGGGCCATTTGAGAAAAGGCTCAGAATGGCATATATGGTACAGAGACAGGAGTCGTGTTTTTCAGGCTTCATTAAATTCCTACTCTCTAAAACTCAGTGTGACTTTGGGACAAGATTTTAACCCTCTAAACTTCAGTTTCAAAACCAAGAGTGAGGATTGAATAAACTCTAAGACTATTACTGGCTCTAAATTCTAATTCCTTGTTGTATTATCTTTAGGTCTGTCTCATTTATGAAAGAAGACTGTTTTTGCTTGTGTTTTTATGTTCATTCTAGTCAATATTTCAAGTGAAAATCAACCAGTTTTACTTTCTAAAATTCATCATTAGACTTTCTGACTTGCATAGATTTTTATCCATGAGACAAACATGATGCATCATGCCCTGTCCTTCAGAGAAAAGCAGCATCTAGCTTAAGGACGAAAATGGAAAGGACTGAAGTCATGCTCTTCCTGAGATGATGGCCACTGTCTTCATTGGAGGCTGCTTTCTCTCAGGAGGGTAAATCAGGTCACCCTACCACTTGACCACCTCACCTCTTTAGCCTCCCCAAGATGATCATATTGTATATGCACATATATACGGTTTTCTTTACTGAAGTATTGGTGTAATTTAATGTGATAACTAAAGAAAAGAGAAAAAAAAAGCTAAAGATTTTTGGCAAACATTATATCCTCAGTTTCCATAATGAAACACAAGAGGTGGATTCTTCACAAGGGAGTCCACTCATAGGCATCTTCTGCATACTTCCTAAATAATCTTCCTACCCCCAATCCCCCACCCCCACACGCCTATTATAATAACAGCAATCTCTTCTAGTGCTTCCTTTTCTAAAACTTCTCTTGGCTAATCTTCATACATTTTTTTTTTCCCCGGAATATTTAGCACTACTTATTCCCTGGAAAGTCTTTCACAGTACATTTTTTTTTCATATCTGAATTATACAGTTTAGATTCTTAAAGGGGAGGGATTTTGATCATATAATGAAAAGTCAGAACCAATTAACTGTCTAAAAGACACTTCCTTGGGATGGAGGAGAAAAACAAATGACCCCATCTCTTAATCCTTATCTTTATACTAAATCAGAAAAGTGAGACAAAGATTATGTTCAGAACAAAATATATTATCCTGCCTTTCTCCACTAACCTGGTCATTTGGAGGTATCTGGTCTATGTGGAGGAAGAAGATGCTACATGAAAGTAGGTCAGGAAAAGGTCTCAATAAAATCCAGCTTTAGCACTACAATGCAGGAGCCAACTGAACCATCATATAAGCAAGAGCCAAATCTTTATTGCAATGTCAACCACAGAGAGTAACTGCTGGAATGTCTAAGGGTTTTCTAGTGGTCTGGTGGTAAGGGAGAAGAGCTGTGCCTAAATTTCACAAGCTCTGTTTTCTGTTTCTCGAATGAGTTTAGAATAAGTTTCTTAGAAATAGCATCTAATTATCCTATTTTTATGTAATATCTCCCACCACTTTATCAAAGTAACCCTTAGTTACACTCTGGTTCCAACATTTAGTGGCCTTGATATTTCAGACACCAAAAGATTGCTTTACCACACATTAATATGTACATTTATGAGGTTTATTAAGTGTATTTGGTTTTGAGAGTAGTATTCTCACCCCACACAAATTCTATACCAACTGAAAAATAAACAAAAAAGCAGGGTACAGAGGAAAATGTATTGCTGACATATCTGATAAAGCTACATTAGAAAATCTCTATTGATCTTGTAACCAAAATGGGTTTCTTCACATCTCTGAGCATTGGAACTTACAGTTGGAGTAAGTCAGTTCTACAAGAGTAGCACATACTTTATTAGCTGCCTCACATAGAGCTGCACATAGAGAGCTCAAGAGGAAAAAATCACACATGCTTGGCAATTTTGAGCATATTGACATTGAACATTAGCAAAAAGAAATGTAGATCAATGTAAGTAAGACTTCCACCATCACACCCATCATATAAATCATTCCTTCTTCCAAGGAAAGGAAAAGTGAGTGGTCAGGGAAAAGTAAATAATCTCATTGTTACATTCTTGAAAGACTGGAAATTCCTTATTTATGAAAAAAGTAGAACACGGGAAGAGAAAGTGGATGGTTCTGCTTACAATATAATGAGACTGATAACCTTTAGCAGATTAACCTGAATTAATACTATAAACTGAATGTTAATTTTTTTCAAATTAGTGATAATAAAAGCTGGACCCTATCTAATAATTTTATAGCACTGTTCTTTCTTTCTTTCTTTTTTCTTTCTTTCTTTCTTTCTTTCCTTCTTTCTTTCTTTCTTTCCTTCTTTCTTTCTTTCTTTCTTTCTTTCTTTCTTTCTTTCTTTCTTTCTTTCTTTCTTTCTTTCTTCCTTCCTTCTTTCCTTCCTTCCTTCCTTCCTTCCTTCCTTCCTTCCTTCCTTCCTTCCTTTCTTTCTTTCTTTCTTTCTTTCTTTCTTTCTTTCTTTCTTTCTTTCTTTCTTTCTTTCTTTCTTTCTTTCTTTTTCTTTTATCTTGCTATAGATTCACTCTTTTATTTACTCAAAACATGTAGAGTGCTTACTTTGTGACATACTAGAGATACAATAGTGCCTTTGAAGAAAGCATAACATACACGGGGAGCTAAACAAGTGAGGAAATGGCTTCAATATACAGTGGGAAGTGTTACAGCAGAGGAGAGTGATGGGCGAAGTTTCACAGAGGTGATGACAGAAATAGAAGTTTAAAAGATGCATAGAAATTATAATATACACCTGAAAATTATCTAATAGTATTAACCAATGTTATCCCAATAAATTTAATTTAAAAAGAAAGAAGGAGGAGGAGGAGGAGGAGGAGGAGGAGGAGGAGGAAGAAGAAATTTCAATAAATTCTAGGGCTTAAAAAAAAAAAGATGTGTGACTATAAATCAGTTATGCATGTGATTTTCTACTACCTTACTATAATGTAACTTACTTTTTAGCTCATGTTAAAGCATTTTGACATAGACTAAGGACTCATAAAAGATAGGTATGCTTAGGCAATTAAAAATATGATTTAAACATGTAAAGTCAAAAAATAAAGAAAAAAGTTCTTAATAGAAAGATAGACTATTTCTGTCAACTCTCCTCCATTTTCCTCTCATCTGCTAAATTATTGCTGGGACATATTTTTATTCTGTCAAAATCTCAGGTAATATTTTTAGTGAAACACTTTTTTTGATGCTTTAATGTTGGGTTATTATAAAGAATTATATGAGAATTACTCAGAATATTAAATTGAAATTATCTCTATGACTAATGATGGGGTCTTAAAATGCTATAGTTTGCTCCGGGGGATTAAATATAAGCAAATGTGCTCTGTATCTCTCCTGATTCACATAATCAAGGTCATCAATTGCTGTAGGGAAGCTATTTACATCCAGTAAATATTGCATTTCCAAAAGAAATAAAATTCTAACTTATAAGGTTTTTTTGTTTTGTTTTTGTTTTGTTTTTCCTGATTGGGCGATGGATATTATTCCCAGAAAAACTGTGTTTTGGGAGCACAAATGAGGAATAAATTGAAATTTATCTAAATGCCCAGAAGTATAAGAAATGGAAATTAAAGAGGATGGCTATACAGTATAAAAATTTCAGTAATATTTTAAATTCCTAAATAATAATTTTAAGACCATAGAAACTTTTGCCCTGAATAAATAAAATTTTCTACAATGCAGTCTCCTATAGATTAAATTTCTATAAATTTGTATGTATATTGAAAGTGGGTAAATAATAGTCTTAATTTATAGATTCAATGTTAAATAATTATTTGATATCTCATAATATTTACATGTTAAAGAAGTAAGTTTTAGGTTATAATCTATACATTCCATAAGGCATACGAAGTGATATATTTTTAACTTTTTAAAATAATAATAGCAATACATTTATGTAGTAAAAACTTCCAGCAGAAGAAAGGCAATTAAATAATAATTAAATCTTCCTCCCACCCCAGCCACGCGGTACCCATCTTCTGCAGGCTGCTCAACCCATGCATACAGAACTATTGTTATCAGTTATCCTGTTTGTTTTCTTTTGCTATTATTTGTCTGTTTGTTTGTTTTGTATATTCTACCTGAAAAGTTTTCTGGATATACAAGTATATATATTATCTACCTATAGATCTATCTCTTTTTAACCTATATGAAAACATCATAACTTATTTTATAGTTTAATTTTTTTTAGATTAAGATATCTTGAATACTGTTTCATATTAATGAATAAAGAACTACTTTTTTTTTGCCTTTTTGTAGTGCAAGCATAGTATTCCATTGTATGAATAAGCCATAATTTTAGAAATAGGCTTTTCCTAAACCTTCTATAAATTTGGTTAGAAACTGTCCTTTGAAGTCTCTAGAGTAGAAAAATCCATTTGCTGCTCAGATTAGTCTCAATTCCATTTTACCTCTCTCTAAATAAATTTATAGGTAAAAGAAAAGTCCTCCCTCCAAAAAATGTAGGGATCTCAGATACTGTGTTCTGTCTTGGAGAATTTTAATTGTAAGAATACAGACTCTCAAAACAATTAGATCCTTGACATATAAATTTGAAAGTGAGTGTAATTACAGATAAATATTTCCTCCCTCTTTACCCTTAATCTGAACATTCAAAATGTTTTATATTGAAAATATATTAATTGGGCAATTTGCTTTTATGTACTTGATAATAAAATAAAGAACTTTAAGAGGATTGCAAGGTCAGAAAAAATTCTTGATCAGAGGAAGGTTAGGCATCTGACTGCTCCCAGGAGTCAAAGAGACTGTCTGCAGGCTTCAGACTGTTGCTTAACAGTTTGAGGTTCTGGAGTCCAGAAGTGAATTCCTGAGATAAATAGTCTGTGGAAATTCCTGTGTCCTTCTCAAATTCTTTTTGAAAACCAAAAGCAGAAATTATTTATCATAATGGAACTTAAGGACAGAACTGATCTCCAAAGTTTACTAAGTTCCTAAACTTGTATGTCATGCATTTACAAAGTCAGCACTTACTACCAGAGCTCACTAACCAGTGTAAATAATATAGAGTACTGCTCTTCCCAACCATGTCTCAGAAGCCGCATAGGCTGCTTTCCAAAGATTCTGACTCCTACATATCAGCTTGGAATAGAACCCAGTTCTCGCTCCTAATTTAAGAAAACTAAGACTCCTTGTGGGATTGTATGTTCCTCTGACAATATTTTTCTGCTTGTTACTCTCTTCACTTTCAGAGTTAATCATTTAACAGCATTTTATTGAAAATATTACTGAAACTTAATAGTGTAAAATTGTATTTTGAAGGATTACAGAGGGGAATAAAAAAGAACTTCATATGTCTGCAAGCATACCTTATTTTAGGAATGTCGCTAACCATTGAGAATTCAGTATAGCTAGTGACTAAAATGTGTTCACTTTCCAATAAGCCTTCCATGTAATCCATGTTGATCCAGGCTATTTGACAGGATTCAGTCAGAGTTTATTCCCCTAACACTATGTTGTATGTTAATTATTCTAGACTCCAGTGCTCTTTATCTGGCAGGGATGTCTACTGAATTTAAAGCCAAGGGCTGTGGCCCTTTCCCAAATCTGAATCCTGTCTCCACACCCTGTCCATAGCTCTCCTATGTATATGAAGTTCTCCTAATGTCCAGCATTTCATCCAGAATTCTTTTCTGCTCTGCTCCATTCATTAGGCTAAACCTTGGCCTGAGATCAATGAACAGATTATGTTTATGTGAGTGTGCTCTGCCCATTAGGCACTATGCATTAGGCAACAGATGCATGGGGCAGTTTTCTAAGGCTGAACTAAATAAGTTTGCCCAGCTCCTTGCCTGCTTTAATCTTTGAAGCTTGGTTATTTTGGTCTCAACATCTTGCATTATCCCATTTGAGGAATTTCTCACTCCTGAATCTGCCTGATTACTAAATTTACATTTGAGGAAATTCTTCAAAACAACTTAATCTTCTTTTTTGGCCATCAGTCATACCATAGGCCTGCAGAATTCCAGTTGATGAAGCTATGTTCTGAAGAAAGCCATTCTTGATTTCCTAAGATAGCACTAACTGTTTTCACTATGTCTGCCATAGTACCTTCTATTTATGCCAATCAACACTTATCACATTACACTGTTAATGACTGTCAAAAATTGTGTCCTATTCACCATTATAACCCTGTGTCTCACACATTGCCTGGCATATAAAAGTGCTTCATAAATATGCACCAAATAAGTAAATGATTGAAAGTTGGAGCCAAGAGAGAAAGAACAACTATAGAGAAGAATAAGATATGGCATAACCACCACAGATAATTTCTCCAAAAGTATGTTTGTGTTAGAAGTTAGTCTGACACATAACCATGAGTAAACCTTGTGTAAACCTGACCACATATGGCAATACGATAAATGGTGATGGAGTGAAATAGATTCTGAACCAGATAAAAGGGTAATTTTTGAGGGAAAATGTGTTATAAAGAACAGTTGGAAAAGAAATATAAATTCATTTTATCACAAATTATTTTAAAGACATTGACACGTAAGATTGCAAAATGACATTTAAAGAATATGTAATTCTATGTGACTTGTGTATGTGTGTTTTTTAAGTATAACTTTAATGAAAAAAGTATATATTGTAAACTAAAAAACAATGATGCAAAAATGTGTTAATGATCTCAATACCACTACTTCAACAAAAAAATGTGTGCAGTGAAATAAAAAGGAAACATCTCAAAATATTAACAGAGTATATTTGGTGAAAGAATTACAGGTAATATTTTTAATACTACTTAGTATTTTCCAAAATTTTATTTAATAAGCATAAGATGACTTAATCATTTATAAGTTTCTATCTTTTTTTCTTTCAAAGATTAATTTAGTGAACAAAAGAATGTAGTTTCCATAGCAACTGGACAAGTTATAAATTTTATTCCCTGAGTAAACATAACTGATTCTTTTTAACACAATAGGGCAGTGAAAGTGTTAATGACCAAACCAAACATATTATTATACCCTTACAGTGAGATGAGCTCTAATTATTATTACAAAAATAAATTGAATGCTTTAAAATACTTGTAGGCAGAGACTTGCATTTTTTTCACTTGTTCATCATAAGTGTTTTCCAGAGGGTGAGGCACCCAGATATATTAAATCAGAGCCTTCATCTATCTTTTTCCACCTACAAATGCATGATTATGCATACAGAAACATAACTGCATAACACAGACATACTGCTAATGTCGTACATGAATCCTGAGCTCATTTTGAAAAAAGAGAAAGTATATAGATAAGATTTAGTTAAGCAAATAAATTATAGAAGCTCCATACCCATACTCTGAGTAGGGGCTAAATGGAAGGCTCACTGTATCTGTCAGCAAATTTGCATGTATACATGGAGAGATGATAGAAAGGTAGGTAGATGATAGATAGATAGATAGATAGATAGATAGATAGATAGATAGATAGATGATAGGTAAAGATAGATCCCTGCCTTTGAGGACCTAATAAACCTTAAAAATGTATAAAAAATAAATATTTCTCTACTTTTATTAATAATAGTAAGGTCACTGAGAATTTTGGTATTACTACGACTTTTACATTGTGCCTAGTTTACTTTTAAGAATTGTTATAGAACCTTTAAAATAAAATTCTAGTTATTTATATAAAAGAAATAGTTGGCTATGGTCATAATATAAATAAAATCACAGATAGTATTATTTCAAGTGAATGTCAACTGAAAGATGGTCTGACTTATTTAACAGAATTTTGCTCACCATCAAAATTACTAGAACACCAACTACTAGAACATCCTTCCTTTTAATTAGTTTTTAAATTGTAGATTTCCATTATGACCATTCATTTGCAAAAAAAAAAAATCTTAAACTATAATGCATTCTCTGGCTTCAATAATTAAATTTAAAACTCACAAAAATTAATTGCGTTTTATAAAGGAACATCATAGAAATTAATGTTTTTAAAGTGTATAGAAGAAATAGTGTAAGTAGTACTTTATTTCTGGTTTATACATTGAGATTTATTTTTTTCTTGAAAATATAAAAATTGGTATTAACTAGCTCCAGGTAAAACATCAGGGAAAAACACTGTAATTATTTTTTATTCATGTTTGATTTAAATAGTAGGAAAATGTATTTTCAACAATTAGCAGCCTGTTGTTAGGTTCAATTCTTTATGGATGCTTTTAAAGATGTTTCTTTACAACTAATAACTAAATATTTTTTACTAGCTTAGGTAAGAACTCAATCCTAGAACTATGAAAAAAATTTAAAATTGGTCATTTTAGTAAACTTTGATTCTCCCCGGTTTCCACTGGATAGTCATTACTGTGTATTGCTCTACATATAAATAGACTAAAATGTTTACTTGTTAGCTGTCATTAGTTTTTCTACATGTATTTACATGGACAACAATAGAAAGATCATAATACCATTTATTAATTGACATATTTTCAATATGTCAAGCCTTGTGGTAAATACTTCACATAAATGATCTCATTTAATCCTCACAGCAGCAATAAGAGTAGGTACCATTATTATACCTATTTCCTGGGTAAAAACTAAGGCCAAGAGGACTTAAATAACTTAATCAAGTCCACAGTTTACAAGAGTCAGAGTCAGTGTTTAAACACAAGCAGAAAACCAATAAACTTTATATCTAATTAATCTAATTTAATAATGAAATTCACATGAGTTTAGGAGAGAAGAGTAATAAGAAACAAGTCTAATGATTTTAAATTATCTCAAGTCTGTTGATGTATAAACTATATTATGAAAATTTTGTTTAATCTTAAAGTCAAGTCATTTTTATTCTAATGACCTAAAGGAAGTGATTATGACGGTACAAAGGGTGCTTCATTTTTAAATCATAAAGACAAGCCACATAATGTTATCTCCAACGATTTCAGACTGTAGTCAAAGTTTACATTAAGGTTCCTGGATTCTAAGAAAAATCAGAGAAATGTGCATAGTAGAAACTATTCAGTGGGTAAAAAATGTGTATTTATATAGGTAAATACTTTTTCTAATCAGGTGACTTTGAGAGTACTCTCTGAATTCTAGAGGCAGAGTAGGAAAAGAGAAGAAGGAAGTAGCATAGGAAGAATCTGCAGCAATCCTACAAGCTAAAGAGAAATCATTTTATTTGCTGATTCTCAAAAGTTCAGATATTAGCCTACCAAATTCTAAGACTAGTTCTAAGACACAAATAACATCTTGATGTAGCCTCAGGTCCAATAATGTTTGCAAGAGCAGCAAAAGAACAAGGGGTTGCTTCAGGGTCCTCCACTTTCAACAGGCAGCTTAAGCTTGTCTGAGGCAGCATGTCTGCCAATAACTTTGGTCGTAGACATTAGTCTGATGAAACATTTAATTTTGTAAGCCTTTGGGTTGTTTTGCCATGTTATTGAAAGAGTGAAAAGCCAAAAGCTTCATGCTTTGGGTTGTTTGCACAGACTAGGAACTGTGACATTAAACTTCGTGCTCTTTTGACTTAACTGCCTCATCTCTAATTCCTATTTCTCTAAATTGGAACTTGCCAATCAGTGAATGTAATGTGACGAGTAAAATATAAAACAGATTTACTGCAGAAAGATTGGAGACTGGGTTCACATTTCTGGATGTAGACAAATAAAGGAGACTGAACGATGCATGTCAAAATATTTTTTCTAACATAATTTAAAATGTATAATTTTTTGTACCTTTATCCAAAGGTAAAACTTTTTAGAAAGGAAGTTAAAGTAAATAAAAATTAAGCAACTAGGAAAAAAAGTCACACAGAGCAAGAATTGAGAAAGAAAAATTTTTGAGTTGTTTAAATATGGCTGGATGACTTTACATAGAAATTCTAGTTTATATTGAATTAAAGGATTAACTAATGAGGAATAATTAAATTTATTTATAAAATTGAGTTCATTTAATAAGTTCACTTAAATTTTTTTTTAAAGATTCTCTTTATATATTGCTTAGGAGGTCAACATAATAGAGTTAATTCAGGATTGTGCTATGCGCACGGTGGCCAATGGCCACATACGTTGTTTAAATTTGCAATTTAATTAATTAAAAATGATTTTAAAAATTACTGAAAATATTAAAATTAATAAAAATATTATCAACGCCATTAATCATCAAGAAAATGCAAATCAAAACCATAGTGAGATATTACTTCATCACACCTGTTAGAATGGCTATTATAAAAAAGACAAGAAATGACAAGTGTTGGCGAGGATGTGGAGAAAAGGGAACCCTTGTGCACTGTTGGTGGGAATATAAATTGGTGCAATCACTATAGAAAACAGTATGGAGTTTCCTCAAAAAACTAAATATAGATCTACCATTCAACCTACCATTCTTACTTCTGGATATTTATACAAAAGAAACAAAAACACTAATTTGAAAAGATACATGCAGCACCAAGTTCATTGCACCATGATTGACAATAGCCAAAATATGAAAATAATCTAAGCGTCTATTGATAGATGAATGCATAAAGAAATTGTGAGGCTGCATATATACATATATGAATATTATTGATCTATAAAAACAATGAAATCTTGCCATTTGCAATGACATGGATGAACCATGAGAGCATCATGCTAAGTGAAATAAGTCAGACAGAGAAAGACAAATACCATATGATCTCTCTATATGTGGAATCTTCAAAAAGAAAATCTTATATCATAGATACAGGGAATAGATTGGTGGTTTGCCAGAGGAAGGGGATGAGAGAAATGGGTGAAAGTGGTCACAAAATAAATTAAATTAAGTAAAATTTAAAATGTAGTTCCTCAATAGCATTAATTACTTTGCAAATGTTCACTAGCCTCATGTGGGTAGCAGCCAAGAGAGATCATTTCTGTCATTGCTGAAAGTCCAATTGGACTGGTATAGTGAAAATATCATGGGCTCTTACTTTAGAAAATCTTAGACAATATCTTCAGTTGTAACACTTACTTGCAAGCTAATTTATCTGAGCTACAATTTCAATTTTTAATATAGAAATAGTGTTTTTCACTTCTTGTCATTGTTGTTCATATAAAATGTTGGGATTAAGTCAAGAAAGCCCAGTTTAAGGGAACAGTATTGTGAGAGAGGTTGAAGAATGGGCTCTGAAATTAGAAAGGCCTGAGTTTGAATTAAAGTTTTGCTACTTATTAGCTGTGTGATTTGGGAAAACACTTGATTTTCTAAACATTAGCTAGCACCTACCTCATAGGGGTGTTGTAAGAATTAAAAAAATTATCTGAGAAAATAGAATTACAATACTTTGTATAATGCATGGTATCCATTGAATACTCAAAAAATGCAAGCAAATAAGTGTTCAAAATGTTAATTAGCTATCATACCCAAGGCAAGTTTGTATGCTACAGAATATCTTTCATAAATTCTATAACCAAAATATAAAAACAATAATATTCTGCCAACTACAAAAGTAACAATAATAGTAATAATTGTCACTAGTGTTATGAAATCATGAGGTATTTCATGAATTCAATTCAACTGTTACTAAAATAAGATCTTTTTATCAACATTTTACTTATCTTCGATATTTTAAATAATGCTTGTATTTTTTAGATTGTCATTACCTAAGAGAAAAAATAAATAACTGTTAAATTAATGTTAAAATAAACTCAATAGAGTAAGATTTCTTTGCTATAATTTCACTTTTGAGAAAATCAACTTTCTTCTTGCTATATACTAATGCATCCTAAAAGATAATTGACTGTTGCCATACAACATCTCAATTTTGAAAGATAACACTCACTCTAGGTTTTATGACCACAAAGTTAAATTTTAAAATATAAGGCTGAAATTATTTTATTTTTATATACTTCTAAGCATACATATTAAGTTTACTCTACAGAGAGGCCTTCAATGGCTTTAAATTCTGCTTGGGAAAGTCTTAAAACTGAAAAAAATTTTTTTCATCTATTGATTGTTTGTGGTTTTACCACCATGATTTTCAGATGTAAAGATTTTTTTAAGATAACAATTAGTCTATGGCCATGCTACCCTGAACGTGCCTGATCTCGTCTGATCTCAGAAACTAAGTAGGGTCGGACCTGGTTAGTACTTGAATGGGAAACCACCTAGGAAGACCAGGTGCTGTAGGCATAAAAAAATAAAAATAATAAAGGATTGTAAAATGACAAGTTTCTTGCAATCTGTGAGGTCAACCAAGGGTTGTCTCACCTAAAAAGTAAAAAAAAAAATTTTCTAATAAAGATAACATTTTAACTGTTTACTATGTACTTTCATATTGTCATTTTAATCTACAAACCTTTTATATTGTTTGCACTTTATTAGTCATACTGAGGTGTGTGTGTGTGCATGCCTATGGCTTTTTGGAGCAATGAACTACAGACAGTCCTTGACTTAGAATGGTTAGATTTATTTTGACTTTACAATGGTGTGAAAGCAATACACATTCAGTAGAAACTGGCTAGGCTCAGCTATAATTTTTGATAGCTTAGGTATACAAAATATATTTTCAACTTAACAGTATTTTCAATTTATGATGAGTTTATTGGGACATAATCCCACCATAAGTCAAGGAGCATTTGTATATAAAAGATATTAAAGATAGGAAAAATAATGACTACATGTTTAGTAAAAGATCTTAGTACGTACAAGTTTCATGTAGAAGGAATATTTAAAATGGAACATAAAAATCTGCTTTAAAATATAGAAGAATTTTACTAGAAAACACATCCAAAGTACTTGGTAGAGTATATATGTAATTATTAAAAATACTATTTAAAAAACTTTAGTGTTTTTACAGAAAAGGAAATAACATCCATGCTGTTGGCAATCAAAATCAGTTTCCAGATTGACTACCATGGAAATGAAACAATCAATACTATGGTAAGTTGTCTTAGCTTAAAGTATCAAGAACATCTGTGTTTAACCTCCTCAAGAAAGAGTTGAGATAAATGACAACTATTGCAGTAAAAATTAACTTAAAGTTTTCCAAGACTACTATTCTCATACTTACAGTATATAGTTTAAATTTAGATAACCAGTTTATGAATTGCATCTCACCTTCCAGTACAGAAAAATACAAATTTTAACAAGTTTTTATGCTCATGTTTCCTAGATTATAATTTTAAAATTATAATTATTGTGTCAGTTTGGGAGAAGAAAAGTGTAATATTCTTAAATGGCAAAGAGAAAGATTTCATAAAATCTTTCCCCCAAAAAATATGGAAAGACTCTGAAAAAAAAATATAAGATACATAAGAAAATATTTACTCTTTTGAAGGCATAGACCAAAGTTACATAGAAAAAAGAGAGTGAGAGAGAGAGAGAGAGAGAGAGAGAGAGAGAGAGAGAGAGAGAGAGGAAGGGAGCAATTCGTTAAGTATTTCTATTGAAGTTTATTTGGGTCCAAAGCCCCAATGTTAATCACTGTAATCTATGCAATGATAAATAGCGAAAGTCCCTGAATGTGAAAAGGTAGTCTAGAAAAAGAAAGTAGAATTTGTGCTTGAAGGACAAGGAGGTATAGGGGGAAAGTACTATAGATATAATCCTGGAAATGGTAAATACATGGCATATACTCTATACTCAAACTATTTCAGTTTGGTTGGGGCATAAGATTTGAAAAAGAGAATGTTTAGAGTTATGTGCATGCTGAATACTATACTGAATAGACAACTGGAAATTCTAAAATCATTTTTATTATAGAAGCAACATGAACAGTGTTTTTGGAAGACAAAAAGATTGAGGCAAGAAGAGGTTAGATGTGGAATCTAACTGGGTGATTTTGCAATAGCCCAGACATAGGCTGGGGTGGACCCAACCCATGAAAGAACAGTAATGGCATTGAGAAAGTTTATATGAAGTGTGCCCTGGAGGTTGACTCAATGCTGCCTGGCAACAATTAGATGTAGATAGCAAGAAAGAAAGAGAAGCCAAAAAATACAAACTTTTGGACCTGGGGTATGAGATGATGGCAACACCAACAGAATTAGAGAACTCAGAACTATAAGCATTTGGGGGTGAATTCATGTGTAAAAATGAGGAATTTATATTTATATTTTTAACAAACATTTTTTGATGTCTTGTTAATGTGCCAGAAACCAAGTTTAGTGCTGGAGACAAAATGCTGAGCAGAGATAGATTAGAGTCTATTGAGGAAGACAGCTGGACTGTTTGATAATACAAACACACATAAACTTAAAAGTGTAACAAATGTGACAAGCACTGTGAAGGGGAGATACCGAGCTACACAATAAATAGACTTCTTTCAAAGCTTGTAGAGGAGTGTTTCTTCCACTAAAATGACTCTTAATCTGAAATCTAAAGGATAGGTGGTGAGAGTCAAATAAAAGAAGAGGGCAGAAGAAAGCTTTCTATTTTATGTTTGTTTATTTTTAGGCAAGGCAACCCTCGTTTGACTTCACAGATTGCAAGGACTTTGTCAGTACAATCCCTTATTTTTTAGTCCTATAGCACCTGATCTTCCTTGGTGGTCTCCCATCCAAGTACTAACCAGGCCCGATCCTGCTTAGCTTCCGAGACCAGGTGGAATCGGGCTTGTTCAGGGTGGCATGGCCGTAGAAAGTGCTTTCCAAAGCTGTGTGTGTGTGTGTGTGTGTGTGTGTGTGTGCGTGTGCGTGTGCGTGTGCGTGTGCGTGTGTGTGTGTGTGTGTGTGTGTGTGTGTGTGTGTGTGTGTGTGAAAAACAGCTGCCACCTCTACTATAACACTTAGAGGAGAGGAGAATGGCATATGTAAGAAATGGAAAAATGTCTGTGTCATTGAAGTAGAGACAGAGAAAGAAGGGAAAGCGGAAAGCGTGATCTTGGGCAAGAGGTAAAAAAATAGCTAAACCATATGGATCCTTGGAGGTTATGTTAAAGGATCTTTTACCCTAAAAGCAATAGAATGGCATTGCAAACATTTAAGCATGAAAGTGCCATAATCAGAGTATGAGGTGGTAATGCAGACTAGTGTGGTGATAGCTACACTAGTGGGAGAAGTGAATACTGTTAAGAATAGTTTAGAGATAAAAAGAGTAAAACTTTATGATGGATTGGAAATTGTGCATTAGGGAGAAGAAAGGGTCAGGATGACTTCTATATTTTTTAATTATTTGATAGGATGGATGAGATAGGGATCAGTGAAAAAGGTCCACATAAGAAAAGAAAAATATGAGCTGAGTTTTGGACATAAGCAATTTAAGGCACCAAGAGGATTTTTAAATAGATATATCTGTAGCTATTAAAACTAAATAGATGTTCCTGAGGTGGGTGAAAAATATAGGTAAAGACTTGAAAGTCACTAGCAGGGAAGTGATAGTTGAAGCCATTAGAGTATATGAAATCCTAAAATAAAATACAGAATGAGATGAGGGAGACCAAAGACAGAACTTTAAGAAATGTGCACACAAGATATCACGGAGAATAAATCCCTGGGAAGGTGGCAGGGAAGAGATATTCACAGCTATAGGAGTAAAATCTGAACAATGAGTTTTATGAAACCATAGAGTTTCATGAAAACACAATTACCCACATTGTTCATGTATAATCCCTGTTATTTATTTAATGATATAAACAGCTTTAAAATGTGCAAACATTGCCTTTGGCTGTCTTCTAGATATCCTTTCCTCGCCACTCCAACACACACACACACACACACACACACACACACACACACACACACACACACACCTGCTCCCCTGTTATGTTAAGTAAATATGAGTAAATGTTTATGAAAGTTACTCTTTATATTCCTCAATAACAAATCTGAATTAAGACTAACAGATTATTGCTATATTCTACTGAGATCTAAACAAACATTAGAAGTAAGTGGAAAATTATCTCTAGCATTAAGTGTCAAGACACTATAGGTATTGTTTGTCTGAACTTCACTTGTTGAAATGTGGCATTAGGCCAGTTTCACTTAACAATGGACGGTATCAGTGTGTAACAACAAAGTTACGGGCTTACATGAAAACTAAAAAAAGATACTTGCCATATTGTTCTTGCCCTTGGAATGCTCCTTCCTTCCTTTCCTGTTTTGTTGCTGCTGTAGGATGTCAGCCCAAATTTATTGTCATTGTTGTCATTTGGCCAATGTATATCATGAAATGTGGTAGGCATTAACTGTGTGACTCCATAAGCAGGCAGTCTGAAGTCTCACTCCCCTCAGGAGGTTATCAGATTGGCTGAATGTTCATAGAATACAAGTATGACAGTGAGGTTTGTCTTTTTTTCCTCAAGTGAAATGTATCTTCAGAATTGCTTTGCATCTCATAAAAAAATTACAGTTTTTAAGAAATACAGTCTGCTTCCTCACAAGTTTTCAAAACTAGTCTACAGATTTAGGTAGCACCTTGAAATTTCAAAAGTATTTTCCTAAAACAAAGACCTATTTTTGTGGGAAATATGCCTAAGGTAGGGTTTCTTAAGCTCAGCACTATTGCATTTTGCACCAGGTCATTCTTTGTTGTGGGGGTTTGTCCCATGCATTGTAGGATATTGAGCAACATTCCTGGCTTCTATCCTCTAGATGTCGATGGTACCCAAATAATATCTCCAGACATGGCAAAAGGTCTCCTTGGGATCAAAATCACCCAAGTTGAGAGCCACTGGCCTAAGAGAAGTGCCTCAATATAAAGTAAAAATGAATAGAATTTGTAAAATATATACTGTGGAAACGTAATTTAAATTTTTCTTTTCTTTTTTTTTTTTTTTTGTCATGTGGTGTACCTAAAAGTTAAATAGAAACTTTCAAATAGTAAAATCATTTGTTTGGAGTAATAATTTCTTAATCTTTTTTTATTAATAAAAAATTAGGTAAATACTCTGAGGTGGCATTTAAAATTTTTTTTTGTAGTGCTTTGAATTTTATATACTAGTTTAATTTCTTCATTCATTCGTTCAATAAGTATTTACCTCAACTCTGCAGTCATTAGGTGTTAGGAAACAAACAAGGAGTGAAATAAGCAAGGTTGCTGCTGTTCTCAGACTTTAATTCAAATGAGGAAAAACACAGTGCACAAATAAGATGCTATTAAGCAGAGCATCAAAACAGTTTGATGTAATTGAGCAGACATTGGCAAACTGTGTTGGCCTGTTTTTGCAAATAAAGTTTTATTGGAACACAGCCACATTCACTTACTTACAAATTGTCTATGACTGCTTTTCTGCTGCAACACCAATTAGTTGTAACAGAGAACATATGGCCAGCGAAGCCTAAAATATTGCTATCTGGGCCTACGGAGAAAAAAAAAATTGCAGACTCCTGTAATAGAGTGAAATTGGGTGGTCATTTTTAATTGAGAATTGGAGAACACATGTGATATTGAGATTTATGATAAATACATATCTGGTCTCTGCCTTTCCTGGCACACAGCTCCTAACACTGTTGGAATTCCTAAGTTATAAGAGCAATAAATAAATAAAGGTGCCTTTTGTCAGACGACCCTCTGAACCACTCTATATTTATTTTAATAAAGAGACTTTTGGAAAGCTCTTAAGAATGGGAGTTGATTGCCAGGGACCAACAAAATGATTACAGAGTTGGAACAATTTAAGTGATTAGAAGGTTGGAATCAACCAGGTAATTAGAGGGGTGGAATTTTCAGCTCCACCCCATACCCTCTTATCCAAGATGGGGAGGTGAGGGAAAGTGAATGACTTAATCATTAGTCAGGAGCACAGGTAACAACCTAGACTTGTGATTGGTGTCTGAAGCAGGGGGTGGACTGGAGGGGCCTTATGGGACTGAGCCTCTAACCTGTGGGATCTTACGCCAACTCCAGGTATATAGTATCTGAATTAAATTGAATTATGGGACACCCAGTGTCCATCACAGTTGGAGAATTGTTTGATGTGGGGAAAAAATCTCCCACATACTTGCAGTACAGAAGTATTAAATGAATAGTAGAGAAATAACAGGGGGGTTCTTTCTAGACAACAACATTCTGCATAGATGACATTTAAACTGATAGCTGACTAAAAGGAATCAGCCTTGAGAAGATGAGGGGGGAAGTAGTTAAAAGAAGAGACTGGAATAAAACTTATATTGTAAGAGTGAGCTAGTGTAGGTGAGAAAAAGGAATGCTTGGAGATGAAATATGAAAGAAAATGAGGGCCAGATTAAGTAGGGCCTTGTAGGGAATACTAGAAATGAAGGCTTTTACTCTAAGTGATATGGAAAGCTGAGTGAAATGTGAGAGTTTTGTGTGATAAGAGCTAAGTAAATTTTAACAGGATACTCTGGCCATTCTGATGAGAATAGAATATAGAAAGGCAGAGGAGGTCAATTAGGGTATTAAGAGTCAAACACAGAGACAATGATTTTTTTGGAGATAGAGGATAAATTTGGGATAAGCTTTGAAAGTAAATTTTATATGACTTGGTAATAGTGTAAATTTGAAGAATGAAGAAAAAACAGCATTAGGAATATTATCTGGATTTTTTGTCTTAAGAATTTGCATGAGTCACAATGCTGTTTACCACTATGTGGGGCACAAGGGAGGAAGTGAGTTTGAGAGTCTCTTAAACATTCATGTGAAAATATTGAACAGATATTGAATAGAATGTGGAAATATTGAATAGATATTGAATAGGATATGTGAGACTGATATGAACAGGGAAAGGTCAGAGTTGGAGATAGGCGTTTAGAATGGATATATCGATTGTATTTAAGGCCATGAGAGTGGACAGGTTCATTCAAAGAGATGTTGTAGATGGAGAAAAACAGAAGGTGTATATAGGGTGGAGAACTAGTCAGTTCCACATTTAGAGATTATTACAAAAGGAGGATGCGACAGAAGAAAAGGAGTTTCTGGTAAAGTAGAAATAAAACTGAGAAAATGGTTCTTTTGGAATTCTTATATGATAAATAGAATATTCCATCATCTAATGAGACCAGCTATTTATGTTTCCACTTCAGAAGTAACTGAAAGTTAATTACATGGGTGACTAGTTAGGAAAGTGTAAGGATTAAACACCAATCTTATTCATTTTATAAAGAGAGCTCTTGTAATCACGAGATATCTGAGGGGATACTTCGTTTTTGTCTAGTTAGCTTCTAGCATTCCCCACTCCACTCTCACTCTAGGTGGCTGGAATGAGGCACCCCATTTAGCCCTTCACTCTTCTGGCTCCAGTAACCGTTTAGGGGATGGATTAAAGCCAAAGTAATCAGAGCCTTCCCTGGGAGTTTCCTCATTCTACTGAGAAAGAGAGATTCATTTCACAGGAATAATAACCTGTGAGAATGAAGAAAGTTTAGAACTGCCAGTGGAGAACTTGCTACTATAAGGGGACAGCTTGCTTACAAATAGGACCAACACAGAGGCAACACATGAATGTTTGAGCCTCTAGAAACCCAGTTGGGCCTGAGCCAAAGACACCACTCCTAGCACCCTCTTTCCTCATTATTTTAATTTAACTGGTTTGAGTTGGGTTTTTGCCACTTGAAACCCCCAAAATTTCTAGTACAATGCTTTTTTTGTCACTCTTTCTTATTTATTTGTAAAACAGCATACCTTAATTTGTACATTAAATAAAATTAAAATACCAGTATTTAATGATAATAACATATCTTGATTTTAAATTAGGCAATCTGTTTAGCTAAGACCATTCTCCTTTTCTCTCCAACCTTTATTGTAATAGTTTATTGATGGACAAATAAATATTTCAGGACAGGGTTCTGATGGTTTCATTTGATATTTTATTTAGTCTTTACAATGTGCTATCTCATTTACCATCTTTCTTATCCTTGCTGCCCCTTGAGGTCCAACTTAATACATTGGTTTTCACTCTAAGTGCTTAGAGTGAATACTATATTATATGTTAGCTATATTTTAATAAAAATCTTTTTTTTAAAAAAAAAGCTATTAATTCAAGTACTATTTGTATTTTTTATGGCCTAATCTCATCCAGCTTTGCTTTTTTTTTTTTTTTTAACATGTCAGGTTCTTTAAATTTACACCGATAGAAAAAATTTTCCTTTCCTCTCAGCACCATCTCCCATTTTTCCCCCACTATTTGGATAAGCTGGCATTTATTAAATACTTATTTTTACACATTGTGCTTCAACAGCTATGCTTACCTCCTTTCTATTTTTAATGTGGATTTTATGATATAATCATTATTAAGTTCTCTTTGTAATAAATCTCACCCATTCCATTTTAGATTTCAAGTAAATGTTTTTGTTTCCATAGTGATAAGCTTTCTTAACTAGTTAAATATTACATATTAGAAGCCGCTGTGTAAGAAAAAAACACAAACCTAAAATATACAGAATAAGAATATTCTCAAATCCTGATTAAGCACATCTCTTTAATTATGTATTATATGAAGTTATTGTAAAATGTTTTTCTCTTCTGAATTTCTATTTCTTATTAAAGTTTAACCTTTGATGACATCTCAAGAAAAATGTTGAGGCATTTCTAATAGGCTTATCCAATTCAGGCATTAGCTAAATGTCATCTGGTGTCTTGTGTTACATAAATGTTGAATTAAATCAGTAGGAGAAATTATTTGAAGTGGATTTGAAGTCTCTTTCTTTGATTCTGATAAGAGGTCCTTTAAGGTATACTTGAACACTTTTTTGTATTTTGGCCTTTTGTGTTGTAAATGGTCCTATCCATGTAGAGAGTTTGGGTGTGTGTGCATGTGTGTGCACATGTTTTAACTGATGGATGGGGAGAAAGTTTATGTGATCAATAAGATAGGTAAAAAAATAGCTGTGTGGCATTTTGAATGAAACATATTTGAGTGTAAACAAATGAATGAGCACATTAACCACTGTTAATGGTATGGAAGTTTGCTTTAATAAACTTATAGTCTGTAAAATGACCAAGTCCAACTATACTCTGTAATGAGACTATATCCATAACAATATTTATATCTGAACATCATGTTTTTAAGACTATATTTTTAAGAGTAGTTTTTGGTTCACAGCATGAGAAAATTAAAATTTCCCATATACTTTCATATGCATAGCTTCCCCCATTACTAACATCCCCCACCAGAGTGGGTACATTTGTTATACTTGTGCATATGTAATCTCAGTTATACACTAACATTTGTTTCCTACAACATTGGACATGCAGCAATTCTCTGTCAATATCCAGAGGTAGGAGGAATGCTTCCATCAGGTGTATTACGGCTAAGAGGCAGAGGATACACTATCCACATCAGAATTTAGAAAAGAAGCTTGCTTGAAAACTGGATGAACCATGGTAGCATCTCAGTTTGTTATTTTTATCTCTGCCAAAAAATAGCTAATTTCATGCACAAATTATCTTGTACCTGACCCAGTGCAAAGATTCTCTGGATCTTCTTTATGTACACTGATGCAACTATAGAATTGTTCAATACTTTAAAAAACAAGTAAGGAAGAATATGAGAGAAAGGAAAAAGATTTGTAGGATATGAATGGTTTTTTCTTCCTTCCTTCTTTCCTTCCCCTCCTCCTCCTTCTTCTCCTCTTCCTCCTCCTCCTCCTTCTTCTCCTCTTCCTCCTCCTCCTCCTCCTCTTACTCCTCCTCCTCCTCCTCCCCTCCTCTCTTCTTCTTCTTCTTCTTCTTCTTCTTCTTCTTCTTTCTCTCTCTCTCTCTCTCTCTCTCTCTCTCTCTCTCTCTCTCTCTCACACACACACACACACACACACACACACACACACACACACACACACACAGACTTGATTGTAAACTGAGGGGAATAAAGACTTTCGAGAGATTTAGCAGCTTGGAAGAACTGAGGTGGTTATTTTCCTTAGGAATTATTTAAACATTGTTTTCTAATACTTCTTTAGAAAATTGACTAAATTTAGCAAGCAGTACTTTGGTCTCTCTACTGTTGACATTCAACTCAAACAATCCCCTCATTTATCCTTTATGTAATTAAAAAAATCAGTGTTCACAATTTTGATTGTCTTCTCAGCAATCTTCTGGTGACTTGTGAGAGTATAATGGAAAATTTAAAGAGGTAATTTAGAGAGTATCTATAGGTAGAAGAAGGGTAAGAGATCAATTGTATTCATTACCTCAGTCCCTTCTCAGAGGACACCTCGCAAAATGCCCCTTGTATTTTCAAATTCATTTTTTTTATACTTAGATGTATGGTAGCTGGCAAGAAAGCCTTTGATATATATTTCCTAGGCAAGTATTATTATTCATCTGAATATTCTTTTTCATTACTACAGAAAATATAAGCTGTACATATCTCCTGACCGAGGTCTCTGCCTCACATCCTTGCTTGTTGGGTATGAAATCATATTTACTTTTTCATTAATATCAAATAAATAAATAAATAAATAAATAGCAACATGAAGCCTTCTTGATCTTCCCTTTTAATATTGGAAATAGACACTTTCTTTTGGTCAACAGGCAAAACAAAAACAAGACATGACAAAGCAGAAAAAATAATGTATATAAGTTACCAAGTTAATTCTTAATGGGGAGGTGTTTGACATTGTGGTATGCAGATAAACAAAAACATCCACTCTACCCAAGCCTGACACTTCATAAAACATTAACTGATGAAGACATTTATTAATCTGGGATAAATGTAACTCTTTGGGAAAAGATAACATATTGAGCTCATATATCTACAATGTGATAAAATTTGTCAAAACTTTTCAAATAGGCAATTGGGAAGTGGGAGAGGAGGGAACGAGAGAGAGGGGGTTGGTGTGAGGGAGAGAGAGAGAATAGGAGCTTGCTTTCAAAACCTGAAATTAATCTGAATACAATGTGTACAGTGGTGGCAAACTCAATATTAAAGAGCATAGTCCTAAAAACTTGAGATTGGTTGAGTAAAACAGGCTTTGTCAGGTAGGCCACATGAAGTGTGTGTGTGTGTGTGTGTGTGTGTGTGTGTGTGTGTGTGTGCGCGCGCGCGCGCGCACGCGCTCACATTTGAATTTGTAGGTGGTAATGCTGAAGTGAGAAAGTAGTGCTAAAAGGAGAAATGATTGAAAATGATCATGTGATATCTGTTATACTCAGGTTCAGCCCTGATTGAAAATATTGAAATGTAGTTCATAAATGGTATAGTCTTATAAAATGTCTTTTAAGAGATGCTGACAGCTGACAGAAACAAGAGTTTTTGTGATGGACACAATAGTGTTATTTTTTTTAGATAATTCGTGGGAGAGCTGGAGTTTGATTAATCCCCTTTATGATGATTTTTTGGCATGCAGCATGCAGTTATTGGAAATGAATCTCACTAATGAATATATATCCTTTTCTCATAGAAATTTGTCTTTGATGTTTCCTATGTTTCTATATGTCATTCTAAAGGCCATTTGTTTTTCTAGATGATTATTGTTTCATTTACTGTGAAAGAACACAGACAAAGTTAGTTAATAGTTAGAATATACAAATGGATAAAAAGCAAATAACCATGTGAGATATTTTAACTTTTTTTGTAATCTGGGGCAACCCATACATTTACAAATAGTAAAAAAAACCTAATAGATTGTTTTTTTTTAAATCCATTATTGTGAAAAATATATTGCCACAAACAATTTTATTATTACAAGAAAATATATTATTTTCTATTTTACTTTGGTTACTGGAAAATTTGCTGTAAAAGAAACATAACATTTTAATATATTTAACTATACATTGACTGTACATAAGAGTATATCTAATGATATAAAAATGCCATTCATAATCATGTAAAATTTTACACAGGCACATGCACACATGCATGACCAACTGGGATAATTTCTTTTGGGGTTGAATTATTACAACATGGCTTTCCTGATAAGCTGAGGTATGTTAACATTCAATATAAAAAAGATAACTCTCTTTTCTATGTACTATCCTACTTCTTCCTGACCTGTTTTAGACCCTAGTGTTAATTATCTGAACTACTCTCTCTCCAGAAGACTTTTGAATTTTTTTATTTTTGTATTTCTGCAACACCTGCTCAATAAAAACACAAATCTGTTTTGAAGCTATGGTCTCACATCTCCAGCATTTTGCTAGAGAAATCTATAAAATCCTTCCAGCTTGGAATCAAACATCCAATTCATGGTCTCCAAACTCCACTGTGCTCTCAGAATAGATTCTCAGTCTTTCTCTTAATCGTCATTTTTCTCTTTCTTCAACTCAAAACCTTCACTATTCTTCTCAAGTCGCCTTCAATCTGAGAAGACAGTTTTGTCTAATTTACCTAGTAGAGACAGAAGCCATTGAGTATGATCCGTCTTGACTTCTTAGCACCACTATAAATGTATTTATAATTAAAATATACATAGTTTTATAGATTTTATTATTTGTATATTTCTATGTCTCTTTTTTTATTGAGGGTCTTTCTCTTCTACTCTCATAGGCTAAGACACCATTTAATCTTTTTTAAAAATGTATCTCTCAACATATATATTCATGCTTAAATTTCTCACATTCTAAAATATTGCCCTCCCTAACTCCACTACATTCTGCATTCATCTGTAGAAACTATTTAAATTCTATTTGCCATTTTTATACAGATTTCTTAAAAGACTAATCTATACTTTTCAGTTCTTCATCTCTCATTTTTTTCCAACTCATTCTTCAATTGACATTGTTCCCACTAAGGTCACAATGATTTTTTAGCTGTTAACTCCAATGGATGTTTTGCAATCTTTTTTTTTTTTTTCTATCCCTCTCCTACATTTGAAACTGTAGTTAGTTCCATGGAAATACTGTATTCCCCCAGTTTCCAGTATGTCACACTTAACTGGTTTCTTTTATGATCTATTTTTTTTTTCTCTGCTTTTCTCTGAATTTGACCCTCAGGGTTTACCTCTGAACTCAATGTTGTTCTTACCACATATAATCCCTCTTTATGACATTATAACTTTCAAGTCTTACTTGTTGCCAAGCCTGTAATCATATCTATCCAGCCATGTAAATAAAATTTACTTTTGCTTCCTCAAAAGTCCTCATTTATAAAAAAAGTTTTTAAAACAAAATTAATTCTCCCTTTCTCCTAAATACACTGTTATTTGATATCCTCCATTCTACTTGTAGAGGTTGTCTTTTACCAAGTTATTAAAGCTAGAATATTGACCATCATTCTTGGCTCCCCTATTTTCTTCACTTTTCCTTTTCCTGTAATTATTAGTGACAATTAAATGAACTAATCTGGTTCTCAGTCTCAGTTCTAATTAGGATCACCTGGGGAGCTTTGAAACTATTCTAGATCAATTAAAGAAGAATCTCTGTGAGTGAGGCCTAGAAATTTGTTATTCTGAGAGTAGAAAGGATTGGAAACCACTTTTCTCAATATTTTTCAAATACATCACTTGTGTTTTACCTCCAAGACCACTATCCCATTTTTAGATCTTCATTGTCACATATACACATGTCCTTACTGGCCCCTCGGTCTTTAGTCTTATTCCTCTCCAATCTACTATCAATCTGACCATCAGGGTGAACATTCTAAAATATAATGTTACAATATCATTTCCTTTGTTCTTCTAATCCTATGTACTCTCCCCTGGTTTAAAACCTTTCAATGGTTTCCCATAAAAAAAAAAAAAAAAAAGAAAGATAAAAGCCAAGTTCTTTAGACTCCCGAGGCCTTATTTTAATGCACTCATCACTTGTTATTTTGCCTTTTTATTTATTTATTTATTCATGTGCTTACATAGTTATTTTCCTTCTTTTATGCTCTTGCTATTGAGGTGTCCTCTGACTAGAATGACCTTTTTGTGATTAACTGTTAATCTTATTTATCTTGTCTCGGCTTTGTAATCATTTTTTTCCAAGCTGGGTTAGGTGCCTTTCCTTAGTTTCTTATAATGATTTCTGCCTAAAGAAATTGCTGCTTTTACCACTGGAGTTTATAATTATTATTTCTTTTTCTTCGGAAACAATAACTGATGTTTAATCATCTTGTTTTCTAGTCATAGCTGATAAAATTGTTTGCTATAGATGTTGGGTCCTGAAACAATCAAGTGATTTAAAAGAGAAAAGGATGATTTTTGTACATAGAGGAAGGGGAATTTGGAAAACAATAGAGAAAATTTTCTGTAGATTTAAAATATATTAGATTTCTGATGACATTGTTAGAGTTACTTCTGTAGGTAATTTGCTTCTGATTTATACATTCATTTTGGAACTTTCTGGTCTTAATCTGATTTCTGCAGAAAAATGAATATGTCACAGGTCTAAATTAATACTGGTTTAATTAGCAGTTATATATCTCACACAATTAAGAGTTTTATACCACACATTAATATTCTGTAAATTTGGGTTTTATATATATATAAATTTTAGGGTCCAATCACCCTAGGTAAATTTGCTGATTTCCAGATCTGCCAGACTGAATAATGTGATCAATACCAAGATCTCTTTCAGCCTTAAAATTCTGAATATGTATTTTGTTTCATTAAAAAATTTTAAAAACTCAATTTTTTTTTATGTGGCATACATCAAAATGAATAAAGACTATAGATAAATTTTATTGTGATAAATTCTATCAAATTTTACATTATTCACACAAACTCTTGAGGGGAAAGAAAATTATTCATATTTTCTAAATCAAGGTATTTGGGTGAACATGGAAAATATACTATGAAACAAAGGATTCAATGGAAGTTTGAAGGAATTCAGAACTGAGATAAAGTAGTATGTTTATTACTAATTTTGAAGTATCTATTTTTAATTCTTTGGTATAGATCCTTTTTTTATTACAAAGAACAACTGCCAAATGCCAAATGAGTAATTATCCGTGAATTAATTGTCTGGGGGAAAAATTACAAAGAAGTGGTTTTGAAGACTTTTTTTTTCAGATATGTAACTGTTTAATCTGATATCAACTTTAAGATAAAATGTATTAAGGCAGTTACTTACTTAATTTTGCCCATTTTGTACCTTGTGATATTCAGTTGTTCAAGATTACTAAACCCACATGCTGTAATAAAAATTATATATAATTTACTATATATACTTATATATAATAAACTAAGCATGTATATGTATCTGGTAATAGCAGACACTAGTTTCTGTAGTTTCTGTTAAGTAACTGATAACTTATTATGATATATATATATATATATATATATATATATATATATAATGTCATATGTTAACTGACTTATTAATCATAAGTTTAATTCTTAGAGCAAGATCTTTGTGGTAGAATTTGCTAGTTTCTTGCCAAACCTGTATTAACCTCTTTCTCTTTACAAACAAAACTCAAATTCTTAGCTGGTTATATCGCTTCCCTTAATAGAAAGTACATTATCTTCCAGACATTTTTACAGCTAAAATTGGCCATTGAACTGGCTTTGAGATATTAAGAAGAAATATTTGTGCGAGTTTTCTGAATTGACTCAGCTGGAAGTCTGATATACCCTTCCATCTTTCCTCTTAGCTTTTAATCTGCAAATCAGTGGTGCTAGCTTAAGCACCAACAGCCATATTGGAACATAAGGTGATTCTGAGGGTAGGAATTCATATGCTGGGTGCAGAAGATAGAAACTTGGGTCTTTGAGAAAATTGTGGAGCCACTGTTCTTACCTGTAATTTCTACTTTCAGACTTTTTCTATATGTGAGAGAGGTAAGGTTCTATCATGTTTAAATCATTGTTATTTTTGTGGTTGCTATAGCAAGAATTTGAGCTGTGGTTATATCTCATGGATCCATAGATCAACATCTTTCACTGCCAGCAATTAGTATATACTGTTAATGATAGTTGAAAATGTATTCCTCTTAGCAAGGAATGATTTGTTAAACCCTAATGTGACTAGGTAGTAATGCTCTTATTTATCTCTAGCCTGTGAATTTGTGACCACATTCTCTGGGAGATTGGTATTTTGCATTGTGTTGTTCTGTTCTTGTGTTAGGAGAGACACTGTAAATCTATCTTGTAGGAAAAATAACTAATCTTGCTTGGAATTGTGACTAAAGTGGATTGTCCATTGCAAATAAACAAAGAAAGTCTTATACTTCCTACACTGAGGCAATGCCCCTTAAATAGTCAATTCCTTTGTTCAACAAATAATTTTCTGACTAGCTATAATAGAGTAATAAATTATGGGGAGGCTTTGTTATTTAGTCAACTTATGTTCAATATCACATGGGGCACCTGTGAATTTGGAGAAAATAGGAAAAAAAGAAAAGAAATTTGACTGAATAAACCGTCTAAATATTTGCTCTAAATAGTTGTGTTCTTTTAAAAAAACATTTTTTCCCCCTGTGTTTAAAGACACGATTATAATCTGCACTTTCCTGATGCATCAGCCTGTGAGTAAAACTATTAACGTTATGTATTAATGCTCAAATACACAAGTTTACAAAATTTTTCAGTATACCTGTTACAAAACCACCCAGCCTTTTCTAGGAGTCCTGGAAGAAGGGTCTCACATGTGTCTATGATTAGTTTGTTCATATTAATCACCTACTGGCTGCTATGGTGCTTGTAAGACTCTTAGACAGTTGTCTCACCATCCTGCCTCTTGTCAGGATCTTCCAGGAGAATATTTCTTTCCTGTAAAAATGCCATATTCAAGTTCTCTCTAAGTTACAAATCACCATGCTGCCAAAAGAATGCTATTTTCATGCTAAACTGCACTATGTTGGAGATTGACTTATTCTGTGTAGTAATGTCATCTTGATGTACTACTGCTTATTCTTTGAGTATCACAGTTCTTTGTTATGCTCTATCCCTTGTGTCTCCATTGGAGGCACCCAGGATATAAAGTTTTATCTCAACAGTTTTTTATTCTCCCATGTACATCAACTCATGCCAATAGTTTGCAGGGGGGGCTACCGCCTCATTAGTTCATCAGACATAACCAAACCCTGAATCCTAGTTAGGGTTCAAATGGAAAACCTGCTACACCAAAATTTGGATTCTAGATGGCTTTGATAAAATAGCTAGTTGAGAACAAAGGTTTAATTTCTTGGATATTATGTCTGTTATATATCTGTGTGTATATATACATATATGTATTACTATATCCCATAAAACTTGTAATTTGTATCAACATGATGTGCTTGATACCATAGGTGGTGCGATTTTCTCATTATATCATCTCTTTCAGTTGCAAAACTAATATAAAAGAAATGCCCAATGCTATCACATGTATTTTACTTATTCTATATTTATCTAGATATATGAGTAATGTACTTGGCTATAATATTCCCTTTAGCCACTGTTTCCCTACATGCTGAAAAACTTTCTATGCATAGTTTATATATTTTTCGAATTTGTTTAAAAAGATGACCCAGTAAGTTTTTCCCTGTTGTATTTTTTCCTTAATAAATGTAGTTACTGTTACTATACACTAAGGAGATATGTATGGGAGAAAGAGATATGGAGAGGCCAGCACTTTGGTAGATAAACACAATGTGAAAACAAGGAACTACTCTTTAATAATTGGCATAGAAATAGTAGCAAATAAAATTACTTCCTGAACCACGTTTGATCACCTTATTAGTTGTAAAGAACACGTTTTGCCTGCTTTAATCAAATAAAAATCATCTGAATTTAGGGGTGTAAAGTATGTTCATAAGAACTCAGGATCCGTGACAGTAATAATCACAGTACTAAAATGGTTATGTAGATAGACAGTAGTTAGAACCAATGAGAAATATTTTATCAGGTTAGCTGGCTAGAGACAGTATAAATATATATTTTTTCAAAAGGCACAAAATATCACATCTGAGAAGCCTATGGTGTAAAGTTTAACACTACCAACTCTGGTGGGAAGAGAATTTCAAAGCATGATAATCCACAACAATTGTTAGCAGCATCTGTGATAGGACTGAAGTTAAATAGAAACAGAAGGCATTTGTTTAATATGTGATCTTGTTGAAAGAAGGGTCTCAGCATAGTAGTTTTTTCTTTGTAAGACTAGCCAGCGGTGGGCCTTTCTAAGGGTATAGGGATGGCGCCACAGAAAGAGATTCAAATGCTGGGAGCGAATGGCAGATACAATAAGGTTTGTTAAAATCAAAAGCCAGTGGAAACCAGCCTTAAAGGTTCTGAGTGGAGGAAATCAGTTTAATTATTAATTTAGCTTAATCACCAAATCATTGTGAAGACCCTGCTTTCTCCTTATGTAAACGGCTTTGTAATGGTATACCCTGAGCCTCATTCCATCTTTTGGTTTGAGTACTCCCAGTCTGCAAACTATCTTTTTTGGGGTGTGCACAATAAATTTTTTACCAATTACTACTTCAGTGATTCACTGAGTATACTTCGGCTATTTCTGAATCTTTGACAGGCTGTTTTAAAGATGCAAAGAAATCTATTAAGTAAAAGGCGATTTACACAAAATGCAAAAGCTGTTTTCATTCATGCAGAAACTTGTACTAAATAAAAGGGACAATGCATATTTTAGAAATTCCTGTCTTTTTTTTTTTTTTTTTTAACTGCCCTGGCATGATTAGTAGAGACTGTTTGGCTGGAGTTGTCAACTACTAATTGCTTTCTCATCGGCCCAATATTTAACGTGCAATCCCTCTAGAACTAACTGTAAAAGGTAAACACTCAGAATTTTAGGAAGTTTTGGATGGCAATCAGGTGTTAACCCTAGTCTACTCTATGTGAGGTTTATACTTCATCTTAGAAGCTGAGTGTCTGTTGCTCCTTTTTGATAACCAACAAGAGGCAGCGCCTTAAACCTTTTGGCTGCTGTCCTGGATAGAAGAGTTTGGTAGCCCTAGGGAGACAAAATTCTTCAGGCTGGGGCACGCCCAGAGAAAAGCAGCAACACCCTCTCAGCCACTACTCTGTTGCTATGAAACAAAAGACTAGGAAGGTGAGCAAAGCAGGAAGTCCCGCCTTTTAGCCCCAGTTGGCTTTGGCTCCAGCTCCTAACGCACACGCCCACCTGCCCACTCCTTATTGGTCAACTCTCTAGTGCCTTGCATCCTTTCTTCCATTTCCTTTCCTTTTTTACTCATTCGTTCTCGAGTGAATCCACTCTCCCCATTTCCCTCGGGGTCTTTTTCTATTTGGGACACGCGGCGTGCGGGCCTTCCTTTGGGGCCATTGTGTATGGTGGAAGACGTGGACCCGGTGTGGGTGGGAGGACGGGCGCCTCCCGCCTATTGGCGCCGCCCGCTGTCTGGCGGTGCATGGATGTGCGCGATTGGTCCACCCCCGCGCAGCTCCGCCTCCAGCCCCTCCCCACGACTGGGTCTCTGTGTGTGTAGCCTCCAGCGGTGGGGCGTCCAGCGAGTGGTCTCCTCCTCCAGCTAGTGCCGCTGCGGCGTCCCGCGGCCTCCGGGAGAGTCGGGCGGGAGGGGACAGCGGGTGTGGATTGGTCTTCACGGTAATTGTTGCGTCTCCCTGTCTCGGTGGTCTGCGCTCTGGGGTGCTCCTTCCTCGGGAGTGTGCTTCTTCAGTGATTACACGCTCCCTGCCCGGGCTACCCACGCACCCTGACCCCGTACGGGTAGACTCGGACCCGCGCACACGCGTGTCTCTGGACAGATAAGGCGCTGAGAGGCCAGGAGGGAGGGGGCCCGGGGAAGGCTCGACGTTTCTTTCCGGCCAGGGGGCCCAGAGGCAGCCAGGCGAGGGCCACGGAGGAGGAGGAGGAGGAGGGGACAGCCCCGGCTCCCAGCTGCTGTCGCCGCCGCCGTCACAGTTTGAAGAGGGGTATTTAAAGACCGGAACCCCGGCCGGGCCCGGGGAGGTGGAAGAGGGAGTAAAGCCAGACGGGCGGCTGGGATTGCAGACAAGCCGGGAGGTGCGTCCAGCCGGGAGCTGAAGGCGGAGCGCCCTAGACGGATGGGGCTGCGGACGCTGGAGACGCGAAAGGATACTTTGTCCTTTCTGTGTCCACCTTCCTCCCCCCCTGAGGTCCGAAAGTGGCGGGGGAGGGGCCTGAGCAGGGAGAGGGGGTACAGAAGTCTGGAAACAAAGCTTTGGGCAGGCCCCCTGCCCATCTTGGGTGCGATGAGAGAGAGGCAAGGAGCAAAAGAAGTGAACTCTCGGTTCTCTGCCCGCTCTTGTCAGTTTCTCACCCTCTCTTAAAATGAGATGTTTTGTTTGTTGGTTTATTTGGCTCTTAACTTGCGGATGCCTCCTCGCCGCGTCGGTTAACTAACTGTGTTCCTGTGTCCATGTTCATGTGTCCATACTTGGTGGTGGTATTAGCGGGGAATGTCCAAGTACTGAGCCTTTGTTGACAAGAGACGTGCCCCTTAACGCTGCTTTAGAAAAATCCTTACGTTTATATAACTTGGTGAAAACTAACAGTGCGCGGTGTTTGAGGCTCCCAAAAACGTTTCTGGGGGCTTCAGTTCTAGTATTTTCAATTGGGACTAAGGCAAGGAGAGGAAGAACATTGAAGTCTTATCTAGTGGCAGGAAACCTATGTAAATCTTTTTTGCTGTTGTTACTAGTTGAGTATTAATCAAGTCTTCCTTACTTGAGATTTGAGGAGGGATGCATCTTTAACCCGTAGTGTTCCAAAAGCAAATCTAAGGTCATTACTTCTAAACCTGTTGTGTGTAAATATCGAGAGTGCAAATTCACACGTTATTGAAAAGTTGAATTTGGGATTCTGGATTTTCTTCTAACTGATAGAGTAGGATGTAGGGAGTAGAAGTTAACCAGGTCAGTTTTCTGTTGTGTAAATATTTTCATGACCAAGTAACTTTTCTGTTTTAATTCCAGATGGCAAATTCTATGAATGGCAGAAACCCTGGTGGTCGAGGAGGAAACCCCCGAAAAGGACGAATTTTGGGTATTATTGATGCTATTCAGGATGCAGTTGGACCCCCTAAACAAGCAGCAGCAGATCGGAGGACTGTGGAGAAAACTTGGAAACTCATGGACAAAGTGGTAAGTTCTGTTTGACTGTGCCTGTATGTAGTCCTGTTCACCCTGGATATAGTTTCTCCAGTTTCATTTATACTGTTCATTAATAATTATTGTTGTGGCAACGGTCTTTTGATTTGGATTAACCATTTTTCTTACATCCAATTTTGTGTTTTTTGAAAATTTGGATTTGGAGCAATGATTTTTTTTTTTTAACTTTTGTCCTACTCTTTAAAGTTCAAAGTTCCTCTAGTCCATATAACTCAGATATGCAATGATTTTACTATTGGCTGCTCTTGGTTGGTGTATAGCCATAGAATAGTTTGGAAGTGTTCTATCTTATGTGAAGTTGTTACAAAAGAGTGCAAATGAGTAATTTAAGAAGCTTCTGATGGACCGACCACTTATGACAACCACAATGTATGGTGTTGAGAATATTTACAGGGGAAAAAACGCAGATTAGTTCTTAAGTAGGAAAGCAGTATTTGAGAGAGTTTCCATTTTTGTCTTTGAGAATTATCTTCATTAAGAACTTTCTTGTTATTAATGGTAGAGTTACAGTTTCTTTCATCTATTCCATTTTGAAACAGGAAACCTTTTGATTGCACATTGTTTATCGTGAAAGGAAAATTTATGATGGAGGTGGTGTGGCTGAGAATATCGGAAAACCTCTGTGGTTTCTGCATGTTGCTTTCAGATGAACTATAACTTCACAAGTAGAAATAAAGCTGGATGTCAGAACCAGAATTAATAGTTCTTGTTTTTGAAGCAGTAGTACTATCCTCTATATATTGGTATACATTTTAGCACCTTATGGTTTTATTTTCTATATATATGGGGCTAATTATAAATTTACCTGATTTAAGGCTCTTGATTCCTTTATAATTGTGGAAATGGAGGTTTAAAATAGTATTACTTTGTAGGCATGTGATAAAGCTTCCATTAAATCCTATGGTAGCAGTTATCTTTACTTTCATTTGTAAACATTTTTTTTGTGTGCAAATATTTTGCACAAAAAGCCACTGTCAGTGGTATTAGCAAATATTAATACAGGAAGGTGATAAGATTTACTTTATTTTCATTTATCCTTATGGAAAGTACAGATAGATGAATGATAGGCCTGTCATTCTGTGGCTAGTGGTGCTAAATGCAGAGCCAGAATATTTTTGCCAGATAAGTATCTTTAGTTTTGGGCTTCATTGTGACCTATTTAAGCTCCTGCCAATTTATTCAAATTGTGATATTAAAGTGCTCCAGATGGAATGATGTCATAGTGTTAGAATGACAACTTGCTGCTTGAGGTCAGGTTTTGATTTTAGCATTGTATACTTAAGATTGAAGAGTATGCAGTTGAAAAAATTGCATATATTTGGTAGGCACAGTACTGGGTGTCTTTGCTTTTCTAAAGAGTATGCAAGTGAAGGTCACTCTTAATGCCTAAATCATTATTTGTGTGTAAGAGAAGGAATTCAAAGTTTTTTCTCTAACTTATCTGTTATATGAGTGGGCAAAAAAATGGGTCAGAGTCTACTAGGTTGCTGCTCCTCCCCCTTCACCCTCTTCTTTGAGTGGTCAGAATTTGTACATTTGTGAGCGAACATCAAATGAAAAAGATTTATGTCAGGAAGTGATGAAGTATAGTTAATATAAAGTCATTATTTTCGAAACTTAAAAATGTGTGTAATTTTGGTCTACAACTTATTGTTAAGTTTTACCCACTTTTAATTATTTCACTATGGGTTATAGTAAAATAGATGGTTATTTGATAGTTAAGCTTCTGCCATTGTTTATTTTATTAACCTTTTTGTGGGTTTGGGTTTAGCCCCCTCCATTTGAGAAACTTGATTTACAAGGAAATCTATTATCTGAAGTCTCTACTTAGTGGAACGAGGCTCTGGGTGTTGGCAAAGGTACATCGTATGGTTTTCCATTTGTATTCATTATTTGTCAGTGGTAAAAATTGTTGTGTTTACTTATGAAAGCATCTGTGGGCTTCATGGAAGGAAATTACATACATCATTTTAAAAGAGTTCAGTATGTTTATTGCTACTCTATCACACAGTAATAATAAGGCATTGATAATTACTAATTGGAAATATATTTTATTTACTTGTGTGATGCAGACGCATTCCCCACATGTGTTTATCTTTTCTTCTTTGTCAGTGGTGAAGGAAGTGGTTCGTAATATCAACATTGTCCTAGTGATTACATCAGGAACTTTATTATTAGTCCAAAAGTTAATCCCTTGACACATTACCTAACTGTTTTGTAAAATAACTGCAATAGTATGAGGTTAGCTTGTGAATAATAGAAAATCATAACTTTCATTTCTCACTGGAAGGAAGGGTAAAAGTGTTTTGTTAGCAGTTTTTCTTTGTGAAGCCTTTTCAACAAGAGCAGATCTTAGAAGTATAAATAAGAAAACAAGCTTTAAGTTTAGCGTATCTCAGCTGTGTACAAAATAAAATAACTCATTTTACAGGAGAAATGAAGCAGTCTGAAATTGTAGGAGACAATTCAGTAAGTGTATAGTTTCACCAGTTTCTGGCCTCTAGAATGTAAAACAGTCAACTGAGATTCCAGTTCCAACTAATTATGTTTTCAGAGGGCAGGCTTTCTATACAAGGTCACTGAGAGTGGGAGGGAGTAATTACTCAGTTGTGTTCCTTACAAGATGTAAAGTGTTTTGTAACAAAACTTCAGTTGCATAGAGTGAGCAGAGTACATTTACTGAGAAAAAGAATAGTAGCATATTCCAGAACATCTCATTTAGACATATTTTCTGGCCTTAACTCTAAATGTCAGTCAGTGTAAGTCAGTAGCTAACTCCAAACTCTTCAAGTTAGTGATGCCTGTCTAATACAGTCACAGAGCTATTACTTGTGAATACAGATCTGGGTTCAAATACACCCGAAATATGGAGTCTGTTCTAAAGCTATTGCAGAGACGGGGTGTCTTAAACACTTAATAAAAATTTATGGAGGGCCTACTACTAAGTGCTTAATACTGGAGATGCAAAGCTAGATAAGATATAACTCTGCATTTGATCTGCCAAGGAATTCAGGGACCAGAATCAGAGCTAGGCATATAAATGGATAATTGCCATGAAGCATGGAAAGGGCTATAATACAGACTTACATAAAGTACAGTAGTAGCAAAGTAGAGAACAACCACCTTGTTTTTCTGGCCACTCTTTAGACAGTTGTCTGTCTGGATTCTACTGGCCCTGCCTCTAGGAACACCATTATCATATTCTTGTTGGAAATATCAAGGTGAGGGTAAGGAAATGATTGCTAATCAGTATGGTAGGAATGGTGATTTATTAATGTGAGGTTCCTGAGCATGGTTTTCACAAACATCTTAGCCAGGTGATAAAAATGGAAGAAACAGTTTTCTATCTAATAGATACTAAATGTACTGAGTATATGTGGCTGTTCAGGAAATTAAAAAATAATTAATTTAAGCCAAAGAGCAAAGCAAGTTGAGTACCTGCCTACATTTTGTCTTATTGTCATTGTCATTTTTTGAAATTACATTACTGAAAGAGTTTTAAAAGCCTTTAAAAAGTGATACCAAACAGCTTTTTGTTGCCTTTTACCCTCAATATATTTAGTATTACATTTGCCCAGCTTGGATATAAATCATTCCCTATCTTTATAATTTCACTGTGACCATAATATATTTTAAAGTTCATCAATCAAAGATGCTTCGTTTATTTGCAACTATTTAAAAAATTAGAAAATTCTTTTCTAAGTTGAATTCTTCATACCTCTGAAAAATATTGCAAGTAGAGTAACACTTAGATTTTAATGCCTATTGTTTGTGTTTGTTGGGTTTGAGAATATCATCTTTCTTGGGCCTTCAGGATAGGGAATATCATTTATTTGAATTATTCTTCATTTATTTTCTTAAATGAAATTGTTTTGTGTTAGAAGAATCATGGGCCCTAGTAGACTTGGAGAGATAACACATTAAGTGTCTGGGCAATTTTGTTGAGTACTAAGTTAGGTTTTGAGTTTGTCCTTAAATGAAGTGATTTCACAGTTTGCTACTTATCACTTCTAGGAAAAGCTTTTGATAAAATAAAAGATTTAAAGTAATCCTTCTAAGAGTTACCTTGGTTTATCCTTGTGGTATAGGGCATACACTTAGTAGAAGCCTTAATCACTTAGTAATCCTTTAACTTGTACAGAATTTTAACCATTTAGATTTTGAATCAACTTCTTACTTTCTTTCAAAATTCTTTATATGCTGTCTGTTGATTTCATAATTCATTTATCATCCCAACTTTAGAGAGAGAGATTTATAAATAACCATATCATCCTGTAGAATAAAGTAGTGCTATAATGTGGTATAAACAAAGTGTTGTGACATAGTATTCCATGGGGGTGAATCTTGCTTGCTGGGGGTGAAGAGTTGATGTAGAATGCAGCATGTTGGAGGTCCTACCCAGCTATTAATTTGTATGTTTTGGATTCCAGTAAAGTAGAGACCATATCAGGCTGAAGGAATGATGGGTAAAGGGAGATTGTGGAGTGAGAGAAGGTAAGTTAGAGGAAGATGAAGAAGCTTTGACCATTCTGTCAAGGAATTTGGACTTTGGCAGATAGAGAACCATTGAAATCCTTCAGCAGAGGGAGAAAAAGTTAAGGCTATGGTGTGATAGATGACTCTCTTGAATCTACAAAGAAGATTTAAGAGAAAAGAAACTTAAACATAAGAAAAGTGATCAAGAGGAATTAAAACAGACTGTGCAGGAAATAATGGAGGACTAAGAGAATTGACTATAGGTATGGCAAATGTTGGTTCAAATGTAGGAGGTATTTTGGAGGTAATATCTATAGGTCTTGGTGACCCTTCAGAGACAGGATGAAAGAGGTGAAGTGAAAGTGACTTTTGAGGTTTTAAGCCTACTTGATTCTGAAGGCAGTGATGCCTTTAATGATATAAGGAACATAGGAAGAAAAAGAGGAAGCTTGGGAGTTGATGCATGTTAAGTTTGTTTTTGGCCATGCTGGGTTCGACATGCCAGAGTGAAATCCATTTTGAAGTCAGAAAATTGAATGTACAGTTCAAGAGAGAAGTTGAAACTAGAGGTATATGTTTGGTAGATATGCCCGTAGGGGTAGTATTTCAAGTTATTGAATAACAAGAGATTTGCAAGGCAGAGTGGAAGGTGAGTCAGAAAAAAAGTCAAAGATTGGAATTTTTGGCCATATATCAGTATCTGTAATTAGATGGCAGTGAAGGAGAATGAATCCCTCTAGAACAGTGAGTGATGACAGAGGTAGGAAAAGAATTAGTGCATGTTGATTTCTTGGGTAGAGACAGCTTTAATAAGGAGATAATTTCAAATTCTGAGAAAATCAAGTTCAAGTGGAGAAAACCAGGTAGTATGAAAATTTAAGAAGTCATTGAATTTCATGAGTAGAGGCCAGTTGAGCTTTCAAAGTAGTTTCACATATGTGATAGGGCTAGGTTAAAAAGAGTGTGTGGATTATTTAAAGATTATTCTAAAAGTGCAACAACTAGTGAGAGAAGAAAGTTATAGTTTGAGGGTTTGAGCAGAGCATAACTTTAAGTGTGAGTGCCATAGGAGAGTTTCATAGATTGAGGGGAAGGGATGTAAGCAGGGATTGATTTAAGGTGTAAGGGAAATAGAAATTGATAAAGCATCATCGTAGATTATAAGAGTGGGAGGGAAAGGCTAAGAACAAGTGGAAGAATAAACCCTTGGTAGAAAACTAAGTTGCACTTAGACAGAATGGATATAAGGAAATCTAGAGAAGTTTTGAGGGAATTTGTAAGTTTATGTTGGGTTGTCAGGAAGCGATTTAAGGTATAACATTTAAAATGTTTAAACCATATTTTAAAATTCTGTGTTATAGAATAAGCAATATATATTTTAACCAGTCTTCTAGTAATTAAGTGGGTAAATAAGTAAGACATTGCAATGGAAATCAGTTCTCATCTTGTACATTAAGGTCATCTTAGAAACATGCTGTGACTTAATGCCAGGATGCTATTTTTATCTACTCTGCTTGGGCATGTATTTAAGGATTTTTAACTTTTAAAGGGTTTTTAATTTTTTTTATGGATTTGTAATTGCTAATTTTTTTCCTAATGATGAAAGAAGCATTCTGAGAATATCCGACTAAACTTTTAGCTCTTTAACATATTAATGTTTAAGTAATTGTTACGCTCATTCTTATTATCTTTCAATAGCAATAACAAAAATAATTATTAAGTTAAAAATTTTACCTGTTAAAAAAATTCACATTATGTGAGTACTGATGTATTAATTCCTCATTAAGAGGACTACCCTGAGCTTATTAGCTTTATTTGCTGCTTTTCTACACAAAACATTTCAGACTTTTTAAGGGTTTAAGGTAGAATGAAGAACTTTAGGAGCTAAAAGAGTTCGTAATTATACCTGACAAATTTGTCAGTACTCATACCTTTGCAAAACCCTCAGCGATTTTGCCATTTTGTGGTATAATATAAAATATGGAAGGAGAAGAAATCTAGGAAGTAGTGACTGCCAACTATGTGCCAGGTCTTGTGCAGAGGACTTTACATTTTCTCTTTTAAGAATTAGAACATCCTAAGAGGTTTCCAGTTGAAGAAGCTAACTCAAGATTGTAAAGCTAGTAAATGGCAGGGCCACATCCTAGGTTTGTTGGATTCTAATGTCTAATAGTATGAAGATTCAAGCACACTGATTCGTGGAATAATATGATTCTACCTCTTTCCATGAGAAGTAAATCAGAAGTATCTTTACTCTCTATATTCGATATGATCAAATTCTTTTCCAAACTTTGTACTAAATTTTAGGCAGATTTATTCAACATATCATAGATTTCCTATTTGTAATACTACCTTACTTCTTCTGAGAGGTTCTTTCTTTGTTCCTTCCCTCTTATTCTTTTTTCTGTTTATCAAATATTTATTGCACATCTGCTATATACTAGATTCTACATTAGGTGATGGAGCTAGATCAGTGTGATTAAATAGAGTCTCTACCCTTAATGAAGTTTCATTCTCATTTGGAAGGAAGATAGTGAGTAAATGAATACAAAATTGACGTTTTAATTACTACTAGTTAATTATTTAATGGTGCTCCTTGAATCTCCTTGAATCTCACCTTGTGGTGCTCTATCTTGTAAAGCAGTGGTTCCCAACCTTTTTGGCACCAGTGACCGGTGCTCCTTTGAGAATCTAATGCCTGATGGTAGTTTGAGATGGAGCTGAGATGGTGATGTTAGTGCTGAGGAGTGGTTGCAAATACTGATGAAGCTTCACTTGCTTGCACGCCACTCACCTCTGGCTGTGCAGCCCATTCCCTAATAGACCATGGACCCACACAGGTCTCTGGGCATTGGGGACCCCTGTTCTAAAGAAACCTTCATTGAAAACCATAAAGGGATTGGTAGTTTCCTCCAAATCCTACTATAATTAATATACTAGACTCATAACCACTTTTATATGCTGACCTTGTTTTGCCCAACTGATACTCTATGTAGAAAGAGTTTGTATTTTTATACTTTTTACATTTTATATACATATACATATACATATACATATACATATACACATACACATACATATACATATAGACATATACAATATAGACATATACATGGAGGTCTGCTTACAAATCTTTAAAAACTTTTAAACAAATACAACAGGCAGTTGTAGACTGTTGTAGGGAGAGTGCCTGACTCTTAGGTCTAGACTTCAGGGTTCTGAGCAGTAAACTCAGCTAGGTTCCACTTCTGAATTCTGCTGTTTTCGTGCCAGAAGGAGGGAGTTGGTCTTGGTGATCTTTAAGGTCCTCTTTAGCAATCTCTGAAATCCTTTAAGTTAATGACTATAATTGTATTTTTAGCCAAATTCCAATATTGAATGCTTTTCCTTTTAGTTTTAAAAAGCAAAGAGTTACATTGCTAATGGACCAATCCTTTCATGGACCCTTCGATGTCTTAAGAAATTCATCATTGTATAATATGGCTGCAGATTTGTTCTTTGTGTGAGCTCTTCTGTGTTGAGGCCCACTTTCATTCTAAGGAGTGACTTAGATATTTCTAGAAGAGTTCTAAGTTACTTGAATCTGAACTTGAATCTCACCTTGTGGTGTGCTGGATTTTTCTCCTTAATATATTGCTTTTAGAAAAGCAGTTTTTCTTTCCCTGGCTTTCACAGTTCCTTGCACATAGCGGGCACTCAATAAATATTTATTGAAATGAATTGAATTTGACCTGCTTAGAAGTCATAGTCCTGGTGTAGGGTTATTCATTTTTGACAGGAGCTGTCATTAATCAGAGTTTAATACTAATCCACCTGATGAACTACATACTCAGTGCCGTATGGTAGTACAGCATTGTATGTAGCAGTTTCCCAAGTACAAATTTAGAAAACTGGCCTAAAAAAGCCTTGATGAACTGACTCTATCCTATTTCAGATCTACTTGTACCACTCACCCATGGGTTTCCTGTGCCCTTATAATTTTGAATGACTGCATTGACTGTTCTTTTCACATACCCTACTCACTAGTGTCTCTCAAGCCTTTCACTTACCCTACTAATTAGTGCCTCTAAAGCCTTTGCACATCCCTTTGCTTAGAATAGTGCTGTTACAAAGTTAGATATGCTTTTCTTGACACTCCCATGTAGATGTGAGTGAGCTGCTTCATTTCTCCTCTAACACATTGTACTCTCCTCCTTTACTTTACTCAGATTCTCCTGTAATTCTTTTCTAAGCCACTGGTCATTTTCACTAGAAAACTCCCGTAGGACAGGTCCGTGATTTATATCTTTCTGTATTCCCTAGGGTCTGAAACAATGCTGACACAACATTTGTGGAATTAAAAAAATGGGTCCTGAAATTCATGTAAATTTGCAAATGGAATATAGTAAAGATGTAAATGAATTTAGTCAGGGATCATTAATTATATGGGCCTGATTCTAATTAAACTGTGATATAGTTAAATTGTGATATACAGCCTGAGATTCAGAAGATGCAGGCTCTTGTGTTGGATTAATGACTTTTTAATAGTCCCTTAATCTTTGTAATTTTTAGTTTCTTTTATTTGAAAATGAATGGATTGGACAGGATCTTTACTAAGATCCCTTAGAGCAAGAATTACATTGCTCCTAAGTTAATTATCGAGAACTAGGTCTCTTCTGCCAGACTCCTTGAGGAAAGAAGTATATTCTAGTCATCTATAATTTCCTGGTGCAAAGCTCACTAAGGATCTGGTATAGTAGTTATTCAAACAGTGTTACTGAATAAAGCAATAAATTCCCAGAAAGAATTACGATTTAAATAAAGCAAATGAGAAAGAGGTCAGGTAGAGAATAGTAAATTAAAAATGGGTACAATTTAAAAGAATCTATTAAAGAACAGTTATTTGGAATGTCTGAAAAAGTGCCTGGGAGAAGTTTTTTATTTATCGGCTAAAATATTCACCAGTGGAAGAAATGAAGTTGAAACTGCTTAGCCCCCTAACTACAAGCTAATAATTTATCAATCTGTGACATGTACCAAGTTTTTTATGTTGCTGAAATTAAACTGTGCCTGCAGTAGGATGTTGGTTGTGATATTTTTGAAATTTGTGCATAGTTATGATACTGTCTTTTAGTTTTAAGAACTGAAAAACTATATCCTGTTTCAACCATAATTTTTTAAGTCATTGACATATTTGTGACTTCATCAGTCCTTAGGGGAGAGTGAGCTTTTCTGATTATAAAAAAGTGTCACAAAGATAAAAAGTGTATAAAAGCTTCATCGGCTCTTTTAACTATACTTTTATTTTTAAAAATCGGCATTATTTAATAAATTATTTGCCAGCTAAACCTTTCTATTTCTTTAGGAGATCAAAATAACATTTTTACATTTAAACTATGCCTATACCTTGGGGTTATTGATTTGAATACTAATATAGTTCAATCATGAAATCAAAGAAGTAGTATGATCATACTATTTGTGTATTACATATAAGAAAAGTATTCCAGAATCAATCAACCAAGCCATCTACACATTCATTTATTAATTCTGTACTATAGGCTAGATGTTTCTATTTTAGACACTGTATACGAAGGGGAGGGAGATACAAAAATGCTCCTAGTTAAAAATGCCTTCAGTGAGAAATAGTTGTCTTAAATTAGGAGCTGATGCTTGATAGTTTGAGCAAGATTTTTCTCCCCACAAAGGATGACATGGTTATTGATTAAAGAAAGCCAGTGAGATAGCAAGTTTAAGAGTATCTTTTTTTTTTCCATTTGTTGTTTCCTTGAGTTTTGTTTGTGGTTCTTGAAATTCTTATTGTTTAACTGCTTTCTATTTGGCTTAGGTACTTTTATGAGTCCACAGCTGTGGATCCATGTTTTATGGAACCTGAAATTTGGAGTGGTCCTTTTAATAAAAAATAAAACAAATATAAAAGTACAAATATAAAATTGAATATGAAGATAAATTCTTTTAGAACAATAAAGTCATAAAAAGCTATAAAATTAAAAAAATTGATAAATCTATAAACATAAGAGAATCTCAACTGTACATTTTATACTTTGTCACTCTTCCATTGTACACATATACTTCCAGTTCTGGGTACCACTGGATACATTCAGATGACCAGATTTGACCTGGACCTCTCTTCTGTGCTGGACTAGTCGGTAACATAAATCTTTGAAGTATTCCTGAAGTCATTCTTTTATCATGACTGCTAACAATAATTTTAACTAGTTGAGGAAGTGATTATGCACTTAATATGTACCGTCTGCTAAAGCAAAACTAAATGTATCATCAACTCAAATTCTAGTTAGCCAGATTCCAAAATGCCCATGGCCACTCCAGTGCCACCCAACAGAAAATTAAGTGTGATGGAAAGAAAACCATACTGGGGGGGGGGGGGAGGCAGAAACCTTAACAAATTGTGTTTAAAATATCTTGTTCTTGAAAATTTAATGATAACAAAACTATAATGAAAGCCTTAGAAGAGAGCTAAGTATCCGAGGGACCCTAAGTTTATGCTTCACTAGCTTTTCAGTAAATCTGCCTGTATGGGTGCATTTTTACCTTTAAGAGTGTTCACCTTTACACTATATATGGTTTTGTGCAGTTCCCAGTGATTTCATTAAAAAATTAATTGGATGGTTTCTTATGCCCTGGTTCAAGGGATAAGAATGAGATGTATTAACTTAATTTTGACTAAATCACATGAACATGTGGAAGTGAATAAAGTAGTTCAATTACTACCTTTTCTTGCTAGCAGAAGATATTTTCAGTTCTGCAGGCAGCCCTAAACGCTTCACTGGTTGGGTAGCACCTGATAGAAAGAATGAACCGTCATGTAACACATGTTTATAGAAGTGGGAGGTAATATGGGGAGGTGGAAAAGACTCACTCTGACCTGACACCCATTTACTACTTCATTTTTTCAGTTATTAAAATTGTACCTCTTTGTTTTATTCTCCTTAGGGTTATTAATTCAGTTATTAAAATTGTACCTCTTTGTTTTATTCTTCAGGAATACTTCAGGTATTCATGGTACTGACTAGTCCAGCACAGGATATACCAAAACATTAATTAAAACCTATGAAAGCATTTTAAACAGTAGTTAAATATAGTAAAATAATATAAATATGAGACATTGGTTATCAGCAGAAGAGGCTTGTTTCTTCATTTTTGTTTAAAAAAGAACGTTAGTGGTATGCAATAATTAACATTCTGTAGTTCTATTAAGCCATAAGCAATGAAACATTGTAGAAGAGAGAGTGAAAACATTAGGGGTTAAAAAGTAAAGGTATGATTAAAAAAAAGAAAACCTGAAAGGAAGGAGAAGAAAATAGGATTTAATTGTATTAAGATGCAAATTTTTGCCAGTTCTTTGTAGCTAGGCATTAGTAATTTTAAGATCAAAATTTATATTATGGAAAGCGAAGAAATAGAACATATTTCACTAAGTTTCTCAGCTTTTTTATGGAAGAAAGTGTGTGGTTCAAATGAAATGTTTTATTTTTGTCTCTGTTTTTAGGTCAGATTGTGCCAAAATCCCAAACTTCAGTTGAAAAATAGCCCACCATATATACTTGATATTTTACCTGATACATATCAGCATTTGCGACTTATATTGAGTAAATATGATGACAACCAGAAACTTGCCCAACTCAGTGAGAATGAATATTTTAAAATCTACATTGATAGTCTAATGAAAAAGTCAAAACGGGCAATAAGACTCTTTAAAGAAGGCAAAGAGAGGATGTATGAAGAACAATCGCAGGACAGGTAAGAATATTTCAAATTTTATTTCTCTTAGTGTAAAGGTCATTTATGTTGCTTTTTGCTTCACAAGTAGTATAAATGTCACCATGTGTTTGTTTTGGTGGAAATGTCATTTCATTTGTATATTTGCTTTTCACATTATTTAGACCTTACAGTTTTACATACGTTTATGATAATAGTTCATAAGACAGTGTTCTTATTTTTATTAGGCATTATATTTTAGAACTGTTTTAAATTTACAAGAAAATTACTCAAAGCAGAGTTTCCATGTACTCCTCCCTCACCCTACATGCTGTTATTCCTGTTAATATCTAGCAAAGTATGGTATATTTGTTACAACTGATGAACCAGTATTGATACAGAATTATAAACTGAAGTTTGTTCTTTGTTAGGGTCCACTCTTTGTGTTGCACAGTTCTGTGGGTTTTGACAAATGTATAGTGTCATATATCATCTGTAGTACCATATAGAATAGTTTACAGAATCATATAGCATACTTTCACTGCTCTAAAAATGTCCTGTGCTCTATGATTTTACTGTCCTGAGAAAGTCATAAAGTTGAAGTCGTAGCAAATGTAATACTTTCATACTGGCTTCCTTCACTTAACGATTTAAGGTTTCCCCATGTAAGGTTTCCCCATGTCTTTTCATAATTTGATAGCTTATTTATTATTATCATTGAATAATAGTTAATTACATGATATACCACAGTTTATCCATTCACCTACTAATAGATACCTTGGCAATTGTTGATAAAGCTGCTATAAATATTCATAAGCAGGTTTGTGTGGGCATAAGCTTTTAGCTTATTTGAGTAAATACCTTGATCTTAACGGTAAGCCTATATTAGCTTTGTAAGAAATTCCCAAACTGTCTTCCAGAGTGGCTGTGCCACTTTGCATTTTCACTGGCAATGAATGAGCATTTCTCTTGCTCCATATCCACCAGTGTTTGATATTGGAGACACAGTCTTGATTGAATGTGTGTGTGTCATAGATGTGGGTAGGAGATGTGGCTTCAATTCCCAGTGAGAAACTGGAGTGAGGTGTCAAAGACTGCAGTGATATTAACTGACTTATTTTATAGCCAGAATTCTTGACTTAGAGACTTCATTAAAGTTTGTTTTTTTGGCTATTTCAGTGTTCAATTTTATGGTCTATTTTAAAGCAAATAAAGAAAATAATAGAACTTTTCACTTCTGTGATATTTTAACAATATCTAGAATATTTACTAATAGTGATAGTCTATTTAGCTGTCAAAACTGAAAAACTTATTAAAAAATATAATGTCAACATAATTTAAGGAATTTTTAAGACACTTAATCTCTAGATTCTGGAGTTGTCTATTAGTACCAGCCAAATAAATAACCCAGAATGAGTAAAACCTTCAAATTCAAACATAGCAAAACTCTCTACCAAATGTAAAATGGCATAAATGTTTACTTATTTATAATTTGCTCTCTAAATTAGCAATGAAACTTAAGATAATCATAGGAGTCTAACTGCTTATGTAACTGGGCCCATCACTTAACATTCTTGGACCACAGTTTACACATCTTGAAGGTGGTAAATCTTCCAATTGCCTTTTAGCTTTAAAGCTCTAAGACTCCAGGACTACCAAAGGGAATTTGAATTGCCACAGGAAGCCAGATGTAACGTAGATACATATCACAGAGATCGTTTCTTATTATGGACCTTTCAAAAATGACCAAGGTTACGGGAAGCCAGACGTTTATATTTAAAACTATATTTTTACTTTGTAGTTCCTCCATTGATCTAATAAAACTAAATTGTTTAAAAAATATATTTATAGTTCTTATTTGGATTTAGTAGCCCTGAAATTCTTTCTGGTCCAACAAGGTAATATATTCAATTTTCCATATTAGGGTATCAGGACAGTGAGAAAGTGTATAACTTCTAGGTCTAAGAATTTGAGTTGATACAGAGTTTTAACTGAATGTCCTAATACATTGTGTGGTAAACTTGTATCCTACTTTTACATCTTTTTTAGTAACTTCAACCATTTTCTAACTCATTGGATATAACAACCATTTTATTTATAAATTTTGATATTTTGTGATTTTTATATGGGAGCATATCATAGGGAATTCTCTATAAATTTTGGTTTATTGTTCATAGATGATGATAGTTTGCATCACATTGAGGTAACTCTTTAAATTGTGTTTTAAGTGTCCAAGTAAATTTTGTCACTCTCCTTAAATTCAACCCTAAGAAAAAAACGTGTATTAGTTTCTGTGCTGGTATAGTTTATTTCTAACTGGATTTTACTGTTATTAATGTCCCATTTTCTGATAGTATTCTGTGGCCAGCTGTGTTTATGCAAAATTTAATTTGATAAATATCTAATCATAATTTATAATATACTCTTCTGTAACACTGTAACAAGGACATAGATTTTTTTATTTATGTTTCTTTTGATAGTAATATATTTTTACACATTTGCTTCTAGCTTCTCTTAAGATTACATATGCAAACTGAGGCAAAAGTGTGCCATTGTATATGGAGCTCTTGGGCGTTTTGTTTTATAAAATATATATTAAAAAAACTTCTTAGAATGTTCTCATGGTCGTTAGGCAACAGAATATTCTATTTAGTAGAATGATTGTTAGCTAACATGTATGAAGAACAATTGGGAATATTATAAATTCTCTGAACAATCTTTTTTCTGTAAATGTCACTAAGGACATTAATATTATTAAACTAAAAATGAAGGACAGTAATAGTGGAAATAGTAATTTGGAGTTAATTGACTAAATCGGTAATGCCTTTAGTGACTTGGTACTTTATTGAATAAAATTGTGCTAGATGAGTACATGAATCAAAATATTTAATTTAATGTTCCTGTTGTATCAAAAATAAACTTCTTTGTAGATTTGTTTTAAATGTAAGGGCAAATGGGAAAAATTCAGTTATCAAATTTTGAACTAGCTCTGTTTAATTGATTGCTAAAATATGAGTAGCCTGAAATTTTAAAGCAATTTCACATAAATGTGATAAATATAAGAATAGAAAAGTAAATCTAGCAAATGGCATGCAGTGTATTTTCTGTGTAGAAGGCAAGAGGTAGAAATTATAGTTAGATAAATTCATTTGCTACTGAAATAGATATTAATGGCACATAGTACAAGCCTGTTGCTTTGAGAATAGGTAGACTGATTTCTGGTAGAAGCAGGCTGCATGCCTTGCTCAACTTTTACAGTAAACCTCTTCCTTCTCTGGTATCACTTTTCTCAAATTTTTTTTTTTTCCATCCCACAAACAATTGAACCTCACACTCAGTTGGTGCTTCTCCAGCTGAGTGTCCAAACCATTTTGTGCTGGCATTTCTGGGAAGAGCAATTCAGTGATTTTTGGCACACAGAAAAGTTTTGGAGCATATGGTGGTGTGGGGTTTGGGAATTTTATAGAGAAGGGTAGAATTTATAGTTTCAAGCACAAAGAAGAGGAGAAACTTTATATTATATTGCTTAAAGTTTTAGTGGGAAAGGAAAAATAGCTGTGAAGGAAGTTGGTTATGGCTGATTAATGTTAACACTGGTGGAGATGCCTTCAGGGATTTGAGTGGCAGTTTTACCGTACAATCATTTTGATAGTAAAATGTACTCTTTCATATAAAATGTTATGTATTAATCACCAGCCTTGCAAGGCCTGGTGTTGGACAGTTTTTAAGAAGACATAGAGGTGATGGCCTAATAATATTCAGATTTTCCATATTTTAGAAGTGATTCAGTGAACCAGAGTGCTACAAACCATTTTTTCCTTCCACACTCTGGTTTATAACCGCTGAAACAAAACCAAAAGTCAACTGAGGTGGAAAATAGCTCCTTGTTTGATAACCTATCTGTGAAGAAAATAAAGGCTTTTTAGATATTCATGCTAGAACACAATGCATAGATGTCTCATTATTATTATCATTTCAAAGCTCTAGACCATTTCTTACACACATGTGTTGTAGAAAACAAATCATACTTTGCATAGCTTGCATAATAATGCTAATTCCAATGAAGAGGATTTTTTTAAGGTGAGTTAAAATTTGTTATTAAAAAATTAGCTCTAGAACATACTAGCTTTTATTTAAAATCTTTGAAGAAAAAACCTTTTTCTCCATTGACTGAACAAAGAAAAATGTATAACTTGTACATTAATAAAGTATCTTTCCCCCTAAAGGACTACAAATAACTGTGCTTGATGTTTGTATCTGTGTTGTAATTTATGAGAGTGTATACCAAAAACATTTTGGAACTTATGTAAAGATACATGGTTAAGTTAAAAGTTGTCAAAAATATTTACAACAACAATAACAATAAAAGCAACAACAAAACTCAAAGCTGCAAACAAACCTAACTTCTTACCTCATACTACTATATGACCAACATTGCTTTGGCATTATTGTTGCATTTAATTTAAATGTTTAAATTTGTATAAATACAAAAGATTTTGATTACATGGTCATTGAAGTAGTTTTGAAATTCCTCATGGATGTTCATTTTAGCCACATAAAGAGATTGATCTGATTGCAAAATCGGGGCTTTATGTAATAGTTTTAATTATTACTGGACTTCATGGGTTAATGGCCTTATTTATAGTGTTACTTAGTTCCACCTTTTCTCATAGGCATTCTGTACATTGTGAGAAGGAAATGAAGAAAGTATGCTGTTGAACTGAATTCAGGAATCTCATGCTCTGATGCCATTTTTGTTCCAAGTGTTCTTTGTAACCTTGGTCAATTTCCTGACTCCAATCTATGTTTTTTCAGCCTTTAAATTATTTTCTGGCTCAGATATTTCAACGTCATAAAAGGAAGAAGTAGTTTGTTTCAGACTAATGCTGTTGTTGCTACATCTGTCTATTAATTTTTCAAATTCAGTAGTAGTTTATAATAATATAGATTTTGTTATTACAATAGTCATTTGTAGGATAATTAGTCTTAGAGTTATATCTTTTATAAATAATTTGTGCACTATTGAATACATTCCATTCTATGAAATATCTACTTAATGATGCATGAGAGAGAATGGTTTATACTCATTTTAAAAATAATTTTACATTTAAAGAATTGGCATTGTCTATTTCTCTTATTTACAAATGGTGAAAATGGCAGTGCTTTTGCATTTCATGAGGACAAAGGACAATTTACAAGTAGAACAATATGATTTCTAAATAAATCAAAATAGGTTACTGACCTTTTCTGAACCTATTTTAATATAAACGTATACAGTTATTATTTTAATTTTCAGTAGAAGACTAGAGGAATCAAAAGATTAATTTTCAATATTTTAAAATAGTAATATATAACTTCAATTCAGAGGGCAAATCATTTTAAGCAGAAGTATGTCTGCCAGGTAGGAAATTGAGTTTTCTTTAGAAAACTTGAACATCTTTCTGAAATTGACTTCATAAATGAATAAAAAGCATATTGTCTTGATAAGAATGTTTTTATTTATATTTCAAGCATATGGGAGATGTGAATATGCTTTTCTAGTTTGAAAATGAGGGGGCTTAGTTCTTTAACACATTATGAAAGTAGAGACCACAAGAGTTATTTGAACAATTGTTTTCACGTTAAACAAAGAGAGTCTGTTAGAGTGGGCAGGTGAAAACTTGAAGAATATTTGACTGTTAGGCACTTTATGGCTAACTGTATCCACGCTGCTTTGCTAACCAGATACAAAGTAATTTTCTTGTTGATTTTCATAAGTGAAAAGTGAAAGGGGTTTCCCCAGCAGTTTGTTCTATAGGGTACATTTTCAAAATATAAATTCAAATTATACAATTATAACTTAAAACTAAATCCACTATTTTTAAATAAAATATTTACATTTAATCCATTTATTTGCTCTTTATTTTACTTACGTTTTTTCAACCCTGTCTTAATACTATTTAGCCCCTAACTCCTGGTTTATTGGCTATTAAAAAATTAATTGCAATTCATTTAATTTCCTTCCAAGTCAAATCATATATTATACTTATGATATTTTGATTTTAAAATTAAAGTATTTTTTATTGCAGTTTAGAGTGTATCAAATGTTTATAAATTTCTGAGTGTGATAACTATTATATTGTAAGATAGTAAGCCAACTCACAAGACTCAAGTGAACTTGGCTTTATGGTTGAATACCTTTTATGTTTTCAATCTTATGGCAGCTTATTAAAATTGATGTTTTCAGCAAATATCTGGTGACATTTAAATTTGATAATTAAAATCCAGAAGCACTTAAGAAAGAATGCCTGTTTTTAGTTTCATAATAACAATACTCCCACAAAGAAGATTGATGAATGATGTTTTTCAAGTGGCAGATTTGTTATTTAAAGAAAGCTCCTTTGGCAGTTTCTTACAAAACTAAATTAAAGTCTGTTTATAAAACAGACAAGCTGCAGTGATAATCCTATAGCCTGAGGAATGCTTGAAATCTAGCCCTAGAAGCATCTTTTTAAACCAGAGATTTAAAAAAAGAGTGGAGTTTCCTGGAATCTAAACAGATTAACATCTGGCACTAATTGGGTAGGTCATAAAAATATATTGCTGTCTGACTGTTTTGAAATAAAGTGATTCAGAAATACTATTTTCTAAGCCCATTTTAAGTATTACTCTTTAGTCTTTTCCGAGCATGAATTCTTGTTTGAATGTATTTATATGCATACAGTTTGTTGGATACACATATGAGGTCATTACAAGAGTTACCCCCTTATAGATTCAAATAATAGAGATTGAAGTTGCTTGCTTTGTTTAGTTGAACCATTAAACTGAAAGATAATTTCGATTTATTACTGAACTGTATTGCTTTTAATGTCTGATCATGTGTCTGATCACAAATGTGTGACAGCATTAGTTTCCTAGGATTGCTGTAGCTAAATACCACAAATTGAGTGACTTATACAATTTATTTTTTAAGTTGATTAACAGTTCTAGTCTAGAAGTCTGAAATGAAGGTGTCAGGAGGGCTATTTTCCCTTCCAATCCTCTAGGGGAGGATGCTTCCATGACTTTTAGCTTTTGGTAGCCCCATACATTCCATGGTTTGTGGCAGCATAATTTCAGTCTCTGTCATCCCTGGTGTTCTATGTATGTGTTCAAATTTTTCTCTTCTAATAAGAACATTGGTTATGTTGGATCAGGGCATAGCCTAATGAATTTATATTAACTTTATTACATCTACGAAAACTCTATTTTTAAATAAAGTTATATTCATAGATAGGGTTGAGATTAAGATTTTTTAGGGGACACAATTCAATGTGTACCAGTGATAAGTATGGCAGTGTAAAATTTATACTAAAGAGAGAAAACTGAAACTCACTAGAGTGTGTCGTGAAAGTGTGAAAACTTTGGTAGAAGATAATACCAAACAAAATTATTTAAAATTATTTTTAATGACCTGTAACTCAAATATTTTTTACAGTTTTTTCAGGTTTATAATAAAAAGCATGGTGAATTAATTTATTAACTTTTGGGCATACATTGAAAAGCATGGTGAATACAACTTTCATCAATAATAAAATTTTCATATAGATTGACATAAGTAAATTAGTACCTTATTAGAATGTAACAAACATTCTTGCTGATTTTAATGTATATTTTGTGTTAAACTCTGGAGGATTAATTAAAATAGTTAAACATTACTTAAACCATTATTAAATCTGTTTACAAAGGTTTCTGTATTGTAAATTAAAAAAAAGAGGTAGGAGATGTTTTCTGTTTGGTGGCATAGAGAAGGGTACACTTCACATCACTTTATGTCTCTAATACTAAGATAAAAAGTATAAGTATGATTTTAAATTAATATTTTAGAGAATCAATTTAAGGATTTTAGTTTAAACAAAAGTAAATTATTGTCTCTAAAAATGGAATGTTGACTGGGTTAAACCAGGGGTCGTCAAAGTATATAGCGCCAGCTAGTAAATACTTTAGACTTTGCCAGATGGTCTCTGGCAACTATTCAACTCTTCCTTTATTATAGAGAAACAGACATTATAGACAATATGTAAATGAATTGGAATGCTGGGTTTTAATAAAACTTTATTTACAAAAATATGGTAGACTAATTTGGCCTGTAGGCCACAGTTTACCAGCTCTTGGCTTAAAATAGAATCTAAATTTTGAATGGTAAAATATTTAAAATGTTTTATCACTATAGACTGAGTGAATAAGTTTCATCAATTAGGACTGTGTTTGGCTAAAAGTAACAATATCTGACCAACAGTAGTTTATATATATAGGTGTGTGTCTGTGTGTGTGTATGTAAAACTCAGTGACGCTGTCAGACATCCAAGCTCTTTCTGGTTTTATAGTCTTGCTTAGTGTTTGGGCTTGTCCTCATTCTAGTCACCTTATGGTTGTAGATCTGCTGCTGCAGCTCCATATTTTTTAAGGCTACAAGACTGAAGAAAGAAGGGCAGTACCACATATGTCTGGGCTCTTTTTTTCATTGATCAAAAAGCTGTCCTGGAACCTTTCTTCCTGTCTTGCTCCCTCCAGCAAATTTCTCTTAGGTCTTCTTAAGCCTGAAAAAATGTGGTGTCCAGAATAGTAAAAACTTTTTGTTTGTTTGTTTGTTTAACAGTGGAAAAGAAAAGCTTTATTATAAGGGAAAGTACACGTCCATATGTGGAAGGGGGCCTGAGCGAGAGAATTGTGGCTCAAAGCTGTGAAAACTTTTTAGTGTGCATTTTTTTTCTATCTTCGTTAGCTTTCTATGAAAAGAAAATATTTAAGAATGAAAGAAAGAACAAAAATACTAAGACAGTTTTATTTCAGACTCATTATCCTAAAAGAGAAAATTCTGTTTTCTTTTTTCTTGAATATTACCTTGTTCTTTTAAATTTTGACTACTGTAAACTTAGATTTAGACCCAAATAATAAAAGCAAGTAATTAGTAGGTAAAGAAGATTGAAATTATGTTTTATACGAATTATATCATCTTTGTTATCAATGTCTGTACCTCAGAGGTAAGTGGTAAATGTTCCACTTTTCTACCTAGAGAAGCTAAATTGAGTGGAAGTTACATGACTTGACAGGAATTGTATATATTCATGTGTGATATGTTTCTAAATGATGTCTCATTACCAGTTGGCAAGAACGAGCATGTAGCTATTGGAATCAAGGGTATCAGCATTGTAAACCCTTTTTCAACTTTATTTTAGGGAGGACTCATTTAAACAATTAGCACATTTTATATTTGAGAAAATGATGTGTTTTCTCATATTTATGAAGCCAGAATTAATATTGTATGTCAAACGGTCAGTAAATGCAACTTTTTTTTTTTTTTAAAAAACAAGATAGCTTATTCATTAAATAAATTCAGGACTATTTATTTAAAGCTTCATTATTTAAGCATGTCTTTTTGTGTCTGTCTCTCACTTTCAGTGTGTGTGTGTGTGTGTGTGTGTGTGTGTGTGTGTGTGTGTGTGTGTGTGTGTAAGGTTGCCTGTGATTTTTTTTAAGCTTTTATTATTTCTCTAGATGAGCAAAGATTTTTTTTTTCTTTAAGGAAATAGGAAAGATTACATAAATATATTCTTTCTGAAATATATTACTGAAAATAAAATGTTGGCTTATTTTGCAGATGCTGTAAACACTTCAGTTTTTATTCTAAAAGCTTTTTATTATTTCATAAAAAGTATTGATTGTCTATGATTGTAACAACATGTGGAACTGTCAAATTTATTCTTTTCCAGAAATTTTAGAAAACTTTAATTTGACTAAAGCTCCTTATTCTGTTTAGCCAGGTCTCATGTATCTCTGATTAAAGTAGTTTTGCATGGATTCGAGTCCTAAGAAACAACAGCTTCTCTTTACCAACTTATTTCTGAGTAATTTTTGCGTATAATTCTAATTTTTATTTCTTCTCCCAACACTTGGATATGTAAAAATTATATTTTTATACAGCAACCTAAGTTTTGAAGTTGCTCATTTATCTCAGTACATTTTTTCTACTATGTCAATATTTGTGGGCCAGATCCAACCTGCACTTTTTTCTGTAAATAATTGTAGTGGCCCATAAACATGCCCATTCTGACTACAGTGACAGAAATGAGTAGTAGACAGAGAGACTAAATGGTCCACAAAACCGAAAATATTTACTATCTGAGCCTTTATTTAAAAAACTTACTTCTGTTTATCCATATGATCTTCTACAGCAGACTTAGAGACTTGGTATTTATAAACATAAATATTTTCTTTGTTCTGATTTTCTTTTCTTCCCTGTTTCTGCCATGAATGTTTTATGAATTACTGGCCATTGTGATCTTCTAAGGGCAATAACATGTTAATGGCAGGTAGTCAGTGATTGAGAACAAAAGCTATATTAGACCCCCATTTTCTATCTTATGTCAGTATTCTGATGTAGATGATAATTTTAAAGTGCAATAAATTTAAAATTTTTTGTAGTTTCTTGTTTCTTGTTTTTGTTTTTGTTTTAAATATACAATATGTCACTGATGTCTTTGGCAGTCATCTAGTTTAGTAGCTTCCGTATATAGTCCATGGACCAGATGATGCATTCTAATCTTCTAGAATGATTAAGTAAGTACCCTGAGTTCTCCTAATGCCCATGTTTTTAACAGTTGTTACCTGAGCATCCGCATTTTCTGATAACCTGTTTTTAGAATCCCTAAGTCAAATCATATGTTATCTCTACAGTTATCAGGGGTTATTGAGGATGCACAGATAGGACTAGATTCTGAATCTGTTCAGATCTCTTCACTTGACTAAGCTTCCTTTATTATATACCACTGTGAAGATTCATTTCTAGTTGTAAATTATTTTAAAGGATTCCTGGGAAAGATAAGTTTCTGCAAGGCCTTTGAAGAAATATTAGAAAACAAAGATTAAAATTCTCTTTGTATATTCTTTCCAGATTGGCTTAATCATTATGCTTAGAATATATCTTTGTGTGCCAGCCTTTTATCCTGCCATGTTCTCTTCATCTTCCTATGTCCCTTTTATTTATGAAGATTATTTCTTATTATTGAACTAAAGCTCATACTCCACTCCCATCCTCATCTTGTTTCAGCATTTTTGATCACTCTAGCCAAAGCATGTCTTTTTCCTGTGACATAGCATTTAGCAAGGCCTTTTATGTGGTACTTAACAATATTTGACAATATATATTTTTAAAATGGTAATAAGATATATCCTTTTAAATGTCTCATAAGTTGTTTAAAGGCAAAAATCACTTTTTGTCCTGTGTATCTCCCATGATATCCAGAAAAGTGCTCCACAGTTAGCGAACACTCATAAAAATATATGATTATTTTTCTGAATTACTGTAGTATTATTTGAAAATTCTGATTCCTTGATTATGGTCTACCGGGGCCTAGAAACAGGAGAAAGTGAGAGAGTGTTACATTGGAAAATGTCTGGTGAAGTATACAAAAGCTATCTTTTAGAATTTGGATGTAAATGCTGAATATAAACTTCTTCAGATTTGGTAGTGAGTGCTATTGATTTTAGAAGGAAAAAATATTCATAAGTGTAGTAATACTGTTATTATTTACTATAGAGTAGGCATACTTTAAAGCAGTTGTAAATTCTGTGTGTATATAAAATGTCCTTAATATAGTGACATTTTTGGATAAAGCTGGTAAAGTTACTATGATTTGGAAGCACTTCTTTAATGAAGTGTTCCTTGTTGTTACCTTTAGCATCTATAAAATATATCCCTGAAAATGTTACAGCTTCATCATTCTGCCTATTTCCACAAACTATTCATGGCAATGAACATATTTCACAGCTCTCCTACTGACTTAGTTCTCCTTCAGAGCTCTTATGAGTGTTTTCACTTCCTCTTATTCTTATTTTAACATTTCTTCAAAGACTGTTTTTGTGTCTGTGCTCTGTTGTATTTATGATTCTGAGTACTCAGGACTTTTCAGCAACTGGCGAATCCTCCAAAAGTCTTATGCTTTCGACATGAATAGTCCAGTTTCATTTGGCATGTAGTATTGACAGAGTGCTTCATCCTCTTTATAGCTTGCTGTGCAGCAGATGGTCGTTATATCATTTATGACTCTTCAGGGAGTGCAAAAATACATGTGCACAAATAAAAAACAGCTTATTATGGTAATCCTCTTGTGTCCTTATTGATGGGGTTCCCTGATACAGATAAGCGTTTTCAAATTTGAAAATTAGTTATCATATTTTAGCTAAGATTTTTTTGTATTTATGTATTTGCTTAACTGCCTTCCCTCTTTCTTCTTTAAAAAGGCAAGGTTGGATGAGTTGAATCTGGTATTCATACAATATATGCTGCTTTTTTTTTTTTGGCTGGCGCGTACCAGCTCTAAAGGACATCTGAGACATTTTGAATATGTAGACAGGGCTTTTAAAGAAAGGAATTGCTGTTCTCTTATATCAACCATGGCAGACTTAGAAACAGACTTTAAAGGAAAACAGAGCCATGTGTGTTCTCACTGTGTATTATTGTTGCACCCCCTCACATAGCTGTTAGGATTTGTCAGCAGTTTGTTTTGACTCACTATACCAAGGTGGGGGAGGTTTTCTGTGTTTTTGTAAGTTAACTAGTGTGGGATGTCAGTAATCTCAACTTTACCACTTTGATTGGCCATGATCCATTCTTTTCCCAGACCATATTTTAGAACTAAAATTTGCCCTAAAATATTTGCCAAATGGTTTTTCTCTTCCTATAACACTGGAGGTCAAAACCTGATCCTTGAGAAATATGCTTTTTGTTTGTTTCATGCTTCTTTTGTGGTGTGTTCATGGTATTTCTAAAAATTAATTGGAAACCTCCTTAAGTTGTTTTTAATTTACCTTGATAGTTTTTATTACATAGTACAATTTAATTTTATTTATTATGGCAAAATTAGGGACACTCTTAAGTCTACATTTCATTTCTTGTGAGGTAGTTTTAGACACATAACCACAGTAGATTGTTTTGACCAGGGATGAGAAAGTCTTTGGTAGCATATGAAAGAGAACTGGGCTCCTGAACTTGACTGAATGGATCTTCTGATTTCAGAAACCATTAAACAAAAAGAAGGTGGCCTAGTCTGATCTGTCTTGACCTGCTGTTTACTGTTTCCTAATAGAAATTGCACTCCAGGGAGTTGGGCAACATGGTGGTCCTAGTACATCTTTGACATGTCTTTAAGGTTAGGAAGTAAAGCTTTATAGATGAGACACAAAAGGAAAACAGTGTTTTCTTTTAGTCATCCAAGGTAACCATTACATTTAAAGATCAATGTAGATGTCTTATGTCTCTGATAACTTTTCATTAGGTAACAGCTCTTTATTTACTTTCCCTACTGTATGTGTGGCATCATTCCAGCAGCAAGTTAAATTCTTCTTTGCATGCGTTTATTGTAAACTGTCATTTATCTGGGATTAAAATAACTAGAATTCTTTTAGCATTTTCAATACTTGATATTTAAGAGAGACATATGGCAAGTAAACAAGATGAGAGGACTTTATTTGCTATATTACAATCTCAAACTACTGTAAAGAATTTTAATTAGATGTTATTTTAACAAGTTTCCAATTCACTGCAGTTCATTGAAGCTTGGAAAGAAGCAGAATGTACACCAAGTATTTTAATATGTCAGCATTCTACTGCATGTGTTGAAAGTTCATATGGAAACTAGTAGGCTATATTTTTAAGAGTGTAAAAAATTCTGGGTCCCAGTGTGCCTTAGAGTAAAACTGTTTTTCTAATGAATTTTAAATAATACCGTTTTAAATTTCTAGTGGTAATTTAGAATCAAGTTGATTTATTTTAAATATTTAAAAATTTATTATATACCTCATTTCTTCTTTTTAGCAAGCTCATGTCCCTTTTTATTCATGCTGCTTCTTTTTAATTCCCCACAGCTCTAATGGACATTTTTCACTATGAGATTATTATTACAAATAAATAATTACAAAAAGTTAATTCAAAATTCAGTTCTTCAGTTTTCACAAAGAACTTTTGTGAAATGACTTCAAATTTTTTTTTTTTTTTTTAGGTTGAAGCTGGTTTTTAGAGCTGTTCATGGTACAGGAAAATAAATTTATATGCAAAACTTTCTCAGGTTATTCTTTGTAGATAGAATCTGTGCAAATAATATGAAGATCTTAAAAAAATTGCTTCTTACCGTTAAAATAAAAATAAAGAGCTTTGAAAAATGTCTGTTACTAATAGTTCATTGAGGTTAACAAGTGATATGCCAAAGGCAGACTGTCCTTCAGTTGCAAAATACTACATAGTTTGTATAACTCACCAGTTCAGGGAACAGCATTCATTTAGAGTTTAATTGGTGAATAAAGAAAGCTTCCAATGGAAGGTCTGATCATTTTTTCCCTTTAAGAATTCGTCAGTGTTTCTGAAGAATATAGAGTCTCTTATGAGATGGTAGTAGTAAAGTTAAAATTGAAAAGTAGCTTTTTTTTTATTAGTACAAACTTAGAGAAGATAACATTAGAATTTTGAAAAATATTTGCATACATTATGTGTTTTTTGTTTTGTTTCTTAACATGAATGAGTCCTTTTTTTTCCCTTCTCATTTTGGGTTTGTAATCAACTTATATAGTGAGTTTTGTGCCAAAAATTGTCTTAAATGCAACATAATATCAGTATTATGTAGTTCATCCCCTCCCCCATTTATATTAATCTTTTGATTTCTCTTCAGGTGCAAGAAATGTATTTGCATTTTCTTCAGCTCTTTCATTAATTTAAGTAACACTTAACATTATTTTATTGGAATAACACTACTATGTACAACTATGTAAGAAGTAATTTCTTGGATTCTAAGTGAAATCCTAGAAAAATTACGATCAAGAAGTCTGCTGTACCATTGTGTTAAGGAGTTTTAAGAACTGTTTCTCCAAGTGAAGTCATTAGGGTAAAAGAAATGCAGAGTTCTGACATTCTTACGTAGACTAAATTTTTCCTGTATAATTTGTTATTTTATTATCAGAGTTTAACCTAGTCTTTAAAAATTTTGTTTTAAAATTCTTGAGCTCATTTTAATGTACAGTGGGGATATTTTGATTGATACAAGTTTTTAAGGATGTAGAATTAAAGATCTCTTTTGCAATAAGCAAAATTCAATAGCAAAATTGAAGGGCTGTTTTAGTGGCTAATTTGAGATGTCCATTTTATTCTGACCCTGGAAATCTTAAAATCGAACTTTCAGTTTTTTAAAAAACAAAGGTTTTACTGAATTATAAAGTTCTCAATCCTTTGGGATACTGGTCTTTCCGTGATTGTTCAGCTGTTTCAGAGGAAACTGTTATATAAAGCTAAGAATTTTCCTTTTTAATTAATAATCGTTAAGATTTTTTAAAAACCTTATCTAAATTATTCATTATTGATATCAGTAGATTTAAAAGAGAAACATATTAGATTTCGGAGATTTCCATGAATAACAAAATTATTTTAATTCTAAGGAAAATGCCTAGGAATCTGAATCTTACTTTTTTTCTTCAAATCAGAATTAAACTCAAATGTTTATACTTACAATTCACCTGGGTACCGAAAACAAATCTTAACTGCATTTCTTATTCAGAAAATGAAACTGATTATAAGCAGAAGGAAAATTTCCTACTGAGTGACTGCAAGTCAAAAGAATTATACAAAAAGTAAAAATCACTAATTTTTTATTATATATTTTAAGTGTTTAATTTTGTCTTTAGTTATAACTGGCCACGGAAATCAATAAGCCTGTTTGTCCCAGAGAAAGGTACTTGGTCTGCTTTCACTGTTCTGCTTGAAGCAAGACTCTGGCTTGCTCTCCAGAACCATCATGCCGAATGAGTTGTAGTTTTCATTTATTGACCTCAAAATCTCTTCTCATTATACAAGACTATATGGTTGAAATGAGTGGAAACTGTGAATGGCAATAACCCTGAGAAATAACATGACAAAAAGCACAATTTATTTATATGAATGGTTTATTATTTATAGTTCTCCATTATCTGCCTTTCTAGCCCTATCTCAAGACAGTTTCCCTCAGGTCTTTTTGCTCCAACCACTTACCATTTTTCAGTTTTTCAGGCCTTTAGGACCTCCACATATCCATAGCTTCATATGCCTGAAAATATTTTCAACTATCTAACTCTTGCTCATCCTTCAGTTCATAACTTAAATGTCAGTTCCTCAGAGAGGCCTATCTTAACTGATCACTCTAAATTATTCTGCACATTATTTTCTCTCATGGTTCTCCATTCTCTTTTACCAGAACCTGTCATAATTTATATGAGGTTCTTTCTTTACCACTCTCTTCCCAGTGCCAACTCCTATTCCTACACATAGTAGGTACTGAATAACTATGTATTGAAAGAAAAAGGGGTGAATGTACACTAATCTCAAGATACTATTTAAGGAACATTATAAAACTTGGCAGGCATGGTTAAACCTATATAGGAACATGAGCTATTTCTGGTTTTTGTTCAGTTTTCTTTCTGGGGATAGCAGGAAAATTTTAATACTTATTAAACAAGAGAAATTTAATTAAATTGGGCTTGTTCATCTTGTATGATATTTCTTTTAATTAGCTGAGGATTATATTTTCACATGACATTTTAGAAAGGATGTAAAAGGCCTTGCAGCCACATGCCATCACTCTTTTGCCTGCTGACACATAATTAGAACCATTATCTAGAATGTTTCAGCATAGAACTAAATAGCACAGAAAGTTCAGAATTGCAAGCAAAATACTTTTCACATATTTAATTGTTTATGTACTTTACTGCTTAAACAGCATATTTAAGTTTTACCAAGAGGCATGAAATTGGAACTCAGTGCATTCATGTTATATTTCTTCTTCATGCCAATTAAAGTAAAATTTTAAACTCCCTATAATAAAGGTGCTATTGAGTAGTTTCTTGGTATTAACTCTTAAGTTAATGAACAAAATATTATAAACCTGTTATGTGCAGAATTTTTGATACCCATCTCTATGAAATGGGTGAATAATAATCAGGTGTTACTTTATACCCTCTTGGAAGAATTGCCATCCTTAATGTCAAATTATTTTCTAAAACATTTATTAATGGTTCCTTATTTCCAGTTGTATCAACGTGAAACTGCTTTTACTAGCATTTTGGCTTCACCCTACTTTCTGAACCATGTTGTCTACCTCCATTCATTACTCAGTATCCCATACTTCCCATACTGCAGTATTTCCTTCTTCCAGCTTTATTTATTTGGTTCCCTTAATTTGAAATAATGTTTTAAAAATACCATGTTACTCTCTTTTTTACTCTTGAATAACATTTAAACTTCAGCCTCATTTATCTAATTTCAGTTCCTGGATTAAGCCAAGATGTTTTCTACTTTGTTGCCTCTTCAGATTGTTTCTTCTTCTTGAAAAGCTGTTCCCATGACTCTTCACATTTTTTAGGGCAGGGACAGCGATTTAAATGTCTGTATCACCTCCTTAGATGGGTCTTCTTTGACCACTTTATCTGAAGTAGATTGTCTCGGCTAGTATTATCAATGTTTGCTGATGGTTTCTTCCTTTTCCTACTTATGTTACCTGTTTTTCAAGGTATAGTTGAAGTTCTTATTCTGGAAGCTTTTTTCAGTAAATGAGTCCTGGAACTTGAGGGTTCCTTAAAAATTTTAATTATTTATTTATTTATTTTATTTTTTAGCTTTGACTGTTTGTCACAACATTGTAGTTGTTAGTATAGAAACAGAGTTCTATCTTGGTTCTTTGCATGTTCTATATCTAGTTGAGGAACACTCAGGATCCTAAGGAGGGCACTTGAGCACACTTGGTGGTCAGAGAAGACTTCCGGTGGAAATTATGTATGAGCTGATGCTCAAAGCTTGAGTAACAGATACAGGCAGGGTGTGAGTCATGGAAGATTTAAAGGAATAGGATGTACATACCTAGCTCAGGAGTATGTGGTGTACTGTGTTGGGTTCTGTGATTTTGGATATCTCGGCAGGGTGGGAATTTGAGGATTTGGGTTTCCTTTTAATGCTTTTTCTCTTCTCTCTGACTTTTCAATTGTGAACATGTTAATGTTTCTAATGGTGGGAGGGGAGAGTATATAGGGGGGAAAATAACAAGAAAGAAAGTTACTCTGATAGTATACCACATCATTTCATATTTAAATGACAAATTTTGCATTTTGGATATTTCTTATGTTATTCATTTTAAAGTTTGGTGCTTCATTACTTTTAGCTTTGTACTAGACCACATGCCATAGACACAGGGGCCACTCAACAACTGAAAGAGCTGATCAACTTTTGAGAACACAGTTTGGCTTTTGTTGAGTAAATGTTACTTCATTTTGCCCTAAATGAAGTTGCAGTAGACATAGGCTAATAAGATAATCATATGATTACAAGCAGGTGTGTGCCTTACTTTGCTACCCTAATTTTACTTTGTCTCTAAAAATATATGATTAGATATTTTCCTGTCTTATAACTTCAATATTAAAAATTAATCTTAGACTTGTAGTGTTTTTCTATTTGTTTGTTCATTTTACAGAAACTTTTAGAGATAGAGATGGTTTTTTAAAAGAAAAAAAATGTAGTTCTAATCCGACTCCTGTCTCTCACAACAAAATCTGATTGATCTTTCTTGTTAGTATATGATGCTTCATAAAATTGATTCTTTATCAAGGTTGCCAACACTTCCCCTAACAGAAGAAAAACATTCAAATCCTTGGATTGCTGACTTGGGAAAGTATTACATACAGAGGAAAAGGCTTTGATGGGAAATGTTGCTTCCTTTAGGAAATGAAGTACAAGGATCTAAATGTCTGTCATATAAACAAGGGACAACCTTATTAGGCAATTTTGGAACACTTATTCAATGGCTTTATTAGTATGCTTTCCCATCATGACTCTTGAGGTTATAACTCTACATTATTACTCTCTTATTTGTTTCTTACATCTAAAGCAGAATTTCCAAGTAAGTATTCTAGTGAAAATGAAGTCAAGTCAAATATACTTGATTGTTGGGGTTATTAGATTTACAGGTGTGCTGACTAATTATATATAAATGAGATATCTCTTTAAGTTAAAACAGTGTTTAAAGATAGATAGCACTTCAAATACTGTTGTTAGGGTCATATTAAATTAAATTTAGAGCATTAGTAAATGGTTTTTACTTCTTGTAATGGCTTTCAATAGCAGGAATTTCTCCTGCAAAGGGATAATGATTTAGAAATGTGAACAGATGTTTCCAAAATTATAACCTATCTTTTAAATCTTTTTCATGATTTTAGACTAAGTAATAGAAAGTTTTATATTACAGTAAATGCTAATTAACTTGAAAGGATTTTCTTTTTAGAATTTTGGTTTGTCCTAGAGATAATTGAGAGAATTGTGAAGTGACACAGGGTTAGAGATTACTGATATAAGGTCTTATTACAAAAGAAGTGGAGAAGAAAAAGAAAAATTTGATTTTAGGAGTTCTTTCACATCATTAAAATAGTTGCAGTTTTGTGTATAGGAGTCCATCTTCTGTTTTCATTGTGAGAAAACCACTGTATAGATAGACACACATTATCCATTACATTTATTTCACCTGTGTGTTTGATACTAAAGTGTTTATTTTGTCATAAACTACAAACCAGATTGGAAAAGTAATCCACAGTTTTTGTAGTAGAGATTTTTCATGAGTTTTATAAAAATCGTATTTTAAAATTTTTTTATTGTTACAACTTGAGCATATTACAATTGAGGATATCAGTCCTTAGCAGTTACTACATAGGGTGCTGAACGATTGAAAAAGTGATTGGTACTGAAATTGTTTTTTTTTTTATTTTTAGTAAAACTATAACTTAAAAATAATTGCAGTGAGTTACACGTGTTAAATCTTCTGGTCTAGAAATGTCGCATAGAAGTTCCCTAGAACTTGTGTTCCATTTGTGGTGGAAACGTTTTCTCACCTTTTTGAAGATGATATTTTGATATAGGTGATATTTTGAAATGTAACTAGTGAAAGTTGTGTGAAACTTCCTTTGACCATTTTTGGACTGAGGGCTAAGTATCTTAGACCCACTGATTTTTTAAAAAATCAAGTAGGCTATATTCAGATAAGTAAGTTTATTTATTAAAATACTTCAATTTATATTTTATATATAATCATCTCTTTTGTAATTTATCACTTGACAAAAGGTAGAGAGTATTTTGTCCCAGGGCCAAGAGTAAAATTAAACTTATCGATGTGTATTTATTTGTTTTCTATATTATGCTTAAAAAAAGTTTGAAGCTAAAATTGTTAATTTTGAAATTAGTTTTTAAAAATGTTTGGCATTTCATATAATTTTACCTTTAATATGTCTTGACATCTAAATGTTTCCTTTAGGAAAAGGTGGTCTAATTTAGCATACTTTACTCAGTGAACTACATATAATATATAATGAAAATAATTTTGTAGTTTTATTGTCCTATATTAGAGGTTGCTAAATGCTCCCCGAATTTATTTTGCTTCTTTCTTATAATATATTCCCCCATTTTTATCTGCCTATACTAAAGAGTATTTCCTGAGCTTACATGGAGATGATGTGGCCCTGTGATTAAGTTCTGACTAATTGTATGTGAATAGTGTTGGTGTGCAGCTTCTAGATCATGTCCTTAAAGGGAGGCCAAATGCCCTCCTTTCTTTTTTATTCTGCTCCCTGCAGGCTAGAATGTGAGGATGGTCATGAGTCATCTCGGGCCACATGGAGAAGAGTGATGGCATAGGAATGGCAGAACTTCGAGGGAGAAGAATCCTTGGTTATTGACCATCTCATAGACTAGAGCTGCTATACTTTTAAGTGAAAGGGAAATAAACATCAGTGTAAACCACTATTATTCTGTGTTTCTCTCACACACAGCCAACACAACATGCCAAAATCTACCAATGTGTTGAAAGTATGCACCGTTTCCACTGCATTTTTTAAGGTTTAAGTTTTGAAATTTGTATAGTAGTTATAAGTGAAGACATGATCATGTAAATAAAGCTCTATTAACGATGCCTTGCTTAGCTAAAAGCAAGCACTCAACTAATCCTAATGAGGCTCCTTCATATTATATTGTTGTAATTTGTATTATGTGGTTATTCTGCATTAAACTATTTGTGACTATCCCTGCCCTGCTCTGTTGGGTCTTATGACCCATAAACAGGATATTATTTGTTAATAGTCCAGATTTCTTTGTTTATAGTCCTTATGTCTGCCTTACTGTACCTTCCTTACTTTTTTTTGTCCTCCATGTCTTTCTCTTCTCTTTCTCCATTTGGCCAGTGTCTGGGGAAGTTCCAGTGCTGCTCCACCTGGCCCGTTCACCAGAGCTCTTGGACCCTAATAGGGACCAGGCCCTGGCATCATTCCTGAGTACACACACTGGTAAAATCCAGCTACTTGCTTGGGGAGTTTGTGGGCTTATATTACAATGGATGGAAAAATGTCCTGTACTTTGCAACCTTTTAGACTAAGTAATACCACTTACAAGAAATTGTGCATGTTATAGGAACCAAATTTTGCGTGGGAGATGAGTACTAGGGAAAAAAAAGTTTCAAAATGATGAATGAGAAAATTTCAAAAAGCATTGTTTAGTTTGTCATTTTCAGTCTAGAAAGCAACTTACATCATCACACTGGGGATGGGATATAGCTTCACTGAGTGATGTGGTTTGCTCCCTGGGTTATTTAGTTATGTTTCATTATACTGAAATACTCTGCCCCTGCATAATCATTGTAAATTATGTGTGAAGCTCTAGGTGGGGAAGTTGAAAGAAGGACCGTATTATATTACAAGAACAATGCATGTCCTTTTATTGGTGTCTTTTCCAAGCTCTCTCTTTGTAGCTGTGCCAAATTCCATCACATTCTTTACGTATAGATATGACTGCATGCAAATACCAAGCATTTTACATTTTAAAGAAAACTAGGGAATGACCACATGTAATCATCTTTGCCTGTGATTCATTCATATTTTAAAATTCATTTTATATATGAATATAAAAGTAGATAGGATATTTTCTTCCATATTAATATAGAAAACCTTCAAGCACCGCAGTCTCTATCCCTGGAACAATATGGAAATCTCTATTTCACTGGAGCCACTTGTGTACCATTGTTCTTCTGTTTACTTTTTATAAACCTTCCTGTTAAAGCTTCTACAATCTTCTGACTCCTGTAGCAGGTACATCCTGGTAGATGTCAATATTAGTCTTTATGACATACTCCAGCATTCGAAGAGAACTTTCCCTATAGTATACCTTCACTCAGATCTTTCCTTCATTCTAGGCAACCATAATTCTCACCTCATTGACTTCACTGTCAGGGACTCTTACTGTTATTCCACTCAGCCATGTGTATCCCTGGCCAAATCATGCTATATTTTAGAATCCTTAATTCCAAAATTTCATTCTGCAAACACACTCCTAAGTCCTTCCACCTTTCATTTCCTTGTATGTATGAAATCTGCTCTTCAACTTCATTGTTATTCTCTGTTATTTATATTTCATTCTTTTGGTCTCTTGATTTTCTTCAGGCTTCACTCATTTCCATACCCAATTTGGTTTCCATTAATTATTAGCCAAACGGACCTGAGTTCAAACTCTAGCTCTTCAGGTTACTGTGTGACTTAGGTAATTTACCTAACCTTTCTGTGTTTCAATATCCTTATTTGTAAGAAGGGTATTATAATATCCATCTAGTGGAATGGTAGGTTATATAAGAAATTATTGCTTAACTCCCTAATAGGGTCAAGGCAATAGTGTTTATTAAATTAATGTGAGCTGCTTTTTTCTTTAATATTATTAGAGAAGATAGTAAAAGATGATGAAAAGGTGGATGAAATTAAGGACAAAATCATGAAGAGTTAGGAATATAGATTTGATCTTACTAAAGCTATGGAGAACCATTATAAGTTCTTTAACAGTAAAGTGACACCATTTAAAATGCTTGTGAAAGGTTACTGTAATACAATTTATGTGATAGTGTTAAGGACTAGAGCAGGGGTAGGAAATTTGTTGGATTATATACTAAAGCTATGGAGTTTTCAGGTTAGTGTGTCTTGTTTACTATTTTATCTCTTTTTAATGTAGATCATGTTTTATAGTATATTGTTACATTTTGTACCGCATAGTTGTATTACTTCTTTATGTATGACTTAATTGAAAACATTTTATGTATGTAGTAAATGTGAGTTCTTTTTTCTGGTCAAGAAGATAATGGATTTATTTTGAAGTATCTTCTGTCTTGTTGCCCTAATTGAGTTGTACAATGAACTTGAGTATCCATAGGAAAATTGAGGCTGTGTCATGCTGAAGTCATTTAGAAGCCCAAAGTGCTTGGCTTTAAATTTCAAAAGCATTTATATTCGTTTAGGTGCTTAATTAAAGCAATCTTCTCAAGAATTTAAATCTCATTAAATTGATTTTGCCTAATTTACATGAATTTGTGTTATCAAAATACTCTCAAAGATGTCATTCAGATTTGAAATGAAATATGAGTTGAAAGATTGGGGTTCACTTGATGGGTTGTCTGGTTTATAATACTAGAAAATGAATACTGAACACCAGCCTAGGATGTGACATGATGCCTTCTTAAATTATTGGCTTGACATCTTTTTATCAGAAACAGTTGGTCAAAAGCATTATTTCAATTAATGGCAAAGCACTTTGTACCTTTAAAACAATTTAATGAGGAGTTGTTTTTGACATGAAAACTGAGGTAAGAGATACACAGCAGCAAAATTTGCTATTGTTAATTTACCTTAGTCTCACATTTTTATTAATTTGTTTATTAATTTTATTCCTTCAACATGATTTGTTGGTTGAGCACATACTCTGTCCTGACCCTGTTTTAGTCACACAGGACAATTATGAATTAATGAACCTGATTTCCTCTTCCATACGGATTAGCGATTAGACAGAATATATCAGAAAAACTAAATATTAGCTACATTTTATTTTGAATGCTATTTCTTTCTCCTCTTTTTTCTCCCCTTTGTCCTCTTTGTTTCCTTCACCTTTCCATTCTAGCTTCTCTTTCCTCCTCCATCTCAGGGACCAGGGAGATGAGGAGATGGAACTTTGGAGTGGAAGACTGGTTTACGGAAACCGTGTTCCCAGCCTGGGTTTGAATTTTGGCATAGTGTCTGATAAGACATTAGCTGCAAAACTGAAAGATGATCATGACTAGATTGATTACTTCATCTCACTGTTATCTGTTGAGAGCTCTCAGTATGCTAGCCATATTCTAGGCATGAGGTATTCAGTGGTGAACAAACCAGATATGCTTGCAGTCCTCCTGGAGTATATATAGTAAGTCTGTATAGTAAGTCTTCACTTAACATCGTCATTAGGTTCTGTGACTTTGAGTGAAATGACGTATAATGAAACCAGTTTTACCACAGGATAATTGATATAAACAAGAGTTAAGTTCTCACAGCATCTCATCAATGTTATAATGAAACAGCATTAAACGAAAGGACATTTATTCCAGGACCTGTTGTACATTCTAGTAGGGAAGGCAGACTGTGAAATCAGTGTATACAGGATGCTATAATTTCAGCTAGTGATAAATTCTATGAAGAAGAGTAATCTAGGGTAAGAGGATAGAAAAAGAAGATGCTTTATAGTAATATTCTAGGTACTTTTCTGGTTGCATTTTAGTATTATGGACGTGGCTTTATCATTTCCTGACCTGTTCTCCAGGAGTGGAAATAGTTCTTCCTGTAGATCGAAGTCTGAAAGTGAGAAGATAGAAGACTGAAAGAAGAAAGGAGCCTATAGAGGGAAGGTTGTAATTCACTAAAGATAGCCTTTGTTTACCTCATAGGTTCCCTGAGCCAAGGTTATGTTTGTGGTGTTCAGCCCTTAAGGTGACAGAAATATGTGACATTTGGTTTAAGTTCTAGATACATGTTTGTTAATTAAAGTAACCTTGCTCAGGCAGCAGAACCCAGCCTGTAGTCCATTTTATGTGCATAAGCAGGGCTGGTGTTTGACATTTGAATTCAAGGCTGTGGTAACAGTCACCACAATAGTACGCTTTATAAGGCCCCTTATGCATAAAATTACTCTTTAAAGAGAAGACTGTGCTCTCTCACAGTCATCCTTGAGGAGTGAGCAGGGCTTCAGAGACAGTTCTGATGGATTTGACAACCTGTAAATCTGGAGGTTTGGGAATTCTGAGGCTACAAGAAGAAAGTACCAGTAGGCTTAAGTTTAAGATTCTCAATATCATGCTGCTTATGAGGACTAATGATGGGGAGGAGTTATGAAAGAGGGAGAGTTTTAGAGAGCCTCTGAATTCAAAAGGTAATATAAGAACGGTGACAGTATGGAGAGAAATGGGGAGAAAGAAGCTTATTTGGAATTTTTAAAAGACCAAAATGAAGCATAGTGGGGGAGTTTGAGAGGTAGCTATTTGGAATTAGTAGTAGGGCCAGATTTTTTTTTAGAGAGAGACATCGAGGAAGGAGAGTAATGGAGAAATGATAAAAATGGAAGCACCAGGGAAACCTCTTGTGTGTTTTATATCTTCGCAAATTAGAACTGAGCAGAAATGGAGATTAGTTGCAACTTGAAACAAAGAAGGTTATTGTGACCAAGCTAGAAAAGCATCCTCCTTTTCAAAGGTCAGGATTACTGAAATGTGGGGCTCAGTCCATGTTTGGTAGCTGGAAAAGTAACCCGTCAGGAAAGGCGGTAGCCTGTTTATCACAGTGTACAGGTGACTGAATATGGGAAACTTGGAATGGATTGATTTATTTGGAAGTAGGATATAAGCTAATCAAGTAACACAAAACTTATATATTTCTTAAAATGATTATTTGAACTCAAGATTTTCTGGTAATATAAAAATAGTTTGTAGATCTGACCACGTTTATGCTTACCTGCTGTGGCCTGGAAGGTGGTCTGGTATAGCAAGAGAAATGCAAAACTTAGTGTTTCATTCTGGAGAAAAGTGGTCTTTCTTGTCCCTTCCCCTTAGTGGTGTGGGTAGAAGTCTTCCAAGTGAAGCAGAGATGAGATTAGGCCAGGGAGCCTTCTGTTCTGTGTGGTTTTGTTTGTCAGTGACACTGATCGTAGCCAGAAACAGCTGTTTCAGTCAAGTTCAAACTTGCTGTCTATTTTAAGTAGAAGCAGGAAGAATATCAGAGGTGATGTTTGAATTCTAGGGCATTTTATAAGGGCCTGAGATAAAGCTGGTTAGACCTTCTGTCCTCTGTCATTTCACTTATCAAACTCAAGTATAACCTTTTAATTTCAACACACTTAACTCCTGGGGATGAATAGGGCATTGAACGGGTTCTATAAACAAGTATGTTTCTGAGCCATAAACAGGAACACAAGCAGCACAAAGATAGCATGTCAACAAGACAGGGAATGTGAAGAGAATGACAAGGCTGTAGAGCCTTTTGTGCTCCAATCTGGGGAAGCAACTCTGTTGTGTTTGATTTAAGGAGCAATGAAATTATAAATCAGAAAATGCTAATGTACCTAACTACCATTATTCAGTTCTCTAGACAGTGCTACTGAGTGATCTGTGAATAGTATTACATGTTTATTAAACACATGTTGCTTTTTATAGAAACCTCAAGATGAAAAGGCAAAGCAAAATGGATAGAATTATTTGGATACTAAGAATAGCAGAGGAGACTTTGAAGAAAATTTTGAATCCTATCACATGAAAGGTTTATTTTTCCCATCTCTGTCTGAAAGGGTCCTACTGTTCTCCCTTCACTCTATTTTAGATTTAATTGGTTTGCATACTTTGGCTCTGAGTGTTCCTGAAGAGATACTAACCTCCCAGCACATTTGTAATGGAGTGAGCACAATTTTTTAGTTCACTCTAAAGGGAGGAGATCCCATTCATAGTACCCAAAATAGAGAGTACTAGTTTGTTCCAGAATTAACCAGCCATGGAAAGATTTAAAATCTTTGCCTGTTAGTATGCTCATCCTAAGAATAGGACCTGAACTATTAGAGTATTTCAAGAATTAGCAGGCCTGAGAACTGGTAAGGCATTTTATTTCTTTCACATTTGCCAGCTTTTTTTGAGCAGCTTTCCTGTGCCTCTTGCATTTACAGATATGTAATACATTATCCCATTCAAAAGTGTAGTTCATTATTAAATAGGTTAAACACTGTCACTATATAAATGTGTGCACATACGCATGTACCGTATGTATTCATATAAAATGCATATGAATAAAAATAATTGTAAATAAAAATTGTAATTGTAATTCATAATAGCAAGTGACAAAGAATCAAAGAAATTATACATTCATACAATGGCACATTTTTGTTTGTAAAAATAACGATTTGAATATGTGCTATGGAACAATTTTCACTAACAAAAAGGAAATAAAAGATGCAGACATGTGTTTAATATGATATTAACAGGGTTATATACAGTCACATATGTTCACATTTATGTTTGTATATATAAGAAGAGGTAAGAAAGGATGGAGTCATGATCTTGCAAATGATAAGCTCTGTTTCTTTGAGATAGGAAGGAGGAAGAAGTTGGACAAAGATATAGAGAAATATTGAAATGATGAAAATTAGTTATAGAAGAAAGGAAAGGAAATCAATGAGCACAAATCCCATATATTTTTTAAAATGCACACCTCTGGGAATCTTGAGAAAGCAGGGTAATTGGTTGGACTAGCATGCTGAAGTGCCCCTGACTTTTGTCATCATGTTCTTTCTCCACCTGCCTTGCGTATATTTTTCCTTCCTTTCTTTCTCCCTTTTTCTCTTTTTTTTCTCTTGTAGTAATATTTATATGAATCTGTACTTTTACTGTGAAATTGTAACATCCTGCCTATAGACCTTTTGAGTGTGTGTGTGTGTGTGTATGTGTGTGATCGTATACTACCTATTAGTAGAACTAGACAAGACTTACTAGTTAGATTATTTGCTTTGGCACTTGACTTTTAGAAGGTGAATGTGTAAACCTTTGAACTGTTTGGCATTGAAATATTGACGGGTCTCTTAGGCAGATGTTTACTATTTGAATAGAGGTTATATGTCTTTGATAAGGGACCAGGATTGTTGAATAATGTTAGCCAGGCACCTAAATTATTTTGTGTTTGAATGCAAGGGACAGAATGAGTACCTAGATCAATTTTCTGAATTCTATAAAATTAAGAAAATAGAAATAATGGAATATTTGGCTCTAATTTGGCATTTGTATAAAAATTTAAGTGTGGGAGATCATGTGGTACCTCACAACCATCACTTCATGTCCTGCCTTTAGGAGTATGGGTAAATCTTTTCTTTAAATCAGATCTGATGAACTTTCATTAAAATTGTCGAATTATTCGTTTTTTAAAATGAAAATTTTACTTTAGTTAAGAACAAAATGGATTGAGGATAGCAAAGTTGGAAAACAAACTTTCTAGGACTTTTTAAGCCAAGTGAATTTTCTGTTATCAGTTGTTGATTTCCTTACAGTAGACAAAGTCTAGCTTATCTGTATGTATTTTTTTTTTTTATTTTATGGTACAACATTTAAAAAATTATCCTAAAGAATTTCTTTCTGTAGTCTTTGAGGTTTTACATTTTAAATTTTGTGTGTGTGAAATTCATAAAACTTAATTTTGGTGACAGGTTTAAAACAAGATAGTTGCTCTCTCTAAGCTGGAATGGATAATTTTTTTAATCACTATAAGAACCAAAAAAGGGATTGGAGTCTGGGAAGAGAACTGCTAATTGATGAACAGGAACTTTGATATCTTGGCCATTTATTTATGTATGATAAATTTTTTTCCTAGAAGCAAATTAAATTATAACCAAATTAAATGTACTCTCACACTTCTATCTTCTTTCTTTTAGCTTCTTTCTAAACCCTGTTATAGTTAGGATAAATGGACTTCATATATAAAGATAATATTTTCATTTTAGGATTTTTTTTCTATGTAATAATAGGAAAATAATGCATCAAAAGAATTTTGGAATTGTCTGATATTCTATATAGAGAGTGAGTAAAACTGAAAGGAAATGTAGCATCCATTTAGAGAATTTTGCTGTATACCAATTAGCTCAAAGTTTTGATGTTACTGTATTTCTAGAAATGAGAGTCGAAACTTTTCAGGAACAGGGAAACAAAGACACAAGAAACATGACAACAAAAAAACTATACTTTTGACCAGAAATTGGGTTGTGGAACCATTCAGTTTCTACATTTGAACATAGAAGATAAGTTGTATTAAGCTACTTTTATCTTATTGTCGATGTTGTTGAAATCTTTTAATTTGACATTCAGAGAAACTTCTTGCTCCAACTTAAATTTTTATATTTATACCTTTCAAATGGTTTCACAGTCGTTGACTATATTTAGCTGATATGAGTCTAGACTTAGTTAAGTTATATATAACATTATGTTTAAAGCATAATGGAGTTACTGTCTACTTGTAAGTAGAAGGATTTCTGTTTTGCAGATTGACAGATGCAGTTGTGAAGTTAAGTCAGATAATTGAGTTGAAAGAGAGTTTTTTCACTTTTGTTCACTGACATGACCATCTTATCTGAGGATTATTTTTTTTGTACAAGTCAGTGGCACAGGGCAAATCCTCACTTTTCTAAATCTAAATCTCTAGACTTTAGTATTTCTATACCTTTTATAAACTACTAAAGATCTTGAAGTGACAGAGTAGCTTAAAATAGTTACATACTCTGTTGTTTATAATTGTTTAAATAAAACTAACCTTCATAATTACACATTTTTTAAAATTTCTATAGGCTTTTCTTATTTTAATTTATTGGTTGAAGAATTCTTATAGTTTCTGTTATGTTTAGAATTATTGAAACAGTATTTGAATTAAATTCAGTAGTAATGATAGTTATGTTTATGGTATATTATCAAAAGTAATCGAAGTTATGCATGATTTTTTTTTTTTTTTTTGCTTTTAACTTAATTTTGAGATTGTTTATTGCCTTAAAAAATATCAGTGCTCTTTCTTGGAATTTTTATTTATATGAAAAAACTGTGTTATTGTGCTTTATTTTTAAATTGCTCTCTTACTTTCATTAGAAACTACTATTAACATGAACCCCGCTTCATTACCTTTTTAATGTCTTTCCAGTTTCTGTAACTGCACTGTAAATCCCTGGAAATTTTATGTCTCAAAGCCTTCCTATTACCAGTTCAAGAAAATAATCTTAATCTATGTCGTTGGTTAATAATGATGAACCATTAAAATTAATTTTTTATTTACTAAATTGAATCATTAGAGTTTAAAGTTTTTGTGTGTGTGTGTGTGTGTTTAAGTCTCTGGAAACTGATTTTACAAGATTATGCCCATAAATACATTTGAATATTACCAATTTATTAGTTTTCATTTTTTAGAATAATTATTGCCAGAAATTTTTTCAGGACAAATTTTCAGTAATTCTGATGAAGTTTGTGGTATTTTTTTAAAAGCCACTTTATTAGTATTGTGACATATTTAATTGAAAACACATGGATTTCTGAAAGCCAGCACATTTAAACAAGGGATAATATAATTAAAACTTTTGAAATAATAATTATTTTCTCAGATGTATTTTTATTCCTGGAAACAAGTTTCAGCATAATGATTTAAAATGATAAATTGATAGACTTAAAACTTAATGCAAATTAGATTTTATAGACTGTGACAGTGTACTTGCTTTATATACATATCTATAGTACCTTAGACACTGAAAATGCTTATTAAATACCAGCTTCTTTCTCAAATTAACCTGAAAACTTAACATTAGTCATTTTTTTTTTTTTTGCCTGCTTTTATTTCGAAACTAGTAGTGTCCACAAGTCTTTAATTTTTCCTAAACGGTGCCTCCTGTTATTTCCTGAATTTGGGCTTCGGTGTATTCCAGTTTTCAGAAATTGCTCAAAGATTTCCTTTGACCTAATTGTTTAACTCAATGGCTTGGCTTCTGCTGCTCTCCCTCTGGTTTTTGAAATATTCACTTCTCTGGTTTTCAGTAACATTATGTGTCTCAATTATTTTTTACCTCTAAATTATTCCATCTGTATTCCTCTTGTTGGGTTCTCTTCCTCTTAAATGCCGGTATTCCCCCAGGCTTAGTCTTTGACCCAAGTCTTATCTTTTCTTAGTGATTTAACTGTCAATTATTGTTGTTATGTTTATGGTTCTTTTGTCTCTAATTCTTTTTATTCAGTTTAGTTCTAGTTCCATATTGTTTATGAATGTATATGCTTGGAACTCACAACATTTTCTCAAATTAATGAACCTGAACTCTTTGTCTTACTCCCCAACATTTTTCTGTTAATGTCAGCAAGCTTCAAGTTATCTATGACTGCTCATCCTTTTCATCTTTTCCCATCTTCATTTAGTCTACAGTTCTACTGAGTCTTCTCTCCCTTAAAAATAATCTTTGCTGCTGCTTCTTATTCCCTATTCTTGCAACTGTGTTATTTCAGCCTTCTCTTAGGCCTGGCTAAATTACTGTTAATGGCTTCCCTTCTAGTATCTCCTTCCTCCATTGTGCTAAAACAGAGGAGTCTTCTTTAACACTTTAATCCTTATTATGGGCATTTGCCTTTGTTGCAAAAGTTTAAAAGTTCTTGTAATCTGGTTTACTTTATGTATTTCATCTCATCTGTCACTACTCTAGACTTGTCCTCCTCTCTTTTTCATTCTCTCTTAATCCTAGATACCTGTCTGGCTAATTCTGGTCTCTATGCCTTTGGCCATAATTTCACCTCCTACCCATCTGAAATCTCTTTATCCTTTCCCAGCTCTTCCATGAGTCTTTAGGCCTTTCTGATTTCTCCTTTTCCTTAACCTGTCGTAACGCTTAACAGCTGGATACCATTGTATGCCAAAGTATATTTTGTTTTACAAGGCTTGCAATTGTGGTAGACCTGTTACTTCAATTGAAATTTAGATTCCTTTAGCAGAGGTCATTTTTTTGTGTTCACTTTGGTAGTGTTGGACCCATATTTTGATGCTCTGTAAACTTGATAATTGATTGAATTGATTAAGGAGGTGATGATTCAACTTTTAAATAGAGACTTTGTTTCTTAAAAGCACTTAGCTTGACATTAGGAAAACAGCTCATGTATACAACACATAAAGTAGAAATCAGTTTATGCACCATTTACTCCTGTAGGTACTGCTAAAAGATACTTTTTGCTCCTCATTTTGGAGACTTCCTTCTGGAGTGCTTTTATTTATTAAAAATGTATTTTAGCATAGGGAATAATGAATAGTATTTGTAAGGGTTCCATTAATGTACCTGTAACCTTAAATATACACAAGAGAATTCAACAAAGACATAGATACCTATAGGTAGATAAAGCATTCTCTCTAGATTTAAAGCTGTCTGCCCTGAATGAGTTCTGAAATTAGGGAAATAAGGTCGGTATACAAAAGACATTAGCATTTTAAATAAGAAGGGTGCTGGGAAATGCTTTGAAGGAGTTTAAAAAATAACTGAAGATGGATTTCTGATCATAGAGAATTTTATTTGATTTTGTCTTCAGAAACAGATAGGTAGATTGTCAGTGGGCAGGGGATTGGAAATGGAGAGAAGACACTGTACTGTTCAAGATACAGTACAGCAGATAGAGGGTACGTGGTGCTGGCGGAGGAAGGATAGAAAATACAGATCTGGAGATGGCTGGTACTAAATCTTGACTCTTAGACTAAGGAATGGCTCATATTCATTAGGATGTGAGAAATAATTGAAGAGCAGTAACATGACCAGAGGTGTATTTATGAAGATTTGACACCACTATGCAGGAAAAATTGGAGTTTGATAACATTTGTAATTAGGACTTCTATAGAGACAGTTATGGTAGTATACGTAAGAAGTAATTGAAACCCAAATTTATGATAGTGGCAGGGAGAATAGGAAAGGAGTGGGCACCAGAGTGATTTCAGAAGAATCAGCAAAATTTGGTGCTACATCCCTTTGTGCTTCAATAAGTATGAGTATATTTAGTCATTTCTTAAGAATATGCTATATACTACTCTCAAATATGGTCAATGGTGGAAGTACTTAATTTATTAAAAGATTTTAATTGTAGCATTAAAGTCTGTTTACTCTCGTGACAAATAGATTTGTATAGAATTTACATCATGTTGAATATACTTTTATTTTATTTTGTGTAAAGTAAAACAAAATGAAAGCAACAGTTACTTAGCCTCGGTGATGCTTGTTCACTTATTTAAGTATTTTGACAAATTCTCATATTACCTGCATTGGGGTTCTTGGATTCTTCAAGATAAAAATCGAGAGGAAACACGAGAAAATTTTCCAGACAAATTTCTTAAGCTTATGCTGGAGCGCAAGGGAGACAGCACAGAGGTGAGGAAGGGTCTGGAACTGGCTTAGTGCTGGCTCTGCCTAGCTGCTTTTATAAGCTGGGGACAAAATGGGCTTGTGCAAAAAGTAAGGCTTTTTGAAAAGGGCAGGCTTCCTTTATTGGCTACATTGCCTGGTAACCATATTCACACCTGTGCTGCAGGGAAGATGGTGGACTGCTCATTATCACTACTCCAGCAAAGTCATCAGTAGTCAAACCTTGATCACCTGCACATGTAGAATAGTGGTTTCCACATCTGTATGGAAGTGGTTAGAAGGGAGATAAACAATCAGCTATTTCTGTATCTTCTGTTTGGGGAGTGATGAGGTGGTGGCATTCTTATGATTAGCCTATCTTCCTTTCCTCCTGACCATTTGACATTCTTTGGCCCTGGGCCCAAGACCCTATTCTGTCTCACTTATTTCTGAGCTCTGTCTTGTAAGTTTTATTTTTCATCAAACTATTTTTCTTATAGTAAATGAATATATAAACAGAAAACACATAAGAGCTTTGTTTGGAAGAATTTAATTGTTTCCTTAATCCTAATCCAATTTTGAGTGTCACTCCTTGGTTGCTCAAATTCTGGGACATGAGTTTTTGGATAAAAGCCAGATGATTTTTTATTTTTATTAGAGAGAATTAAACACAATCAAAGTTGCTTAATTGAATTCCATTTTAAGCTAAACTGCATTTAAATTTCAATGCCATTAACTGAGTTTTCCTGTCCTAGGATCTACATGCAAGAGTCTAAGAGGCAGTACATAAGACATATTTTCTTCATTGAAATGCTGCCATTGATGAAAAGGAGTAGAAAAGCAAATTTCCCAAGAGGGAAAACAGATAGCTATAGTTTTCTAAGAAGATTTGAGTGATACCTGAGTTCTTGTTATTGAATTTTTTATTTCTTTTGGTATAGGCCTACCTATATCAAAGACTCCTTTTGTGGAGTCTTTCTCAACAAAATTATGTATTCTTTAATATTTCTATGATAAATTTAAAATGCAAGATGCAACATTGTTTTTGGCTCTTGGGGCATAACCTAACAGGCCTTGAAAGACAAATGTGGAATTGTAATTTTGACTCATATTTTCATAGTAAAAAATGCTAATATCTAGGAGGAGAATTGATGGCTTTTTATAACTTTACTCAAAAAAACCTCTGCATAAAAATGTAAACATAATAAATGATCAAGGAGTACCCACTTAGTATTTAGTTATATAATTCAGAATAATCAATAACTATTGTCTGTAAAGTAGCTTTTTTTTGTTCTCATATCTGTCATTACTAATTTTTAAAAGTATTTTCTTCCATGAAACAAACCAACAGAGATAAACCCCAAGGTACTTATGTTGTAGATTTTGGTCTATCCACTTAATTTACTTCTTCCTCTTTTATGTTTGTGTTTGTCACTTAGAAAGAATGTGTTCTTTCACAGTGAAGTATTCTCTAGAGTTTTTTCTTAATCATTTTATCACTGTTCTTCTTTCCAGTGAAAATGACTACCATTGTTTTCTTCTATATTTGCTGAGTTAGCTGAATTTTACTCATTTAAAAATAGTTTTTGGTAATTTAGTTTGAATAGTATTTGAAATATCATTTTTGAATCTGTATATGACTTCATTCTTTACTTTTTCTTTTACAAGGCAATTTGCCACTTAATTATCTTATACATAGGTTTGATGATTTTATTTACACTTTATAGCTAAGAAAATTGATAGATTGTCAGTATAAGTAACTTGCCTAACATGACTAAGTTGAAATAAGAAGTGAGGATTCTGAAATTAAGATATTGATTTTATTTAAAACAGTAGTCAAGGATGAGCTTAGCAGTTACTCTACATAAAATTTTTATAGAACTTGGAAGAACAAAGAATAAGAGTCTCATATCTTTGCTACGTCTCCGATCTTACACATAACCTATTAAGTTCTCATGAGTCTCTCTTATTGCCCCTCTAGCTTCACATCACACCAGATTTTTCTTGTTTCTTTGCTGTATCCACAGCAACCCTTTTTTTTTCAGTCTATTGGAATTACTCTCTTCCCTTTACCCCAGAGCTTGTGCCCATTCTCATTTTTACCTGGAGCTGTCTTTTCTGCTTTTTAGTGTCAGTAACTCCAATTTATCCCTCAGTTCTCACCTTCCTCAAGAAAGATGTTGCAGACTTCACTAGGTGAAATTCCTTTGAATACCCCAAAGCACAGGCACAGTTGCAATTTACTTTTATTCATATAATAATTTGATTCTTGCCTTTGTCACACTGTAAATTTTGTGATCACTGTGATATGTCTGGGTCTGTTTTTATTCACTGTTGTACCCTGCAGTAACTAGCATAGCTATTGAGACATAATGGGTGCTCAGTATAGATTCGCTGGCTGAACGGGTGGGTTTATAGAACTGTCTTTGTAATAAATATAAACTATATAATCAGCCAGTCCTCTCTGTCAGTTTCTGCATTTACCTGTTGTTCTCTTTTATTCTGAGCCAGTAGGAGCAAAGCAATAATGTGGTTATTACTGGTAGGCTTAAGTCATTGGAAAGTAAGTTAAAACAACAAAGTTGTAGAATAAAGGGAGAGAAACCAAGTAGAGAAAGGGGAATATATAAAAGATTTTAAATAGAATTTCAGAGCTGGATAGAGTATTGGAAGTTTATCTAGGCAGATCTTTTTTCCCCAGCTTTTTATTTTGAAAACTTCACTCAGACTCCCTCCATGTTAACATCTTGCATAACTGTAGCACAATATTGATAGCAGGAAATTGACAATGGAGTGATCTACAGAGCTCATTCAGATTTTTTCAGTTATGTGCATGCTCTCATTTGAGTGAATGAGTGGGAGAGGGGGGTGAGAGGGGGGAGAGAGAGAGAGAGAAAGAATGAGAATGTGTGTGTTTGTACGCCAGTCATTTTTAATATGAGAAAAAAAAAGTTTATAGACTTGGGTCAGTGACTTGCTCAAGGTCAACAATCCATGAGACGAAAATAATTGATTCTTAAACTTCATGTTGCTTTCTGTCCACCAACCATGAGTTCTATCATAGGAGTCTACAAATATCAGGATTGTTCATTAACATTAGTGCTAGATTACTCTTTTTATATTGAAAGATACTAACTATGCCTCCGAACCAACTGTGTTCATACATAACTCAAAACATTTAGTTTTGTCTACTTGGATCTATGTTAAAAATTGGAAATGAAGAATTGAAGCCCTACTTTTGTTTTGCCCAGCAGGAGCCCTCTAATATTCAGGGAAAGCCTAATTAAGATTTCCAGAAACTACTCTTTAATCACTTGGATTAGAATAAAAGAGAAAAGTTTTTAATCACATGTATCTGCTAATGCTTTTCTTCTGGTAACTAATTGCTTCCATACTAAAAAGTGACAATAAAAGTGGAGACTTAATGGATTTTAAACGTGTGGTTTCTGAACTAAACAATTATAGAATATATATATTTAATGCATTAAACAGTGTTTTAAACTTATACTTAAGGTTTAAAATTGATCAGTGGGCAACCTTAGTATTTCTTGGAAGTATTGACCTAATCCTCTGTCAGCTTTTAGGTCTTTATACCTAACAAGAAGTATAAAAAAATTAATATAAGGGTTTGATATGGTGTTGGAATCTAATAAAAAGTCTTAATTCCTTCTTATGTTGAAAGCAATTCTATTTAAAATCTTTTATACATTTTCTGATTGTAAAAAAAATTGGTTTATAACTACTGATTACTTTCTCAAACTATGGAATATCTTTGGGTAGTAAAGTTTTCTAGCATTTGAAGTGACCAGTAGCACAGTGTTTAGGCTTCTTCTAAATTTCAGTTTTTAGGTTTAGAAATAAAATTTTACCAGTATTGACTATTTCTTCAAAAGTTCAAGTTTTACCTATAGAGTGGATTCTAATTTATTTTTGCAATTTCAGGAGAATAAGCTCGTTGGTGGACTATAGATTATAGCTTGTCTTTTTAAATATGTGATTCTTTTGAATTTAAAATTTAAAAAATTAGACTGCTTTAAAAAAATCTGATTCATAAAAGGAAATTCTGAGTATTTTAATTAATTGCGTTAATTTTTATAAGAAAAAGTTTTTAAAAAGATTTTTGGGCAAAGACATTTTAATTTTAGTAATAAAATAGAGGATGGTGTAATGAATGTAATTAGAATGTAGACTATATCATTAATTTCATTGAGTAAAAATGAGGGAAAAACACTTCCCAATAGAAAATATCTTTGGATTGGCACTGTTTTTAGGCTATTATCGATTTTAAAGGGGGCAGAAATCCATAACAAAACCAGTTTCCCTTCATTCTTAGAGCTCCTAGCTAGGCTTAAAGCATAGTTCTGGGTGTATGCTTTCTGTACTTGGTGAAGCATTAGCCTCTATTTTTTCTTCAAGTCAGTGGAGAATTTTAAAGTTTTTTTTCCTTCTAATGTCTACAAACATGTTTCTTTAAAAATTTTAGACTTGTTATTTTTGCTATGCTAGCTTATACTTAGTAGGGAATGCTGGTTCCCTGCTTCTAAATATCCCATCTGCATTTTTCACTGAATCTCTTCATTGAGGAAGCATGATAATGGAGTATTAAAACCACATGTGTAGTTTGCCATTGCTTTGTTGTTTTGCTACATAACATTAAACAGTGTATGTGACCTTTGCCCTATCTGAACACTCATCAGTTTGAGAAAACAGTTAACCAACCAGGATTTGCAAATGAAAACAATAAGAGTAGTGTTTGGCAGTTTGCTGTGTCTGCCTGGGATTTGTACACATTATCTCCCAGTCCTTGATTTTATGATTCTAATAACCATATGCAAGAGTGAAGATAAAGCAGACCTTTTAGTAGATACATTGGAATTAAATAAAAAAAAAAAAAAAAGACTGTGGTGAGGTTACTTTTTTGTTATTGACTGTACTTTTTTTAGAGAAGCTTTAGGTTTACAGCAAACTGAGGAGAAGGTACAGAGACTGCCTATATATGTCCTGCTCTCATGCATACATAGCCTCCTTCATTATCTACATCTCCCACCAGAGTGGCGTATTTGTTATAACTGATGAACTGACAAACCTCCATTGACACATCATAATCACCCAAAGTCTATAGTTTATTCCATGGTTCACTCTTGATGTTGTACATTGTGTGAATTTGGACAAATGTATGACACATATTGGTATTGTACAGGGTATTTCACTGCCCTAAAAATTTTCTGTGCTTGGACTATTTACCCTCCATCCCTCAACCCCTAGCAACTCTGATCTTTTTACTGTCTCTGTAGTTTTACCTTAGGTTATTCTTTTGCTTATTATTTTTGACAGCTTATATGTATGCTTAACAATAAGAAAAAGTCTGAGGTAGCTGTTGGTAGGCTTCTCGGTGGTTCTGTGACAGAAGCATCGTATTGACCTAACCCTCTGTCAGCTTTTAGGTCTCCACATAGAAGTCAAAAGATTACTGACACATTTTTCAGTACTGATATTCCATCATGTTATTCAGTTGGACTATATTAATAATCTCCTATGATTAAACTCAAATGTTGACTATATTTTTTTCCTCAACTCTCTATACTTGTGATATGTGTTACTTATATACTTTTTAAAAACTACTTATGATTTTATTATAAGAGTATAATAAAACCAAAGTTTTTTTTTTAAAGTTTGTATATATTTGTCTGTTTTTATCTGACTTTCCATTCATTCATTTAATTAAGTATCTTTGAATACATTTACTGCTATATCACTATTGCCTAGAAGTGTGTATGGCAAGTAACTGAACTTAATACATATTTGATGAATGAATGAATCTACTCAGATGCTAGGTTATTTTGTGTTTTTATTTAAGCAGCTGGTAGGTAACATTGATTCTGATCTTATAATCTAAAAGCTACAATTAGATTAGTTTATACATTAGTTTTAGGAGTTTTTCTTAAGTCGCTTTTTGTGCTTCTAATGTTTTGATATAATTTAGTCTTGGATTTGTCCTAAAATAGTCATTTAAATTGTCACATGAAAGCATTTACATCAATAGTTACTAATTTCTGTAAATGGAATAAAAGCAACCAAATCAACAACAACAAACTTAATTTTTTGAAATATTGGCAGCAAATAATACCTACTAATGCTATTCTCATCTTTAAAGTACTTTAACGTAAATGTTGGTGTCTCAAAGAGTGAGAAATAAGTTACAGATTCTGTTATCTATGTTAACTACGTTATCTATGTTCGGGCACATTTACTGTGTACAAAGCATGTGGTGCAAAATATAAGAAATAGAAATTATGACTCCTGCCTCTAAGAAACTGAAGAGTATAGTTGGTTAATATAGTACAGTGACTTAAGAAAAGTCTATGATAGAGCATGGAACTGATGTAAAGTTTATATTGTGAAAATACAGAGTGTGGCCTAATGGGATCTCTGGTGAATGGGAGATGAGTTGAACAGCTTTCCACTAAACCAGACTGCAATCAATTAATCAATGAATGAATGAATGAATGAATGAATTAATAAAATAATAAATGAATGAATGAATGAATGAATGCACCCACAGACCCTTAGAGAAAAAATTTTACTAAAGAGTGTGAGACAGGGATCACACATGATGTAAGAATCAGGAAGGGAGAATAAATTCTTAATATAGTCTCTTATAGTTTTAAGGTTAAGCTAAGGATGTTTAAAATTTAAAAACTAAGGTTTTAAAGTTTTTAATAAAAACACCATTTAAGTGAAAAATTGAATAAATTTTGTAAAAGGATGGGAAATTAATTTTTTTTCTTTTTATGTTATGTGGAAAATTCTTAGAAGGCTTAACAGAAGAAAAATGTTAATACTGGAACTTAAATAGCTAAGCTGGCCAAACAAAGGATCAATATTTTTTGGGAAAAGATCTGTAAACATAGATTCCTTCTCGGTGGCTTGGTTTCTGATTTTTTTATATAAAGCAGTGGCGTATTTATTCTATACACAGTGATAGTATAATGAATGAGTACTGATTAAGATATCTGAGGTTTCAATTCTACTTCTAGTTCTGTTTCCAATTAGTTATATGACATCAAGCAAGTTTTCTGGGCCTTTTTACTTTATCTTTAAATTCATGCAGTTGTACCACATTATCTCTAAAGTCCTTTCCAGCTCTATAATTGATATGTTAGATTCTACTTTAAAAGTGGTAATAATCTTTGCAGTAACAGCATAATCTTGAGACGGATTTCAGTTGATTTTTTTTTCTTTGAAGCAAATATGAAAATTTTTTTTGGTTGTAAATTTTTATTATGCTTTGTGCATATGTATATATAATGAAGCTAAGTTTTCCTGTAACTGTATGTGTTTCTCTGAACATAGTGATGTTATTTCATAAATAAGCTATGTATTGAACTATTAAAATGCTTATGGAACACATACCAAATTCTTGGGATTCATTTTAAGATTATGTGGCTAGTTAGGACAATAATTGAATTGCTGACATCTTTACCGATTATAGATTTTTTTGATGAAGAGTAGAATCTCGAGGAAAGTAACTGATTAATTTTTCTGTAAAATTTATCTGGTAAAATTATTTCAGTGAAATTTGGAAGTATCAATAGAAATTTACTTAGAAAAGTTAGTTTTCTTTTGTATGATGATATTTTATTAGATATGTGTGTGATGAATTTTTCTAAGTACTGATTTATGTATTTAGTATGATATTTTTGTTAATGAAGACTAACTCATTACCATAGTTTGACAGTAAGTCAAAAATAATCTTGATTTGTGTCTATGAACATCTCAATAACAGTAGCTTAGTCAATCATATGGTTCTGTTTTTAGGTTTGTAATGAGAATGGGTTCCTTAATTTTTTTTTTTTTAATTTTTGGAAGCAATGGTGAATACACAAATCCAAAGCCACAATTCTCCTCATTTAAGGTTCTTTAATTCTGTTAAATTAAGATTTAATTTCTAAACGTTTCTATATTATTGATCTATATTTTAGCAATGTTAGGATTTCTTTTTTCTGAATCTTTTTTGGAAATTTCTACCCATTAATTTTTAACTTAAAAATAAAATAACCTGGTATAACATGTGTAGCTTCCTGTGGCATATCTGTTTTCTTAGAGTTACTTTTCAGCCAGCTATTTGCAAAGCTTAGTGTGAGGGGTTAAGGCTCATCATATCTTTGTGACCTTTAAAAAGAATATCCGCTTGTTGATAACAGATAAAGATCTCATACTAACTATCTCTGCTTTTTTTGAGACATTTTAATGAGTCAGTTCATTAGACCATATAAATAATATAACAAGTTCTACTTTTGCTTTGATGTGGAGTTTGGTGAATTTTGACAATATAGGCAGCTTCGCTTGGAGGACAGTGTTCACTGTCCTGAAATGTCCTTTTTGTGGTAAAGATTGATTATGTTTGTTGAGACCTTTTCAGGCACAAGGAAGGAAACTCTATTACTTGAGGGAAAAAAGAATTAATTCATTAACAACACATGCTGTATGTAATGCCACATTAAAGGGAACATTAAAAATCTCTTTGAATTCCTGAGTTTTAAAAACCAGAATAAATTTCATTCACATTGTTCTTCATTTGGCAAACATTTATCCTACTCAGTCCCTACTATGTGCAGATCATGGGAACAGGTACTGTGGAAACAGAGTAGTTAACATGACCTGTTCCTTGTTCTTAAGAATCTTTTTTCTCTTTTATTCATTTTTCTCCCTCCCTTCCTTTCATTCTTTTGTTCATTTTTAAAAAGAACCACAGTAGAGGTGACAGATCTGTGAATATAATTCAATGGAAGAAAAAATATAAATGCTGCACTACTGATACTGGCAAAACGATGTGGGCCTTCAGAGGGTAAAGTGATTAATTGCAGCGTCTGGGACTGGAAATAGCTTCTCTATGTGATGAGTAGGATTGGATAAACACCTGTGCAAGGAAAGGGTCTTGCAGTCTGAGATGATAGCACAAGTAAAAATAGGGGGTTCCGAATGTAACTGGCATTCCAGAGAATTTTATGTAAAAGTATAAGAAGTTGGGTCAGATGTTTGAAGGAGAGATGTAATGAAAAAAATGCAGCTGGCATTGTCAGTTCAGGCTGGAGAGAATGACTGCTATGGGCTTTATAAAAATTAGGCTAATGTTGACGTTTATTTCAGGAGGTGAATGATGTGATCTGTCCTGCTGTAGAAAGATACCATGGGCAAAGTATGAACTGTATCAGAGGGGATAGATTAGAGGTAGGGAAACCAATAGATGCCATTGGATATCTTTTGGATGAGAGATGGTGAGGGTCTGACTTTTGAATAACAGTTACTATAGTAGATGTGAAAGTTACTGTGTAGTGAGAAGGGGAGCTGATAGTGGTTATTTCTCTTTTTTTAGATATTGATACTGACAGGTATTAGATGGAGATGTAATGCTCTCTCACTGTAGAGTGAGGATATACTATAGAGCAACAGCTGTTCTGTAGGGGAATATCTAAGTGGATTCAAAGATCCTTCAGGAGGAGACAAAAACAAAAGAATAGAAACAAAACAATAGACATAACAGAAGGTGGGAGAGGATGAGCTTGAAGGATGGCGATGCCCAAAAGAAATATAATGTGTAAGGCACATGTAATTTTAAATTATCTGCGAGCTGTATTAAAACATAAAAAAGAAGCAAATGAAATTAATTTTAATAATAGTTTTGTTTAACCTAACTAACTAAAATGTCCTTTAAACATGTGATCAGTATAACAAATTCTTAATATTTTACATTTTCTTTTATGCTGTCTTGAAAATCCAGTGTGTATTCGCACTTATAGAAGCTCTCAGTTTAGACTAACTGCATTCAAAGTGCTGAATAGCAGATGTCCCTAGTGACTGCCCATAAAGGACAACGCAGGTTCAGGAAACCATTTTTTTAAAGTTGTCTACCATTTCTACATACTAAAAAATATTGTGTACAATCAGAGTGCTATACGAGGACTGTTAACTTCATGCAATAAAGTTGTAGCATGAGAGAAAAATTCACAGGCTCCTGGGTGAATAGAAGAAACTTCCTCTCAGCTTTACCTTAAAAAGCGTTATTGCTATAGTGGAATGTCCTGCTAGTTCCAATAACTGTTTCTTGTTTCAAGTGTTTTTGACCCAGCAGCATAGTTTTGAGAGGAAAATGTAACCCCCCAAAAAAGTCTAATGAAAAAATATGTAGCCAGTCAAGGGATATAACAGTAAATTTAAGGTTATTCCATTATCTTAAAGACTGTATACCCGCCTTTATTATCTTTGTCATTGTAATCAACTTTTAAATGATTTAAATTTGATTTCCCACTAAGAATGCTCCGCTTCCATCTCCCTACGCCCCAGTCCATGGGAATGCTGGAACAAATTATTAAAACTAGCAGTCAAAAGAATTCTAGGACACAGCTGATGAGGGCACAGTTGAGCCACAACTCCACTCTACGCCACTCTGACTTTCATCTGGGAGAAGATGGAAGGCATGAACAGAGTGCTTTGAGGTAGGCTCCTGTTTACTGAGCTTCGAGAATCCTGAGGAAATAAACCAAATGTCTTTATCATACCCTTGATAGTTTGAAAGGAGCTGGACTTAATAACATATAGCAGTTATGGTGGGAAATCAGAGTTATACAAACTGTCATGCAAAGGTAATTCAGGAGGGGGCTTGAGAAGTAAATCTCAGGCCTCATAAATTCAATCTTTTCTAATACTGAGACTAAAGAAATAAATAGAGGTTCCATAATTATTCTACAAATTGTGTATCCTAAATCTCTTGGGTAATTATAACAACTAAAAATTACACATTATAGTAATCACAACTAGCAATTTACCTGGAATTGCTTGCTTGGTGAAATTTGTACCTGAAATGATTATGCATGAATGCTATTTATAATGGAGTGCTTGTTAACACTGGCTGGTGTGAAGACTTTGCTGATTTCTCTTAATTTAATTTTCATCAACACTGTTACCTGCTTTAGTGTCTATGCCAAAGAGTAGTCCTACTCTTAAAATAAAGCAGTTAAACTAATGAAATAGAATAATACATTAGACTATCTACATATACTTATAAATTCCAAGAAAATATTCTTTATATGTTAATATCTCTAATTTTATCACCTTTTTTTCCATTATTAAATGAAAATTTCAGTGTCTGCTAAATGTTTTAGGAAGCAAATTTAATAGTAGAGTCCACTCATACTATAAAATGTTTGACGGACCCAACTAAACATCGTTCTCTTCCCTTCTGACTTTTCTCCCAAAACATAGGGATAAGTGAATGAGTTTTATGGATAGACCTTTTTAGGATTGGAACATTCTTTTCATCTTTTGGTCCTGGCTGTGAGTCCCTTGGAGAATGTGTGGAACCTGCATTGGTAGAGTATGTGAGCATCTATGACTTAGATTTGTGTTTGGCACCCATGCATTATAGAACTTAAATTCTTTCTGGAGAGCACTGGTTCCTCATCTCTTTTGGCTCAGACAGCTTTAAGAAGTTAGGAGAGATCTATGGATTCTTTTTTCTAGAAAGATGTACATAAGCACTTGAACAATTTTGCGTAAGGCCAGGGAAACATTAGTGAGACTAAGAAGCAAACTGGGAACTGTTCCAGCTGGAGGGAACTGGAAGTGAGAAGGGATACTGGTGCCTGAAACAGTACCACTTGTTTAGGTAACTGTAAATCCTGTGTGTGAAGGTTCCAGTAAGGAATGAGACTAGAGGCAGGGACCAAATAATGAGGAAAGGTGGGAACCTGATATCCAGTATGATATTGGCATATGTGAATGTATGAGTTTCTCCTTGAGGTATTTTAACTTTATGTCGCATTATTGACTTGGTTTACAGGATTATCTGAAAATTATTATGTTTCAGCTTATTATGTTTGGTAAATAGATACTCTTTATCATCTCTGATTCAAATATGGATATTTTCCCTTACATGTTTGAAGAAATCTGTTTTTACTCCCTGAATCCAGGCAACCCTCTTCATTTGCCTCCAAACATCCCTGTATCTCTCAGGATTCTGTTCTAAATTGCAGCTCAAAGTACCGTACTCACAGAGATGGAGTCCTGAGCTTGTCACCACTTCTGAAGCATGCTTTTGAAGAAATCCTATTTTAAATTCTTACATTTAGGAGTTTTAAATGCCAAAACAACAGTAGCAGCAGCACAACAACAAATGGCAAAAGCACCTTCAAGATGGGCAGTGGGCAAGGCCCAGCCTGTTTTGGGAAGTCCCCTAGCTGTCTGCTACACCACAAGGAGTGAAAGAAGGAGACCATTTCATGTTAATAAATTCAGTGATGTGGTTAAGCACAACAAAGTTCTTTATAAAATGAAATTTCAGTTGTTTAGACATGTCTTAATGCTTAATGCTTATTTAGAGGCTAAAGGACTGATTTGACAAGCCGTTTGTTAGAAGATTACTCATTTTAACCTTTGAGTTCATTATCTTCTAAGTAGCTAAACGTATTTTAATAAGTCTATAATAAATTGAAATATTAAAAATATTTAATTTCTCATTAAAATACTATCTTGTCTCACTTTTATAAGTACTGCATTTAATAGAGTGATTATGTATCATTTTGGCCTCCTATACCTGGGTTTTGCAAACTAATAAAATTATAGATCATTTATGTGTTAATAATGACTGCTGCTGCTTTTATTTTCCTGGGATTCTTAAAGACTCTTTTTATTAACAAGCCAATATTTTAGTGTCAGAGAGAGGATGAATCCTCTCTGAAATTTGGCTTTCAACCTGCTGAAGTCATGAGTGATTAAAAATATTTTTTCATGAACATTCAAGAAGTGTTTTAAAACTTTGTTTTTTGTTTGTTTGTTTTTTTTTTTTTAAATATGCCAATGTAGCATTTTCTCTTTCTCTCCCCCTCTTTGATTCAAGTAGTTGAATAAGCCACATAGGTCAACATTCTTTTTTTTTTTTTTAAATAAAATACGCATTTGACTGGCTTTCACAATTTATTTTTATATTTACTTACTAAATTTGACTTGTGAAGTAGTTTGTTAAAACCCGAGCTGTATGTCTTTACACATGTTCTTTTTTTCCTGTGCCATAATACTATCATTTATAATTTTTCACTAAGTCTGATCATACCAGGGATTATTTTAGAATTATCAGTAGGTGTCCCTGGAATACTACGTAGCTCACAGTTTTGGAATAGGTTTAGTGGTTTTGTGTATATTTTGTTTTCCTAGAAATTTGTATGTAATTCCAGGTTTTTGTTAACAAAGCTACTGTAACCAAATAAGAGTTTGCCTTTTAAAAAATACTAAAGTTAACTTTTCTGTAAATTAAATGTGTGAGTCTTGACAATGATTCCTGATCATGGCAATTCATCAGAATTATCTGGAGAGCTCTAAAAGGACCACCAGTGACCTGATACCCTCTGAGGCTCTGATTAACTTGGACTGGATTATCCTCCAGCAGTGATAGGCTCTATAAACTCCTCAGGTGATCCTGACATGTAGCCCAGTTTGGGAACCACTGACTATTAGAAGGCACCTGGAGATCCTCTTCTCAGTGGTTTTCAATATTGGCTGCACATTGGAATCATTTGGGGAGCTTAAGCAACTCTGCTGTAAGAGCCCTACCTTCAGAAGTTTTAATTGTAGGATATTGCCTATGCATGGAGATTTTATAAAACAGCCAGGCGATTGTACACAGAAGCAAAGTTGAGAACCAGTGGTCACCAGCTTCTTTTTTTCAGAAGAAGAATCTGAGGCCTAAATTAAAGTGATTAAGTGACTTCTCCAAGATCCATAGAACAAAACCAGAAATCTGATTTTCAGACTTGTATGGAGTGATTTTACCAGAATATCTCATATTTTTATGGAAGTGTAGGTTTGGGCGTGTCAGAAATAACCACAAAATAATGTTCCTTGGCTGCTTAGTCCAGAAAATGGCAAATATTTTCTTTAATACTACAAACGTGAAAGCAATCCAAGAGCTAATCATTACCTCATTTATGACATAAGAGAATTAGGAGCTAGAAATGGACACATTCAGGTACTCTAAAACTTGCACACATTATCTGGAAGCAAATTAAGCAATGAAAATAACCCAAATGAATTGCCTTAGGCCAGGTTAACCACAAGTTGTTATCTCTGTAGCATTAATTATAAATGCTTTTTTTATAAATAGGTCAGAAGGTTGCGCAGGCCTATATGGTTGGAGTTATTACAATATACATTACAAAGTATATTTTATCAATAACATTTATAAAAAAGGTAGAAGTTAGAGCATTGGTTTTGAAGTATAATTTTTAGAACGTTAGAAAAGGAAACATTGTTACAATGTTATAGGTTAACGATGTAGTCAAATATATTTGGGGAATAAATGTGTATTTGGTACTCTTAGGACAGAGAGAGGGTGACATATTCCTTGAGCCCACATCTGATGACTTCCCCAGATACACAAATAAGCCTTTCTCTAGATGTTCCTCCAGCCCCTTAACACCTGTACCTGCTTTATTTATTATACTTGTCTTTCTGTAGCCTTTAGCATAGTATCTTCATGAATATAGAGTGTGTTTAAGAAATGTTTGTTGAATAAATGAAGTAGACTGCAAACTCTTAGGGTGGTGTTTTGCAAAATGTGCTCTGCACACCAGTAGAATCAGCAACAGCAACAATTCCTGGAAAATTTATCAAAAAGGCAAATTCTCAGTCTCTACCCCAGTTACTGAATTAGAAACTCTAGAGGTAGAACTCAGTCATTAGTTCTGAGAGCCTCCAGATTTTCTGTTGCTCACCATCAAAGCTGAGGATTACCATGCCATTTTGTAGTCTCTGAAGGTCCTAGAATATAGGATAAGATGGTAGCATTTATAAAGTAATCACAGATGCCAGATACTATGCTGGGTGCTTTACAGATATTATTGCAGTGTTTAGCATTTGGTATCTATATCAGTTTGCTTTTTGCTGCATAGTGAACCTAGTGGCTTAAGAGAACAATAATATATTTCATGATTCTTTGGGTTGGCTGGGTGGTTTCTGTGGTCTGAGCTGCTCAGCTGTGGCAGAAATGCCTAAAATGGCCTCACTTTGTATGTCTGGGGTCTCAGCTGGATGGCTGGAGTTCTCTCAAATTGTGTCTTTCATCCTCAAAGAGTATACTTTGGGCAATACACATGATTGCATAATGGTTCCCAGCAGCAAGAGAATGGACCCACCAATGCCCAGGAGCTGTACAGCCTCTGCTTCAGTTGCATTTACTAATGGCTATTGGCCTAAGTAAGTCATGAGAGCAAGCCTTCATTAAAGGGGTGGAGCCAGAGACCCTACCTGTTGATAGAGGGCGTGGTCATATTGCAAAGGTACGTGCACACAGGGATGGGAGGAATTTATAGTTGCTTTGTAATTTATTCAGTAAATATTGGTTGGTGGATTATAACTTGTTTATTCTTAATAGACAATGGTCTAAAGGTACAGGATAGGTATCCTTTGAAAACACAGAGGATATTTAAAGAGATTACCTTTGTGATTATTTAACATCTTACTGTCTTTATCATGGAGAACTGTTTTATTTCTGCCTTTTATAGGAGTAAAGTCTTTGGGGACTTTTTTTATGTGGGGGTGGATCTGTGAAAAAAATGGGTACAATAAATAATAGGTTAAACTTTTGAGATATTTCAACAAAGCATGTTTTTTCTTTCAAAAACATCATTATATGGATATTTATTGTTGGGGGCCGCCTTTGGAGTAGGTTTATCAGTGATAACAATAGTCTTAAGACACCTGACGCCAAGTTGGGTATATGTATTTGTGGGGGAGGGTTAATTGGTATAGACACCAATTTAAGGTACATATAGTAAAATACCAGTTGCTAGAAGAATATTCTTTCATGCTGTGTTCACCTCACACCTCAAAACTGAATCTTTAAAAATGTATATTATTCTTGTCTGGATTATTGGGTGAATACATACTCATGTTAGAAAATTTGGAAATTTATGAGTATAAACAAAACAATAAAATAAAAATCACATATGCATAATCTTACCACCCAGAGATAACAGAGCACAAATGCTGTTTTTGAATCAAATATTAAAATGCCTTTTTCTTATATGCAAATATTTTAATTGTATATGGGATTAGTGTGTATTTATGAGATACTAAAACTTCATGATGCAACTGTTGCTTCATCTATTTCACAAATGTGTACTAATTATGCTTATTATATGAAGTAAAAAATGTAAATGCTTCCAAAAGGTAGGTTTTCCATACTTAAATGCATTCTTTTATAAGTTCTACATTAAACTGTTTTTTCCTACTGTTTAGATTAATTGGTTTATTCTGTTAATTCCCTCTTGGTGTTTTCCTTTGTTTTTCGTTTTCTCAGTTGCAGGAACTTCTATTATTTATTACGTGTTCTTTCACGGTTCTCTACATTTCTATCCTTGTTACTTCGGTCATTTTTGTACTTTTCATTTATCCATCCAGGCCTATTGTTTATTAGTTCTTGATAGATTAGCGACAAATTATCACCTTGTAGATGTCATTTTATCTTTCACCATTTTTTCTCTATAGAAGCATTGATATTTCTGTAGAAAGGAAGTGGATCCTTTGTTGGTGCTTAGCCCTACCACTGCTCTTTTGAGTAGTCTGACTTAACTTTGGTTTTCTCTGTGATGTCCTACCATCCCCAAACAAAAGAAAATAATATAAATGCCTCTCTAAATTCCTAACTTCCTCACTTACAGGAGATTTTAACTTCTAGGCTGCAGCTTTTCATTTGAAACCTTGTATGTTTGCATAAATTAATGTCGCTCAAAATAAGCAGTAAGCTGAGAGACTGGGGAAGTGTAGTTCTTGGGTTTTAAAAGAGAAAGTATCTTTCTCCACCCCTAAGCTCAGTCTTTGACATCTGCTTCTGACTGCAAATTGCAGAGTAGAGAAAGATTTGAATTCCCATTCAGCCTGCTCTTAACCCTCAGTTTGATTTCTGATACCATTTTTATTTTTATTGTGGTCTATAGGTTCAGCTGTTTTGATTAATGACTTGCAACACATCTGAAAGTTGTGCCAAAAGCCTTACATTTCTCTGAGTGGGAGTAAATTTAATCATCCATTAGTGAAACTTTGAAGGAAAGAAATTATTGTCGAACCCCATACGTTTCTGTCTTGTTTCAGAGACAAAACAAACAAACAAAAAAAACAGATGTTTAATTTTTCATCTACTGATGATATTTTATTTAATATTTTAACTTTTGAATCGGTAATAAATCGCATGGACAGAATTCAATTTGTGTATTTTTAAAATTCCTCTTTTAAAAACATTTTAATCAGCGCTTTACATTTCTGTTCAATGTAACAAATTTAAAGTAGTATTTTTGCAAAAGAATAATTTAAGAATAACTTTCTGAGATTTCTCTATGTTAGCTTATCTCTTGCAAAAACTAAATGTGTACCTGCTTCTGGTTTTGGGTGTCACCTTAAAATTTGCAGTGACCAAGATGGGGTGGTCAGGATCTGCCCCTCTGCTGACACCTGAGCTGCAGCTGGGTAATTAGCCCTCCTCTTGTTTTTTATCATTGTAATGGTTTTAACCAGTAGGAACTGCCTTACTCCAGCTTGAATAGGTTAATGAAAAAGATAGGGCTTCCACTTTCCATTATTCTTTCTGTTTCAATGTGTGGAATTTTGGAATGCCTGAGGCAGAGGAATTTATGCTCAAGAAAATCAAGTTTTTTCCACTATCTGAATTTATAAATTACAGGCTTAAATGAGGCTTAATTTTACCTACATTGATTTGAAAGTATTTTATCAGAAAACTGAATTTTTATTGAAGTCCTGAGTTTATTATGTGAAGTTGGTGGTTGGATATTTTAGTGGAAGAAAGATGAATTAAAAAAAAAAGTATTTATGATATACAAGGGCAGGTTGAAAAGAATGATGAAACAGCTTTCCTGCTGATATTAGCCTCAATTCATGGACTTTGGCAGTTTCATGTTTAGTTTTAGGGGTGTGAAAAGATAACCTGAGGCATATTAAAATTTTTAAGATTTTATTTGAGCAAAAATCCATTTGACTGCGGTAGCATTCAATCCATCAAAAAGAAAGGAGCTCAAAGGAGCTGCACAAAAAGAAAGACTTACAGTTGGAAGAGTGTGGGAACAAGGAAGTTAAACTAGGCAAAAAAAAAAAAAAAAAAAGGTTATCACAAGGCCACTTCTCTTATATAAGGGGATGCCAAGGGTCTGTCAGGAAATGATCAGGTGATTCCTGATTGACTGATTTAAGAGTCCATTTCTGGAGGATCTGAAACTATAATTAAGTTGGAATATGTTTGTTGATGTGAGGCTTGGCATAAGCAACTCCCTTTTGAGCCTGATGTCTTATTTTTAATGCAGTAAGCTTGGACTGAAAGTAGCCAGTGGGAAGGTCAGTCTTTTGAGATCATAAGCTTGTGTTTCAAGGACTGAATGTGAAGAAAAGAGCGGAAGTCTCTCCTTCTCAACCCATAGAAGGGGTGAGAGGAATATGTATATATATCACGCACACTCTAAACACAACCACATATTTATAATTATATCCATTAATAAGTAATTAATAAGTATATTACTCTCAATACATAAATATTACTTAACCAAAGTCGTGTTGTATATACATACACTTCAAGTCTCTTTCTTTTGCTCAACACTGCGATCGTCTTCCAATTGCTGCATGTTGTTGCAGTTTCTTCATTTTTGTTAGTGTTTAATTCATTTTGTGACTATCTCACAATTTATCCATTCTGCTGTGTTGGATATTTGTGTAGTTTTGTGTAATGTTGTTGCGAAGATTCTGGAACACGTCTTTTGCTGCACACATGCATTTCTGATGGATATGTATTCCTAAGAGTGAAATTGCTGTGTCATAGAGTATGAATGTATTCTGGTTTAGTAGAATATATGTATATATTTTTTAACATTTTAATGAAAGTATTGCCTATTTATATTGGGGGCAAAATGTATGTGTGGTTGGTCTGTGACATTGGGCCTGTCACAACCTTTTCGAGTTTGTGGTTCCATGTCTATAAATGAGAAGATCGAAATAATTATTATTTCTAAGGTGACTTCATTTCTATATTTCTGTGATTAATTTGAAATTCCTAAAACAATGTTACCTATGTATGCTTTTGTGATAGGTACTATCTAGTTATTAGCAGGCCACATTTAATTCATTTTTGTGAGAAACTTCTTTGACATTTTTAATTTCATTTCTTTTTCAAAGTTTGTAGTGTGTTCCTATTGAGGTTAATGTCTAATCATATTCACAATAATTAAGACGTTTTGAGATATGCAGAAATCTGTTTGAGTTTTTCAGTAAGCAGGCATGACTTTTATTATTAGGCCAGTTTACATAAGACTCATGTCAAATAATAATTTTTCTTTCTTTACATGGTTAACAGTTGTAAAGTATAACAGCATATTTGAAATTAGCTTATAGCATTAAATTTTACTATACAAATAATTTGATAACTTGGAATTTTATGGCCCCCCCAAATCTTTGTATTTTGTGTTAAACTTTCAGTTGAATTAAATGTATTAAATGAAACCATTGTGTTTAGGTTTTAGTGTTGGCTGGCTATATTTTGAAAGTCATTCTTTTTCCTCAGGGCCTTTTCCATGTATAATCTGTTAGTGCAAGTCAGTTCTAGTGTTGGGAAAAAAATGAGTGAATAATAACTAGTTATTAGCAGATTTTTATGAGAAACTTCTTTGACACTTTATTTCTTTTTCAAAGCTCGTAGTGTGTTTCTAGATCAGTTCTTCTGCTGTTATTAGAGGAATGTGGTGGTACTACAGGTGAAACTTCTATACATACTCCTTATGATTCTCTGAATTTCCCCTGACGAGCCTTCTCAGGACCTGTCTCATGTCTGGGCACTGGAAGTTAGTTATAGCAGGCATTTTAGTGAGTCTTTTATGAAGTTAAACATTCAATTTAAAATAATACATTTTCCCCTGAAATTATTAAGTCCTTATTGTTCTTGTGGTGTGAAAATATTATTTAACATGAAATAGATGACTGGTTTTGTGTTAATGCCCTTTTAAAAATCTCTGTAAGTTTCAACCTATTTTTGTTTTTGTCAAAGATTTCAAGGTCTTTTATTTAAAAGCATCTGGGAACCAATGGTTTATAAAACACACCTTCCTCCATCAATCTTTTTATATTGAAAAGCTCACTACTCTGCATCACAGTTTTCCAGAGCCTCTTAGTTAATTTTATCCTTGATTTATTACTCTGAGCTGCCTCTCAGAGTGTTGGGCATGCTTAATATGCTCTGCCAAGAGAATCTCTTTCTGCCTTTCACTTTCCTTTTCTCGGGTGCCAGAGTGGGGCAACATCGCCCTTAGGATTCTGCAGCTGCTTCTTTCAAGCTTCGACACTACTTGGCCTTGTTCCAGCCTCAGGCGGTGCGTTCCTCACTCCACCAGTTTGTGCCAAGATCTTTCTCTCTTTGATTGGAGGTTCTCATGATAAAACTAGTTAGCCTGGCTTGATTGACATTTTTCAAGGATATGTATGCTGGTGGGTAGGCAAGGGAGGTCTTGTTTGCTCTTTAATTATAAGTTACGAGGAGATATGTAGCAGTGGGGAAAAAAATCAGTTTTAGGTGGAAAAAGCACCTTTGTAGCATTTGGAGATGGTATTTTTGATTAGCTGGCAGGTCTTACTCCCCACTCCCAACCCCTTTGCTATTCTTAAGGTTAGAACCAAACATAGTAGGTGGATTGCTTGCATTTAGGAATTTCAAAGGATGATGGTGATTGAGGGAGATTATTGAAGAAGACTAATTTGCACCTTTTCATAGGTGATCCACACTTAACTAGTGATGTGTGTGGTCCGCTTCTATTTCCTGTAGTAGGAGGAGGAAGCAAGCCCTCTCTCTGACCTCTGGCAGTGTGTTAACAGAAGAAATTAGTTCTTCTCGCAGAATAGAGATGTGGGGGTGCACTGGGGTGTGGTGATGAGGTTATTATCAGTCTGATGTTGATATTTACAAATATGAAAAGTTACAGACTGTCCCAGTACTGGGCCATCAAGAACTAGGGGTGAATTCTTCAGGGTTATTGAGCAAGAGGGCAGACAAATGAAAGCCCCATCAGTAGTTGCCTTTGAGGTCTGTCTTGAAAGAGAAGCTAAGTCACTCTAAAACAATGATGTTCCAGCCCTGTAATGACGTTAGCTGACTCCTAGCACATTGATGAGGTCATGAGAGAGGCTGAAAGATGTGAGGTTTGGGGAAACAGAGTGGAATCTTTCACAGATCTTTAAGTAGGTACTTAAATCTTGGAGCTGCTTTATATGTAATTTTACCTAGAGGCAGAACAATGTGAAATAAAAGATCTTTTGAGATGCCTGCTAAACCAGTGCTTTTCAGTTGTTAAACATGCATATGAATCACTTAAATCTAATTTGCATTTAAGTGCAGATTATGATTCAGTAGTTCTGGGTTGGGGCCTGAGATTTTGCATTTTTAACAAGCCATAAAATGATGTTTATATTGCTGGTCCATGGATTATATTTTATGTATTATTGTTAGATATTTATTTTTGTTCTCGCTCTAGATCTTGAATTCTAAATTGAAATCTAAGGCTCACAAGATAAATATTATCACTCATCCTTATTCATGTTTAGTCTTTTTTTTCTTTACACCTGACTATGAAAATGCTATTCACAAGGGAAAACATACACACTTCATTATTCCGTGTAGTAGTGTGTGTGTGTGTGTGTGTGTGTGTGTGTGTGTGTGTGTGTAATAGGTGAATTATGGGAAGAACAGTAATAAATAATAAGTATTAACAAAATTCAAATTAAATTCACCAACTGACATACTAGAAATTCTTTCTGATCAGAAACCAAATGCTAGGGTACACATTGCAATTTGCAGACATCTCATGCAGTACCATATTCATATGTGCATTACACCAAACAGATGTCTGAGAAACAGATTTTTGTAGCAGATTTTGACAGGAAATACATCAGGCTCCATAAAACTTAATAGAAAAATGTATTAACTACTGCTTAACTACAGTCCATTTTTAAAAAAATGGAATCAAAAGGGTTTTATTCTTGAGAGCTCGGCAGGCTCCTTCCCAGAGAATTATGTACACGAATGTCACCTGGTGGCATGGTTTTTGATTATTGATAACGTGGTATTTTGGGGTTAGCCATATTGAGTATTCTATTTTAGATCATGGAAGAATGATATATTTCTTTACTACACGAAATATTTACCTGGTGAATCATTTCTGGAAGTGAGGGAATCACTGTGGTATTTTGAATTAGAAACACATCTTTTTAGATGCACATCAGCGGTGTGATCTCTTAGTCTGTTTCAAATGGTAATATAATACACCAGGGGCTGAGAGCCTGCCAAAGTAGAACATCTGCTTCTAAGACATGAGCTTCTGGTGCATTCTTCTCAGTGCGCCATTGCTTTCTTTTGCTTGTTTTCTCAATTAGTTAAATCTAGGTTATATTTCATCAAGGGTATAGTGAAGAAAACCTGAAAATTCAGTTATTATCTTAATAACAGAGAAGACTTCTACGAAAGCTTTTTAATTTGGATCAAGATCTAAGAATTCCTAGTTATTAAATTATACCTTGTGATATATTTTATTGAAAGTGGTTTTCTTTTTTAAACTCTCCTTAGGTGCAGTCCTCCCTAGTATAATCATGTTTGGCTATGTAGACCTCTGTATCTTAGAGCAGCCCAGGTAGATGGTGGGCCTGTACCGGTAAAATGGGCAGGCCTGCTACATAGGGAGATTGTTTAATATCTGCAATGTGGTCTTGCTACCTTATCAGCCTCTTTCCTGAATATAAATGTGACTCTACAGTCTGTTATGTTGCCCAACTGATCTACAACCATATGTCTTCATCTAACAGACCTGCTGATTTTGATCTGGCATGGTCTTCTGCCTTTCCACTGCCTCTCTCAACCTTTTTTTAGGAGACCCAAAGTTGAGAACTTTCTCTCTTTAGCTTGTGTTCCTGAAGCACAAGGACGTTGAATGGTTGAAGATACCTCAGTTTCACAATTACACCATGTGGAATTATATTTTTAAATGTAATTACACACTTAGATTATAAACTCCCAGAAGGCAGGGCTTTGTGGTTTTCATCTATTATCCCCATTGTCCAGTGTGGTGGCAGATCATAGCAGAGCCTCAAAAAATATTTGTTGAGTGTATAAACTTTATTTAAAATTACTGGAATTCCATGTAGGTAGGATCACAATTCTATGTATCTAAAATCATTCTGAAAAACAGAGAGAACTGATATTTGTTCAAGCAAGCTAGACTTTAGAGAAGCAGCAAGCTGCATCGTGAAAGTATGTCAGAAAATGAAAAGATTAACTGGTGCTGCTTTACAGCCTGATATTTGTGGATTATTTGTAGCTTTTAAAAATATTTAATTCATTAAGAAATATTTGATTAAACAGGAAATAATTTAGTAGGAAGTTATTAAGTTATTATACAATCCTCCCATTATTTTAATGTTTAACTGAATTTTAAAAATGGCTTTTTTACATTAAATATTTAGATTTTCTTATTCTATTAAGTTTTAAATGATAGCTATCTCCAGGAGAGAAATAATGATTGATTCTTGTGCTTAGTATATAACTTAAATCCTACAAGTATGGGTATAGCAGTACATTTGTTGCATAACCATCTCACTTAAAAACATTTACATGGATAGACAGGGACAGTGATCTCTTCAGCAATACTTTGAAATGTCTTCTCAAAGTTGTTAGTGATGGTTTAGGTACAGCTGGGAAGTAAAAAAAATCAGTGTGTATATTTCAGTGTTGATAAGTAAGAGATTATTAATAGTGTTTGACTTCTAAACAGAGATCCTAGTGAATAGGACTAGAGAAGCCAAAATCCATGATGATTTCTTATCTAGACCCATGTCAAATCTAGTTATGTTAAACTATCTCCAGAAGACATGTGATTTAAATGGCAGCTCAGTTAAAAGACTGCCATAAAGTCTATAAACATTCCAGGTTTTTGCACATATTTCACATATGTATGATATTAAGGGGATTCTCTCCCTTTAAGCACTTAAGACTTGTAGAAATTAAGTTTGTTGTCAGTATAAATCAGTGGGTTTAGCCTAATGGTATTTTCACAGTTTAGTTCATTGTGTGGCTATATAAATAAATATGTTTTGAGAATTCACTGCAGTTAGGCTGCTTTACAGTTAATATAGTTCAGATTTCTTGTGAAAACTTCTTTTAGTTGAGAGCAGCTTCTATTTCATATGGTATTGGCTGAGGTTCTGGTTCAGCTGCACTGTCCAGTGGCCTCGCTCACATGCCTAGCATCTGTTACTCTCTTATACTTGGGGAATCACTAGGACCTTTCTTGCATGACTACTTGGGCTTCCTCATAGCATGGCAGCTAAATTCCAAGGGTGTTTTCCAATATATAAAGGCAGAAACTGCAGATCTCATAAGGTTTAGCCTCAGAATTTACACAGCATCATTTCAGCCACATTCTGTTGATCAAAGCAAGGCACCCCCTAGCTCAGTGCAAGGGAAGAGGAAATAGACCCCACTCCATGATGGGAAGAGTGGCAAACATTTTTGGCATTTGTAAACCTGCATAAATCCTTTGAAATAAGTACTGTTATAATTCATACTGTAGAGAGGAGGAAAGTAAGGTTTAGAGAGGTTAATTTAGAGAGGTTAATTTAGTACCCAGTGTTACCTACTTACTAAGTGGTTTAAGCCCAGATTAGGTAAGTTTGATGCTAGAGCTGGGGCTTTTCATTATAGTAATATGTTGCCTTCAGGGTGTATGTAGGCAGATTAGATAAATTTGTCTACAATGCCAATATCTGAGGGTAGTTTTATTGATGTGGGGATTACTTCATTTGTGATCAGACTGAAATAATAAAGGGATTTGATTCATATTGTTGACCAGTCATCATGTGGTAAACACGTCTCCCTAAATTTGAATATTTCTAAAATCTTGGTTGAGATGAAAGTTAAAATTCTTATATCTGATATTATCCTATGCCTACTACATATGTTAGCACATTTCCTTACCAAGAACAAATAAATGAAACCGATTTTTAAACCGTAAGTTCCCAAAAAGGATATTCTGTTCTGGTAATCTGTATTTTTCATAGGGTTTCAATATTCTAGTGTTTACTGTTCATTAACATAAAATGTAGAGCTTTTAAATTGCCTTTTATTATTTCTTAAAATTTCTCCTACTCTGTGGTTTTGTTTTGTGGTTTTGTTATTCAGGGATTTTTCTTCGGTGGAAAAAAAAATGTCAGAGATGCCTATTATGGTAAACAACAAAATAACCATCAAGGCTTCCAGATATACTAATGAGTTTCTATACTTACTATAATTTCAATTTTTTGTGTTAGATTTTTGTATACTGAAGGATTTCTACAGTCTGACTGAAGAATATTGAGGAATGTCTATAAGTTGAAAATAATATTGTATAGCATGCTGTACATATGTGTTAGTTGCAGATTGTGAAATGAATTTTTGCCTAAAGCATGTGGGCTTTTAGTGCCAAAACCATCTAATTGCCTCTTACTGGCTGAAATAGAAGTGAAGATAGCCCCATAGAATGTTATGGGACCTCAGAACTTGATACACAATCACCTTTTTTTTATAAAGGAAAAACTTCAGATAAGAGAATCTTTCAGTTCTTTTTCACATCATGGAGTAATGAGACAGGGAGAGTTGAGTCTAGAACCCTATGATACCAGGGCCCTGTTTTCCTCCACTATACCCCAGTATTCCTTTAATGAGGTTTATTGTTGGAAATGTAGAAACCACTTATCCAGAAGGTCTTATAACCACCACTCAGCTACAAAAATAAGTTATATCTAGTTTAGCTTCTGCCAGTTTAAGAAAATCTTAGACCTATTTTTAAAAAATATTTATTGTTTTGCTATATTTAGAAAGTTTAAGAATTTTATAGTGGTCCAGGAAAATTTTCTGCTAACAATTGATAAATTATTACAGCCATTTTTTTTTAAAGGCTTTACCCTTTTTAATATATATATTTTGAAAGAAAAAAGTCCAAATATAGTCTTACTGCTTTGGAAAACAACTCCCCCCGCCAAAAAAATAAACAGCATTTTTCTGTGCGGCTGTAGACATCTAAAGTACTCCTTTCTCTTGAACTATTGTCATATATACATATGTATCTGGTAAACTGAAGAGAAAATGTGGGTAATTGAACCCTCTGATCATATGTTACTATAAATTTCTTTTATGGTGTTGTATGACAAAAAATATATGTAATGTGCTAATTTATCTATATAACCATTAGGGACTTTCCAGTAAAAATAATACAACTTGAGTTGCATTTTTTAGGAGACTTATTATAAAGGCAGGAGATAAAGTTGCCAGTTAGACTCTTCATTTTATTTGAGCAGTTCTTGGACTGTTTGACCTTTGTATTTCCTGTTTTATATTCTGAAAATGTGAAATTATAATTGAGTCATTCTTTTAGGGAAAGATTTGGAAATGTGCCATTGGCAAATGTATCATGGGGGAAGGGCTAATATTTTTTAGAAAATTGGGAATTAATTGTTAAGTAAATGGTTTGGGGTGACTGCACCAGAGATGCCTTCTCGACTTGAAAGTTAAAGCAGTCTGCCTGGGTATCAGTGGGACCTGTCAGAGGATGATGGGTGGTGGTGTCTGGAAATCTATTCACTGTCCTTCAGACACATTGTAAGTTTGCCTGAGAAAATCAATAATAGCTTTTCAATGACATTTTTGTTTCCTGAGGAAAACAGGAAAATTTAAAGAAAAGAGGAAACATTTTTTATAAGTTATTTAGAGGTTATTGTTTGTCTTCTTGTGTATAACCTGTATTTTTTTCTATTTATAATGTGATTTTTAGCTTATTAATATAACATACTGTACTGGCATACTATTATCCTGTTTTTCTCACTTCACACTTTTATTTCAAGGTATGTGTGGGTGCGCGCGCGCGCGCGCACACACACACACACACACACACACACACATAAAATGTCATGATATGGTATCCATATCAGATTATACTAACAATGAGAATTTCTTGGCAAAATTGTATTTGTTTTTATTTTTATGTTTGACCAACCATATGAATAAAGATAGTTTTAACCCCAGGGAAAGAGTTTTCTTCTGTCAGTAACACCCAACATGAGCATTAGAGAAATGAGCTATCTCTTTCTTCCTTCTGTGGTTCATTTGTCTTTCACTTGCTCTGCTCCAAGAGGGCAGGGTTGAAGTAGGACAAAGGTATTAATAAGAAAAATTTCCAGAGCTGCAAGGAGGAAGTAATTGTCAGGGAACAGATAGTGTGATGGGAAACGGTTACGCTTCCTCGGGAAATATGACAAATGTGTTCAATTTATTTGAGTTTCTGGAAACTACTCATGGGGAATACAGCATTAATTTCCTTTAGCATGCTCATATTATATTTTGCCATTCACAAAGAAAAAAAAAAGATAGGAAAAGAAAAGATCTCAGAACTCACAGGACGAAGATTTTTTTCTATTTTAAAGTCAACCCTGGCTTTTTAATTCTCTATTCAGACTAGTTTTGTTAAAATCTTTTATCATCAAGGTTTAGAAAGTTAATGCCTTACCCTGTATGTGGTTTATGTGAGCTGTTTTTTATATACTGTGCCTATATGTTTGTTAGTAGTGATTTGGAATTAAGAAATCCTTTATAGTTCTTTAAATATTTCCATGGTCCTTCCTTGAATTTAACATTTGTTGGATATCTATTATGTTTAAGAAGCTATTATAGATAAAATAAGACTTGTTTTTCTCTAACAAAGGCTTATGCTTTAATAGAAGTAAAATGCTTTATGTTTATAAAATAAAACCATGATACTCTTCAAAGAAACCTTTGTGCTGTGGCTGGTAACGTAAAGTGGCAGAAGTAGTGTGGCATTTAAGAGCTTGAGAGAGCACCTCTGGGAAGAGATATGGAAAAGGTACCATGGGAATACTTTGACTTAAAACGAGCGCAGGTTAAAGTTAAACAGACTGAGGCATAGAACTTTGGATCAGAGAAGAGGGGAGAGTTGAATTGCCTCAGGGTGTGGATCAGGGAGAGCTAATCACTCAGATAGCTCGAGGGAAGCAAAGAGAAGTGGTATGAAAATTGTTGAAAGGTAGCTTGGTTCCCTGGAAGATAGAAATCCTTGAAAATATTATTTTTGAAGAATTTTCAACTGTACTCTATTGAATAAAACCCTAAGAGAAACCATTCTTGAAGTATAAAATACGATAAAAAAGAAAAATAAATAAAAAATAGGATGTGTAACAACATTAAGAATTTCCCATTAGAAGGAGTAAATATTAACTGACTAATTCAGATTCCTATCACCATATATAAAAATACATATAATTTCCAATGAGCTACTGGAAATTGCAAAGGAAAAAAGTTAATTCAGATTTTAAAATAATGTTATTTCAAAGTTGTTTGTTTTGTTTGTTGATGGGACCTTTTTTTTTTTTTTTAAATAAAATTACCCCAGGTCATAAGAATATAGTTTGAACTTCTAATGTTTCTTTTCTTTTTAAAAAGAGCCTAACAATGAAAATAAAACAAAGAAAACAAAGTTCTACTATCTTCTGGTTGCTTCTATATGAATCTCATACCAGTGACGACTTTCCACTTAGTTCACAGAACTTTCATTATATTTTATCTTAAATATAAAAAGGAATGTAGGAGTAGGTTTTTTCTTTTCTCTTTTAACTTATAGACTGATACACATTTTTAAGATTTATTTTACAAAAGAATACTTGTTACAGATTAGGCTTAATCAGAGAACCTCTAATATTAAAGACAAAAGAGTTTTCTTTATTGAAGTAGATATTGTTAAGCTTTTAAACCAGATGAAAGTATGAGTGATCATATTGTATTTTAGTAGGTTCTCATGGTAAATTTTCTATGTAAAACTGTTTGTTGAAATCATCAAAGAGTTGTCATTAATCCTACTTTGGCATTGCCACAAAGTTAAAGTAATTGATATTTAAAAAAGTTATTTGGGAAGCTTTATTGAATATATTGAGAGAAAGTTTATTGTAATCCTTTTCTTTACGCAAACTGCTGCCGTAATCATAGGAGATTTTAAAATCCACATGAATGGCCACATCCAACCTTGGAGTCATGTAATTCCTAACCCAATTCACCTTCACTCTACCTACCCACTGCAGGCCACTTTCTAGTCAGAACTGTATCACCCCAGATATCACAGACTCCTCTGTCTCTCCCTGATCTTCACCCTTTTCTGGTTATACCTCAGCTTTATGCCTACTGCATTTTTCTGTAACTTCGAAGATTTCTAAGTCCTTTAAATTAAGAGTAAGACTGTGTCATCTTCATCTTATATCATCAGTGCGTAGACCAACCCTAGCATATAATAGACAATCAGGATTTGTGGAATAAATGACTGAATGGATAAATCAAATACTTGTCCATTGTTATGGAATTATGAAAGGCCACCATAGCTATTGATGATCTTAATAAGGTGATAGTGATTTTACCTTATTAAAATGGCTATCAGTTTAATGGACAGTAGTATTATATGGATAAAAGAAACAGCTGTGATAAATATTTATACTTTTAAACAGAAGTGGTAGGTATAATGAATAGTAATAATTAACTTAATGAGTGTTTTTAAAATTAGATGTATTAGGCTCTTACCTACAGGTCTTATTTAATTCTCACAACAACTTAGTGAGATAGGCATTTTTGTTTACAAATTTTAGAGATAAACTGGTTCAGAGAGAGGTGAAGTAACTTGTTTAAGACTACTAGCAGCGTAAAGATATAAACCCAGTACTAACAAACTTTAGGGCCAAACTCTTTAATATAGTTGAAAAATTAAGCAGAATATCTTTTGAATATCTTCTCGGAACTTGTTAAAGATACTACATTCGAACATAATAGGCATATTAATGTTTGAGTTATAATTAAGGCATTCGTAAATTTGCAAATTATTCATTTAGAATTATTTTTTGCAAGCAATTATATTTACCCTGAGGGTAGTATCCTTATTTTGCTCTTAATGGACCTCTGTAGGTTACCTATTCAAGAATGTACAATGAAGAGATCAAAAGATGCCCAAAGCTCATCTTCCCCAGGCACAATCTGGGGCTTCATCTCCCTAGCCATGTTAGTGGCGAGTTATGTATTCTGCAACAAAGGAAAAAGGCCTTCCTTGGTTATCTTTTTTTAGTATAGTTTTTGGACTGATATTGTCTGCGAAATTCCTTTTTAAGTGATCAGTTCGATTTTTACAAGATAACATGGAGCAGCTTGAAAAATTGTCCTACTGCCTGTCTCAGGTTAGATCATTTCTGTGCACACTCCTGACTTCTCTTCTGACTTGAGGCAGACTCTGAACCTTTGTTGGTATTTGGACTTTTAAGATGTGCTTCCTACTCCCCTTGGAGGTATTGACAACTTCAAAGCATTTGGACGGTGGGGATGGGTTAGATCTCGTTTTATTTAAGACTCTCAAGATCTATCTATCTTAATAATAGTCTAGTCCCAAGACAAGGCTTACATCAGCCTAGTCTCCTCAAATTCTTAGGAACTAAAGTGTTCCCATGGTCAAAAATAGTGTGAAGTAACTTCATAAACCTATCTTGGAGGGCACCACGTCAGAAATACAGTGAAAGAAAATTACTTTTTAACTGGATGGGGGGAGTCTCATTTTAAGTGCCACTGTTTATATTCTTTATGTCCTGCTTTTCTTTTTATGTTGAATTTGTTTCACCTTGTAAATATTAAGGAGAACATGTTCTAGCTTTTAAATGTGAGAATTTAATTATTAATAGTTTTTGAATAAAACCTAAAGATCTCCCCTTCTCCCCAAAGCAATATATTCTCACAAACATTGGACCTCGCAGATATAAAGTGTCATTTAAAGGTTTTCACTAATTCGGCATTTAAAACTTTTTATCTTCCCTTGATTTATGACAGCTGTTTTTTGAGTGAAGAAAATGCAAACACTACATGCAATTAGATCACATTCTTTGTGTGTGCCCCATGATTAGTGGAGGCTACTAATCAAGTCGACTTATTTTTTTACTTTTGAAATTTCTTCCACCATATTGTATCAGAATAACTTATTCATGTTTTTTTTTCCCCCATACTATGTGATCAATTTATTAAGGCTAGAATTGTGTCATCCTACATCAAACCTTGTGTCCCTCTAGTCCACTTATGTTGTCTGTAGCCACCTTAAGCTACAAAGACCTATTCATGAACTGTGAATCTTCATCATTTCAGTAGTCATGCTAATTCAGTCTAGTTCAGTCTCACATTCTGTGCAGTAATGTAACTCGACCTTTGGAGAAATTGATTTGTACCATTTTAAAGAAATACAGTGTTAGGTGATTGAATCCAGGATAAAAGAGTACTTTGCTTCTTAGGTAATATTCTTGGAATTGCTCATATTTTTATTATTTTTTAAATGTAGCTAGCTTTCTCTTTTTCCTTATGTTTTTACTCCTCCTTCCCTTTTCCCCTCATCTTCAAGGCTCCTCTAATATTAACATCTTTATTTCTTTACTCAGTGTTGAAGTCTAGAAGCTACTTTTTGATTACTTGTCATATCAAAATACTTTTATTTCATAATTAGTTCTTACAAAATCTCACACAAAACACATTTTTAAAAAGGGATTCATTTTTTATGGTTAATAGGAACTATATTAGTAGTCAGAATCAAGCATCTCATACTAAAAGTGAAAGAGTACTGCAAACTCTTGTAAAATTAATTAAATTTATATTTTTAAGATTATTGAGTCTTTCTAGACAATTTTTTTCATTGCTTTAGGGTAGGAGAGTTTTAGTGATGGAAACATATTCTGAATTAGTAAACATCCTATCTTTATTAAGCAGTTATTATTGGTCTTATGATGAGAGGCAATCAAGTGTGCTTAGGGAAAATTAGTCAAGTATGGAAAAATTTCATAAAAGGAAAAAAACATTTCAGCTGTTACCATTCTTCCCACTATGTCAAAATGTTTAGAAATAACTGTGTTCTTGGAATTTACTTTTAAAATTGGAGGTTTTTAAAAATATCTGAGAGTGCAGAGTAGGGTGGAGAGTTAAAGAAAGCATATAATGTATAGCAAAATGTAGTAAACAAACAAGAAACCCACAAGTCATATAAAAGACACAACTTATTTGCTGTGATAATTTAAATGACATCAGGTAGTAGAATTAGCTGTCAGTTCTTTTAGTTTCATGTCATAGATTGCAAGTGTAAATGACTTTTAAATAATGGGTTTCCAAAATCATCATTTACATATGCATGGTATAAGTGTGAATTTAAAAACTAGGTATAAAATAAATATAAGTATATATAGTCTACTATATATATATAAGGTAACACAAAACTCTTGCATTGATATTTTAACAACATGAATTTAAGTTTGTTTTAAAGGCTAAAGGCAAAATTTATCTTTTCATGGCCTTAGTATACAGAAATGTGACTCACTTGGAGAAACAAGAAAATTGAACATATTTAGCATTTTATAACTAAACAGTGACTAGTTATAAATCCTAGTGATTACTAGATCTGGACTGTAAATTAGAAAGAGAAAATGTTACTCTTTCTCTTTTAAAGTTTAGTGTCTACATAGTCAGCCAATGGATCGAATATCCCAAATGGGTAATCATTGGCATTGTGCTTCAGACTTAAGATCTAACAAATAAAAATGAACAACATTTGGATACGATTAAAGAACAAAGAAACGAGGGGATGGAGAGCAACTAATTCAGAAAATATGGAACAGTTGGTTCGCCCTAATTATAGCCATCTTGATTTTTCTTTTTTCTTCTGTATATATCAGTTGGAAGTTTGGTAGAAAATTAACCCTTTTGTCTAATTATAGAAATAAATGTGTTGCAGATTTTCTAACGTGGCTTTATACTTTTCCATAAACTCAAATTTCAAAAGTCAGTTGCAGTTTGTGTTGGTCACAATCTTTTCCTTTGCTATGTAGTTCAGCAGTTTAATTTTCTAAGACTGAATTTCTTATATCTACCATCATTTAAATGATATGTTGACATAAATGAGAAGATCAAAGATTCAACTAATTAAAGATGGTTTACATTTTAAGTAGTCTGAGTTGTGTGGAAGTGTGGCTGAAACTAAACAAATGATGGACCATTATGCATAATGATAATGATTTTGCAGATTGTTTGGTGTTGCCATTCAGGCTCTAAAATAAGGCCTAAATTCTGACCTCTTTTTCATAAATATTTTCATAGATAATTAAGGTTGCAGAAATTGGGAAGCATTTGGTTTTCCAAAAGAGTTGAATTTATTGAGATCTAGATTACCTTAAACTTTATTTGCTGCTTCTTCATTTCTACCTTTTTCACTTTTTATCACATTTATTTTGTATTCATTTATATAGGAAGTTTATTATTTTTTTGCAAATATTTTAGTAAGAGTGACACCCACTGATTTTATTGACAGGTGTATATTATATAGTCTCTTTGGTACCTAATACTTTTTTGCCTGTTAACTTGAGAGTCATCAAATGCAGGTACATGAGTAAAAATGAGGCAAAGAACCACCACTTTTAATGTCAAAGTCCTATTGAAACATTGTAGGGTTTTAATATACATTATAGATTTGCTAGTTTTCTCTTTTAATTTTCTTCTATATTTACTTTTAGTATTAAAATAATTGAACCCCTACCCTACCCCTCAGACCCCTCAACACATACACAAAAGCGACTGACAGCTCAAAATGGAAAGATTGTATATGGGCATATTGAGTTCTGATGCTTCTGAATAAACAGGAATATAAAGAAGCAAGGTCAGTTTAAAACTGTAAAGTTCTTAAGTATTTCGTGTTTCAGTTGCTCCTTACTACCTAGCACTGACAGTTTTGGACTGATTAACATAATTAACATTGTAAATTTATGAAATGGTAGGAAGGAGTGCAGATGATAGTGTTATTTTGAAGTATGAATTAAGTCTTAAATCATGTCGGAATCACCAGAATTTAACATGGAAATTAGAATAGAGGCAACACTTAAATTTTCCTCCATTCCAAAACATTTTTTTTGATACTGTCATAAATTTTTATTTCTAAAACAGACATATGATCATGGCCTTGGTCTGTTTAATCCATTTTGGCTCCCCATTCCTTATAGTAGGAGCTCTTAACAAGGGAAGTATGTTAGAATTGCTCAAGGAACTTCTAAAATTTGTACATATCTGGAACCCATCATCAAAAACTGATTTTTTGGTAGGAGTGGAAAGTGTATTTGACAAAAGCTTTGCACATTTTTTCAGGTTCCTGTAATGTCATGTTCCAGCCAAACTTTCTCATACTGTCTTATGCCACTTCCTGTAGTTACCTTCTCTTCTCTAGCCATGCTAAAGCTAGATAAAATACAAATAGTTTTATTCCATACCTCTATACTTTTGTACATGCTGTTTTTACTCTCCATAATACCTTCTCCTTTTCTTTTCCTCTCTCCCCTTCTCTCCATTTTGTCTTTCATCTGTCAACTATTTACCTTCTTAGTTTCTCCTCTGACCAATCTTTCCTTATTTCCCCATGTTAAAATGATCTATCTTTTGTGCTAAGCATTTATATTTTAAATTTTTAGGTGTCTATCTCTCTCATTAAACTCATATAATATATCTTGTTCATGTTTCTATTAAATGACTATATGGATTAATAAGTGAAAACCTTGTTAGGAATTTAAATGTACAACTTTTTATGAACATTGTTTTTTAGGGGCATTATTATATTGAGGTTCATGGTCAACAACCAAGACCTAGGTTGACACTGTACATAATTTTATTTTTCATAATATATGGTTCCATTAAAACACATGCATTATATATATTTATTTTTTTCCTTCATTTTTTCTCCATGTCTGTAGGCGAAATCTCACAAAACTGTCCCTTATCTTCAGTCACATGCTGGCCGAAATCAAAGCAATCTTTCCCAATGGGCAGTTCCAGGGAGATAACTTTCGTATCACAAAAGCAGATGCTGCTGAATTCTGGAGAAAGTTTTTTGGAGACAAGTAAGTAAAAATCATTTTAGAGTTTGGATTCATCTTTGAAGATTGACCTAGTCCTGCCTCTTGTTTTATATGGTATAGATTTTACTTAGTATTTTGAGAATGTACTTGAGTGTTTTTGAAAAGTGTTTTGATGCTAATTTTTCAGTTTAGCCACCAAAAATAAACCTTAGTAACTGAATAGTTTTATGTTATTACAAAGTAAATATCAGTTATATGATATTTATTTATTTCATGAGAATTCACTGAGTTAAATAGTTTGCTCTAAGAAGCAGATGAATGTAAGATAGTATTGTTATACATGAGAAGCTTATAACTTTTATAATTTAGTAAACACACAGGACACATCATAAGGGGCAGAGAGGGATAAATACTTTAAAGATGGCATAAATTAGTTGCTGTGACAATTTGGAGAGGGGAACAGTGGCTGTAGAATTTCAGGAATCAGGTATTGCTTTATAAAGGAGGAAGCATGTGAGCTTGCTTGGTTAAGATCTGAAATTAAGGTAAATGGAGGCCTTTACACCCTGATTCAGGCTTTCTTTGTATCATTGCATAGAAAGTATACATGTTTAAACGAGATATAGAAATGAAAGATATAATGTTATCGCAAAGTTGCATTATATCACAAAGTAGCTAAAATATTTCCCTTTAGGTGCGTCCTACCCAGGGACAAACTCAGGAGTGCCTGGTAAATAATAGGAATTGAATGTCTGAAACTAGCATAACTTAAAGAAAACTGGCCAGACTTTAAAAAATTTGGATGGGAATCTCAAGAAGATGATCAAGAACTGGGCATCAGGAGGCAAATGGTTTCTTTAGTAACCTTTTAAGGGTTCCCTTTAATGAGAGAACCTCAGAATGTCTTTGAATATTAAGAAGGAAAAGTGACTGCTTACACATAGTTTTCATCCTATAGTTAAAAGTCTGTATTTATACATTAACTGGTGAAATGAGGCATGCAAAATATTGGTGTATACTTCTGGTGGTCTTAGTCCTCTGATGCTGCTGAATTAACTATAACGTTGGGTTCCCTTTTCTTTAGGAAATGCTATGTTTATCTATGATCAGCATATACTTATATAGAGCAATGCACATTTTATTACATGCATTATTTTTTGGCTTTGGCAATGTTAGTCTTTTTTCCACTCATTAATTAAAATACATTCTGAATTATTTTTAGACACTAAAAGAGAAAATGCCACTATTAGCATTAATTAGGGACATTCTATGTTCTCGAAATCTAGCTATTTGTAATGCTCCAATACCTAATCACAAATGAGGAATTAAAAAAAAAAATTGGAAAGGTTCATTCTCATCTGAATTAGAATAACATCCAAAAATGTACTCATTAAATATTTCTGAATGGTGGAAAGGAGAAAGGCATTGCTGAGTTCTGCTGGAAGTATCTGAGAGAATTTCTTGAAGTTACAACTCATATATTAACTGTGTGAACCTAAGGCAAACAGTTGGTAACCTTCAAAATAAACTTTATCTTAATATTTTAAGAAAATCTATAGGACAAGTTGGTGGTGGTATTTCTGTTTGAAGACTGAAAATTCTAGTGAGTTATAAAATTGCTTTTCAGAAGGTCAGTAAAAAATGGGAAAATTGTTCACACATTTTTTCAAGAGAGGAGTTTGTTTTGCTGGCATCTCAAGCCACAAAGAATTATGCATTTCAGACATTTTTATTTCCCTTTATTTATGGCTATTGACATCAAGGGGCTGAAATTTCTGTTCAATTGCTACATGAGTGAAATCAGTATTAAATCCAATGGGGGATTCTTGAAACACTGATTAATTATTCTCCCTACCTCCCAAATTCTTGAACTTATGTCTCCTGTCTTCACTTACTAGAGAAAGCTGCTTAATTTTTCTTTAACATTTTTACTTTGAGGATGAGAGCCAAATTTAAAGCTCCTGGAAATCAGATATATTTCTATAGCCATCAAAATTAATGATTCTTTTAAAAGATCATTGGAGAAACCATCTTTATATTCTTCGTGGGTTTTTACTTTATAGTTCCGCAATATTTTATTGAGCAAGTGAGCAAATGAATGAATGATGTAGCCTTTGAAAAGGTTGAATTATTTTATCTTTCTTGTGCTCTAATACTAATTTATATTTTCACATAACTTAGTTCTTATATGAAAGCATTCCTGTCATTTATCTTGCTACATTTTGAGGTCATGTGAGAATGTTTTTACATGACCTAACCAGTGCCTTTGAACTTAAAGCAATATTTTTTCCCCAAAAAAACAGAACTATTGAGAAGTTAGTTATACAAACAGCCAAACAGATTATGATTTTTATAAAGCAGCTTTTAGCTTAAGGAGTATTACTGTGATTTTTTTTCTGCCCCAAAAGGAACTATCAGCAAGAAAAAAAAAATACTAAGATTGAATTAAAACTGGGAACAAGCTATTTTTCAAAGGACTTTGTAAAACTCCAAAAGATAGTTTTAGGATTTAGAACTTATGGAAACAAGCAACGGACAAAAATGTTTCAGTGTGTCATATACCTAATATTTAATTTCTGTGTTTCTCAACCTTTCTGAAGTCATGACAGGGCCCATCTCTGTGCCCAGTACCCAAGGTCATCTGTCAAGAGGCTCTGCCTCCTTGAAGTCCTGAGAATAACACATCATGTGTCATAGTAAACTGGTTGGGAAGTTCTGTATTAAAGATTTTTGTGCAAATTATTGAGTGTTTTAATGGTAGAGTCATGCTTTTGCTTTTAATATGTTGACCAGGAGATTGTAGAAATATGTAAGAAAAAGGAAGCGACATTGTGGAATAAATATGTCTAACTTCAAATGCAAAATGAGACCAATACCAAACTGAATTTTCAAATTAGTAGTTTGGAATCTAGACATTTTAAAGTATGAGGCCCCCAAAATTTATTTACAAAAGTGTAAATCCCATTAATATATTAGACTCTGGGTGACAGTCATTTTTCTAAGCACATCAGGTAGCGCTTACTGGGGTACTCGTACTACATACTGTTTGACTTTGAGATTAAGACATGCATTCCCGGCCAAATTGTAATTCAGCAAGAACCTTGGATTCTAACTCCTGAATCATCTTATGTGTCTTCTGTTCCCCATCTTTTAAGTTTTTTCCTACAATTTCAAGTTCAAGTTCGAATTCTTCCCTAGCTTTCTGATTGGTCTCCCTATTTTAAGTAACAACCTAGCCAATTATTTTCCTTAGTGAGACCAGTGAGCTTTCTAAAAAATAGAACTAATCATTTTTTTCTTTCTTTCTTTGATTCTGTGTTAAAGTCTAAAATCCTATTAACATGACAAGCTTTAGAAACTTTTTTTTCAGCTTTATCTCTTTGTACTCAGCTCATCCTCAAAGAAACAAACTCCTTAACACTATACTTATTTCCGTGTGTGTGTGTGTGTGTGTGTGTTTTCCCTCCACATCTCGGTGTATTTGTTTCTGTATAATGCACCCCACTGTGTGAGAAGCCAGTTTCCCGTGCCCCATGAAGTGTTGCCACATTGGAGACTTTCCTTGAGTACCCTGATCTAAGATGGACAGCCCTACTCTGTGTTTCCAGAAACCTGTGCTCACATCTGTCCTTGACTGCAATGAACTGCTGACATGTTCGCATTTTGCAGTCGAGTAGGAAGGTTCCTTGAAGTTAGAGACCATGCCTTACTGATTTTTACTTCTCAGAACTGAGCACATTTCCTGGTACGTTTAGGCACTGATAAATGTTAACAAATCATCTGAATAATTAGATGGGTGCATGGGTAGATGGGTGATGTTTATTCTATGCTCAAAATTTCAATATTATCTACAACGATTTAGAAATCATCAGTTCCTACAGTTCTCTTTGAAATACCTGTCGTCTCACCTTTCTTTTTTACCGTCCCAAAATTTTGACACCCTTCTTCAAATCTAGTTCAAAAGTCCCCCTATTTGTATTGTTCTCAATAATAAACACCCTAGCACACATTCAACTTTAATTACTCTATGCTTTGTGTTCCTGTTTTATTTTCCTGTTTATATTATTGACTATATTTACTGCATGGGTCTTTTCAGCTCAACCTATGAAGCTCCCTGTTGACTTTGTATCCAAAAATTAGTGAAAACTAATTTTTTATTAGAGTTACTCTATGTTAAACTCTGTTCAGTGCTTTCATATGAGATAACTCTAGTTTTACAATAATTATTTTTAAAATGGTTATTGAATAAGTCCTTTGGGTACCATATACATAACAGACATTTAGTAATTGTTGGCTGAGTTCATTACTTATTTTTTCCAACATTTAAGTTTTCTCTTCCTTTATTTAATGTCTTGTTCTTCTGTCAAGTGGATTATTTCGCTCTTTCCTGACACATCAGCAGTTACAGGTTTCTAGGTACTTGCTCATATTGCTCCTTCCTTTTGAAGATTTTTATAATCTAATTTCTCTTTTTACTTTGGCATCAAAGTAAAACCAATATTTCAGTGTTTATCTAACTTTAATTCTAGACCTGTTATTATTACTAGATCTCTTTTTAAACTGCCCATAAATGTCCTGTCGATCCTAAAATCTCTATTCCTAGTCTACATTCTTTCCACAGCTTCAAGGTTGTAGGTCTAGCCTACTAATAGATATCATCACATAGATTTATCTAGGTGCACAAAACTGAACATATACCGAACTGAACTTATGTGGTTACCAAAACTCCTTTTCTCCCTATTTTTCGTGTCTCAGTGAATGGTACCCAGTTGTTCAGAGATGTAGGCATATTCGATTCCTTTTGTTCAACTTATATATCTTAATAATCAAGTTGGTTAATTATTAATTCTACAAATAATATAATTAATTAATATTTAACTTTGTATGATGGAGGTCCTATAATCTCCAGAAATCCAAAGGCAAAGACAAAATAAATAAACAAACAGATAAATAAATGTTTTGTAAAATTGTATGTATCCCTATATAAAAGCAGGGTAGAATATGAGAATCCGTTCTGCTTACCCTGGAAAAAAATGATCTATTTAAAGCTTATCTCACCTCTACCTTTGATTTCCTGGGGAAGTGGTATGGACCTTCTTTTTGTTTCCTGTATTTTCCTTTCAATTTTAATAAGAGACAAAGAATGATAGTTTCTTTACCTTTCCAGTGAGTGAGATACATGTTTCTCTAGCATATTAAACAAGATTAGTTTTTCTCATAGTCAAAGAAAAGGCAACTTAGTCACACTTAATTAAAAGAGAGATTGCACAATAGAAAAATATTTTACAAGGAAACTGCAGCAGTAGCTCTATAAAGAAAAAAAAAATAAAAGCAAGGAATGCTATTTAAAGTTCCATTATTTAGTCAACTCCTATACCTGTTTTTTTTAAAAATCAATATTCATATCAATAAGGAAAATAAAATTGCAAGTCTATTTTGTTCATCTCATCGTAACAAGATCCTAGATACAAAAAAACAAAAACAAAAACAAAATGACAAATTATAATTTTCTACCTTTAAGCAATATGTAGTCAATTTGAGGAAGATGGTATGTAAAAAATAATTTATATTTAAAATCATTTCTGTCCCATTAGAAAAGTGCCTAAGGATTGTCACAAGTAGCAATTTAATTATTTACTAGAGCTAGCAGAGGAACACTCAGGCTCCCTGGAGGACCTGATATTGTGTATGAGTTGTGTGTATGTTAATATGGAGTCTAGCAGTCGATTCAGTGGAGAATGCTGTGATTGGAACTGAATTGTTATGATATCTGCTATACAGGAAGGTACAGAATACATAAATACTATTTGTTTTTCTTTTTTTTTTCTTTTCATTCTGAACCCCTCAATAAGTGACATTTACCTTTGTGAAGTAACCATGATTTAAGTACCAATTCTCATCCTTAAAACCTGATTCCATTAGAACCAAGAGTATATTTAGAGAATGGACACAATTTAACTGAGCTCACAGACTGACCTGTAACTCAGAATGTTTTTTTAAATCTACATTGATTAATGCTACTCTCTAGCCGGTGAAGATGCTTGTATCACTGTAGATGTGTGGAGCCATATCATATCCAGAACATTCCTTGGTGAATATGGAATCCAAATAAGGAGTCGTGGTTTATGATCCACATTTGGAAACCCTTACCTTATGGACCAAAGCAATTGAAATTATTATTATCTCTCTTAGGCTATACTCTGAAAGCTCTGTCCATTTTTGCCTCTTTGGACTATGTGCATAGTTAATTTTTAAAACTCCATTCTTTGGAGCCCAGAGAACAATGGAGACCTATTGATGGGTTTTTTAAGTAGGGAGGTGGTCACACTGGCATTTTAGGTGAGACACTCTTACTTAAGTATGGATAATGAATTTGAGCAACAGTTTCTAAATGTGTTTGTATTCCTCATTACTAAGTACTTTTAGAGCATATTATCTATCTGTTTTTTAATAACAACAAAAATATTCACAGTTGAAAGCTTTTTTTTTTAAGATTTTTTTTTTAGCCATATGCTAGCCAGGAAAGAACCAGGTCCTAGGGCATGAAGTCTGCACCATCAGCAGCAGGACTAGGTAGAAAAAGACACAAACATGTCTGACGTCCCTAGAGTTAATGGGTGTTTTTATACATTATATTTTGAGGAAGAAAGATGTAATTACATTTTTTGAAAGAATTTACATTGGTTAAATATAAAGGAGGTAAGTATGAAAAGGTAAAACAAAGGCAGTTCTGTGATAGGTTCACAGTCAGTAAGTAAGAAATATTTACTACTTTTGGTTCATGCATATGCAGGATGCAGTGACTATCTGGTGGTCATTACAGAAGTTAATTAAAAACTCCCACCTACTTTCAGGAATGTGAGCAATCTGTTAGTTGTCCCACAGCCATTAATTGGTTAGTTACTCTTTTACTCTCCGTCTTGACGTAATTTAGTGTAGGACAGATATCTCAGAAGTATTCTCTTGTCACTGTCTATTTTTTGCATAAATACACACACACAAATATAAACTATACAAATCATGTGTATTCTCATGTATAATACAAATAAAGGACATATTGTAGTTAAATTTTAAAAAACCCACAAAAATACAAATAGAATTTCAATATTTTCTTATCTCAAAAAGGATCATCTTGTATACCACTCAAGGTCTATAACTGATTGCCCCTTCTACACGTACCCACTTTAGAAACTGATAAATTAGAAATAGGAGAGATAGATAGGAAGCTATTGTAGAAAACTAAATGAGATGATAAAATACTTAAAATAACCAATATGTAAAGTGAAATATCAGTATACAAAGTAAATTACCTACCTATCTATATATAAGACAAAAGAAGTATACGAACATAAGAATGATATGAAGATACAATTAACCATTTTGGTTAATCTTGATGATTAAGATATATGAGGTTAAAGAAAGGAGTCAAAAATGTCTCAGTCTCTGATTTGAGCAACTGCATGCTGTTCACTGAGACAAGAAAGATAGGAAGAAGAAGAGATTTAGCAACCAGATAAGTTCAGTTTGGCATGTGTTCGGTTTTGTGGACCTAGATGAATCCATGTGACAATATCTGTTAGTAGGCTAGACCTACAACTTTGGAAAGAATGTAGACTAGGTATAGAGATTTTAGGATTAAATACATTTATGAGACTTTGCAGATTGAAAACCTGTGGAATGGTTTTCTTGACCTCATGCCATATTTAAATTAAAACTAATTAGTTGGTAACTTTTAAAAATTATTGATTTTATACAAAAAATTTGCACTGAATTTCCTTGAAAAATTTTAAGTGATGGCAACACTAGATCTGAGTTCAGACAGGGCAATAACTTGCTAGAATTGGGTGCCCAATTTAGATTTGTTTTCCTCCAGTTCAGTGCAGTCCTTACCTGAACATCTTTACCCATTTTCATTATTTGCTTGGTCCCCAGATATCTAATTTTCATAATTTCTGAAAGCTATTGAAACTGTTGGACTGATTGATGTAGACCTTGAAGAATGTGCAGGGAGAATGAAGAGAACAGTCCTTAAAGAATACTTGTGAATGAAGTGTGCACAGAGGAAAACTAAGGAAATGGAGGAATCACCAGAAAAATAGTGAAAGAACCTGGGGAGTGTGGTATTATAGATGCTAAAGGAAGATAGGATTTAAAGAAAGAGAGAAATGAATCAGATACTATTACTTAAAGGTCAACTAGATAAAGACTTAAAAAAGTTTTCTTTAGATATAGTAACAACAAAGCATTTATAACTAATTTATTTTCTCTTTTTAAAATTCTGTAAGTCTCCTTTCTAACCAAAGTTTTAATAGGCTCCACACGTTGCACTGAGGAGATGTGTTGGTATTTTTGATGTGCACTGAGTAGGTATGTTGGGTTTTTGGTGTGCGCTGGATAGGTGCATTGGATTTTGCTTGGTACAGAGTAGGGAGATAAATGTGTTTTCATCCTCTGCCCAGACAGTTGGTGAATTATAGCCTGCCATCCTAGGAGTCTAAAAGTATCATTTCTTATTTTGAAGTTTCTAAGCTCCCCAATGATAAAATAACCTTGTAACCTTGTCCTCCAAAGTCTAACCTGTTCTTGTATCCTGATTTTGGCTACTTATTTTACTTCCTCATCTTGAGCAGTAATTAGTTCACTTTGTTTGTTTTACTCTGCCAAATGAGGAAAATACTTTTGTGACGTTTGCTGAGATCATTAATGTTTCCTGACTAATTCTGGGTATTAAGTCAGTCACTCAAACTTCCAGAAATTGTCTTTCTAAAGTGTCATTTAAAAAGTTTTTTTTTTTTGTACAAACCCCAATATTTTTTTAAAAGCGGACTTCAAAGTTCTTTCTTTCTTTTTTTTTTTTATTTCTAGCCATCGGAGCAGCTCAATTTAATTCATTAAAACAAAAGTTTTAATGTGTGTGTGTGTGTGTGTGTGTGTGTGTGTATATAATTTAATGAATTAATTAAAATATGTATTTAAGCCCTTCTGTGGCAGGACTTTCTAATTTTAGGGTATATAATTTTCCTAATTTTTTAAAATCTGACCTCAGCAGACCAAAGGCATCTTGCTGTGCATGAGCTATTGTAGCTCATGTATATTATGAACCTACCAAGTATCACTGAACTTTCAGGGGAAATAAACTGAAGAATAGTTTTATGTTAGAAGGAAAGAGCAATATCCATTGATTTAAGACCAGAATCTTTCTATTGTTCTATGGTCGATGGCTATTAAGTGGAAAAATTAAAAATGAAATTTTGACTTTTTTTAAAATTAATTTTTATTATGGTGACATTAGTTAACAAAATCCAGTAGGTTTCCAGTGTATAATTTAAAAGTAAGCTGTGTGTGTGTGTGTGTGTGTGTGTGTGTGTGTACACATATATACACACACACACATATATCTATATATGTATCTATCTATATCTATCTATCTATATATATATATTGCATTGTGTTTGACATGTTTTAATGGATTATATTTGCAGTTTCTCTTCCCATTTCTTTCCATCAATAATATTTATTTTCAAAGCTGGGAAATAAATGGAATTACATACATGTAATTTCATGTCTACAGGAAATGTACTGTTTATTATGCTCAAAAGTTAAGTTGTGAGACCAGATGTTTGAAAGCATTAAATCTATTACATGAATGAAGTTATTGACAAAATCAAGAAGTAAAGTTAAAGGAGCTATTACCCTTGTTTTCGCAATCTTTTAAAAGACGTTTAATTCTAAATTTAACTTCTGTAATGTGAAATTGAGAATGATGCTTGTCCATTTTACAAAGAAGTAATACTTGTCTACAGTATAGATAAAAATGTTATGATCTTTTTTTGACAAAGAAAAAAAAGTCTATCACAAATACCCAGTATCTATGTCTTTCGGTATGAGAGTCAGGCATTTTCACTTGTGAGGAACAGTTAGATCTAATTGTGTATATCCCTGGTAACCATGTTTATCCTATCCATGATGAATTGTAAAGTGAGTATTTGATAAGAGTAGTTTTGATATTCTCTTTCTGTAGGTTTCTGGAAAGTAATTGTTTTTCTCTTAGTAATGGAAGAAGAGGAGCAGTGATAGTCTTAAAAATCTAGTTTCATGTCCTTTAATGTATAGTCATTATAAAAAAAGATTGGGTTTAAGAAATAACTACATGTAAAATGTCAACAGATTTAGCAATCATAGTACTAATATTTTGAATCCATAATAAAAATCAAAATATCAAATATCTTATGACTATTTTATTGTCTTTTGAGCAAAGCTAGCCTTCAGTTTAAAGGTACCAACATTGAACATAACTTTGTTGATCAATGTGAACTTTCTGATAAAATTCAGATGAAACCGAAAATAGTAATAGCTTAATAGAGAACAGGTTTTTATTTTGTTTAAAGTGAAGATGACTTTTTATGTCCCTGAGCTAGAATGGGTTTTAAACAACTATGACTGTCACTGCCACCACCTCAGCAACAAAACCAACATCCAAAAAACAAACATGTTGATTTCCTTGTTTATGTTATGTATGGCAGATAGTTTGTTCTCACATTTCTTTCTCTTTCAGCTTAGATTTTTTAGTATAAAAAATTTAAAGTTTAATTGAAGTTTAATATATATACAGGGAAGAACACAAATCATAAATGTTGGGAGAGAAATTTTCATCAAGTGAAAACAATATAGATGCCGCCCTTATGAGATAATAATATGTTACCAACATTTCAGATGCCCCCACCTAGTCACTGCCTACTTATGGTGTTGTAACTTCTGTCATCGTGGAGTCATATGTAGTTAAAATCATATAATTATATTCTTTCATCTTTTTAAAAAAATTATCTTTGTGGATTTCATCTATGTTCTTGCATGCAACAGTGCTTCATTTTATTCTCCTTGCTCTATCTTGTGGCTATGCACAGTTTACCTGTTCATTCTATTGATGATAGACGTTGGGTTCTTCTCCACTGGATCATTATCAATAGTGCTGCTATGACTTTTTTTTTTGGTGCTTTGAGAAAAACCATATTATCTGTTTCTGTTGATTTATATCTAGGAGTGTAATTGCTTTTTCCTAGTTTATGCATAGCTTTAGCTTTAGTAGCTTTTAGTAAATCACTAAGGAGTTTTAGAAAGTGGTTAACCAATTTAATCACCTATTAGCAGTGCTTAAAGGTTCCTCTTGCTCCATATCTTCCCCAACACTTATGATATTATTCATCTTTTTTTCCTTTCCAACAACAGAAATTTATTTTCTCACAGTCTGGATGCTAGTAGCAGCGTGGACAGTTTATGGTGAGAGCTTGCTTCTGGGCTAGCAGTCACCTTACTGTATTCTTCGATGGTAGAGAGAGATAAGAGAAAAAAAAGCAGTGTGTGTGTATGTGTACGTCCATGCACGCGTGCACTTAAATAAGCTATCTGGTAGGGTGGAATCTTATTGTGTTTTTAATTTACTTATGACCAGTGAAGTCGAACACATCTTTGTGTGTGTTTATTAATCATTTTGATTTTTTGTGTGTTTATATGGAAATTATTTGCCTCATTTTATAGTAATCATTGTTAATATTCACAAGTTTTTACATATTATAGGTAGGAATCTTTTGTTGATTATATGTATGTAATTAGCTTCTCCAAATGTGGCTTTTTCACTTTGTTTCATGAATACAGATTTTTAATTTTCTTCTCTTTTATTCTTTTCAGCACTGAGTCCTGTTTAAATTTTTTTCATGCTCCAAAGTAATGTAGACATTCTCTTAATGTTTCTTCTAAAAAAAATCTTTGTTTTGTCTTTTATGTAGGTCCAAGATTCATCTTAACTGATTTTTATGTAGCATTAGGTTAGGGTCAAGATTCAGTTTCATTCATATATATATATGACCAAGCAGCATTTATTTAAAACAGCATACATTACTCACTGCCATCTACATATAATTGATATTACATATCCAGTGTCTAGATATGGTTGCATTTATTTCTAAAATTTGTTTTGTTCCATCTATTTGTTCTTGTGCCAATACCACACTGTCTTAATTAACATAAAGAGTATCAGTTTTTCAATGTTCTTATTTAAGATTGGCTTGATTATTTTTGGCTCTTGACATTTCCTTATAAAGTTTATCAATTCCTACTATAAAAATATCTTCTAGAGGTTTCATTTGGAAGTTATATTAAATCTAAAAATAATTTTGGAGAGTAATGACATCTTTACAATATCGAGTATGCCAGTCCATTACAGTGTTATATTACTTTGTATGTCATCTCTCTGATTGTGTATGTATGTGTGTTTATGTTGTGTCTTTCTATACCTTTTATTAGCTTTATTACTATTTATTTGAGATTTTTAGATGCTGATATTAAAGTTATGAATTTTTAAGTCTTATTTTCTAATTATTGCTTATATGTAGGAATACAACTGATATTTGTATGTTGACCTTGTATTCAGCAACCATGTTGAAGTCTGTTATTCTCATAGTTTACTCTGCAAATTATTTCTTAAATATAAAACTATGTCATAGGCAAATACTATTTTTATTTTTTAATCCATTCTTCCTGTGATTCCATAATATATTTTAAATGGTTTTAGTATATCTTTTATTTCTTTAAGCTATCAGGGCATATTAGAAATATAAAAAAAGTAAAATAATCGCTACAATCCTACCTTTATTTAGTTATCATTAGTTAAAATTTGTGTTGATATTTTCAGACATTCTAGATAGTTTATAGCTTTAGATTATAAGGGACATACAATTTTTAAAATGCTATTCCCATTTAATAATATGTCCTGGACACTTTTCCATAACAATAGTTTTTCTACATAATTATTAATTGCTGTAAAATTTTCTTCTCTATGGATATAGTATGTCCTATTATTATAAATGGACATTTTTGTTTTTAATATTTTACTATTATGAACAACATGGGATACTAATGAATGAGTTGTGTGCATGTATTTCTTTTCTTCTTCTTTCTTTCTTTTTTTTACATAATTTCTTTAGGCAAAATCCCCAGAAGTAGGCTTTCTGTGTGTTAAAATGTATAAGTTTTTGAAACTTGCTGCTAAATTGCCTTCTGGAAATGCCGTGTAAATTCTCTCTCACAGCGGAAGTATACTGAAGTTCCTGTTTCCAAACACCTTGGCCTCTGTTGAGATTCTCACCTTTAGTGTATAGATTTTTTTGTTTTGTTTTCATATAGTTAAAAATAAAACCTATAGCCTTTTTTGAATTTGTGGTTTCATGAAAATGTTTTGCCTTTCTTTGGGTGTCATCAGTCTCCTCACATTTTTGTCTTCTATTCCTTATACTTTAAAACTGCAGAATTTTCAAATTGTGATATCTCATATATTCCTCCGCTTTTGCAGAGGAAGAAAGAATAATAAAGTCATTAAAAGATTGCTGTGTAATAGGAAAATAGTATAGCACAGATTTCCAGATTCCTTCTCTGTGAAAAAACTCCTGAGAAACACTCCCTTGACATCCCTAGGTACAGTTTAAATTACAAACACAAATTTTAGTTGCATACCTTATTTGTCAGGGCAAAGATGAATAAGATACAATTTTTGTCTTAGATCTTTATCTCCTGAGGTTTCCATGATACATGCATCTTTTTCTATAACATCCTTAGCACATGGCACAGTATTTATTTACAAGTCTTTCCACTTATTAGATTATGACTTTTATTTCTTTTTATTTCTATTCTGAACCTAGCACAGTGCCTGGCACATATAAAGTTTTTTTTTGGGCAAATTACTTAACCTCTTTAAGCCTCAGTTTCCTCACCTATATTATGAAGATAAATGTATTATGCGCCTCAAAATGCTACTGTGACAAACTAAGGTTGTATATGTAGAGTCCTTACCTTGGCGATTGGCAGATACTAAGCCATCAATAAATGACAGTTCTTATTTCTATTGACAGCCTAAGACATTAATCATATTATTATTACAAGTACCTGGCTACCCATTGGTCTTGCATTCCATTCTTTGTGGATTGACAGTTACTTTTGGTTTTCAACTTGTAACTAAAGTGATTTATAATTTTAGTGGCAAAAAGGACAGATCAAAGTATTTCTGGACTGGTGAATGCTTAAAGCCTAGATAGTCTCTCTATGTTCTATTCCCCCTTCTCTCGCCCTCTCCCTCTCCCTCTCCCCTTTTTTTTTCCCCCAGGTCTCTGCCAGCACACTGATGTTTCTACATATTTGTGAGACAATTTGCCATTAATATTTCCTCTCACTTTCTTCACTCCTAGGAGTAGACATGATAGAAACCACCATTCTTTCTAGTTGCCACAATTTAACTTAAAGATGTGAAATCATCCTTTCCCCGACCCCCCACTACAGGAAAGAATGTGGTAGCAACTTGAAATACTCTTTGGAAAGTTTATATCCTTAGTGTAACAGTTTTAAACAATCTTTTTAAAGATGTCCTTATACGCTACTTCTGTTTTTCACTCATGAACCTCTCCACCCAACCATCCCCTCAACCTTCTCCCCACAGTGGGTGTTTGGCTCAACTGATCAAAGGAAGGGTATCTGTTTTACAAACTTTTTTATTTAGCAAGTTAACCAAATATTGCTCTTTCTTCGTAATTTCTGTTATACTCTTAAGTTCCAGCGAATGCTTGTTTGGATCTTAGGTTTATTGCAAGTGAACTATGAGAAAGTCTCATTTATTCAAGTACTGTGGAAATAAAGCTTGCTTCTTTGTTACTTGTTCCAAAGTGCTGTTTTAGACTACAATTTTAAAAGTTTGTACATTTTTAATAATTTGCTATGGGAAATCATTGGATATTCAAAACAATTATGATCTGTATGTGCTTAAAATTTTAGGATGAGTATATGTGTATGTATATATAATAGCCATTAAGGGTGTCTGTTTGGTCAGTTTATTTTTTATGCTTTACACGCAAGACAAAAATTTAAACATTTTCATACAAAAGATAAAACAGTACTATTAGTAATTTTTCAATTTTTTTTTACTTTGCATACTATGGTTTATGTCCTTTTTGTGTATTGAATATTTGGAACTTTAATTTGGAAAAGCAAAATGTGTTTCTTACACTGCTTCTACAGTAACTACCATGAAGCTGGATATAACACATATTTACACTTCACCATAAATCAATAACCTTCTAATATTATCAAAGTTTTTCTTTGTTCTTTTAAAACAGCAGCATTTTGGTAACTTTAATCAGAGCCTGACGTGTGTTTTTTCTAAATGGCGTCTGATGTGGTGTCTCTTCTCAGTTCTCTGTGGTTTCCTGTTTTTTTTTTTTTATACATAAAGACCTTTTGATGTATTCAGCCTTATATCTTTATTTCTTTTAACGGTATATAAAACCTAAACTTTCTTATAACTACAGCATAGTATTATAAGCCTAGCTCACCATTCATTTATTGATCTTGCCACTCACCATTCCTTCTCTGGAATTCCTCCAGCACTTCCGTAAATATTCTGCCTCTATACTCCTTAGCATTACAGATTTTATTTCTACTCTAAAAGTGTGTGTTCTTCAAGGACAGAAATAGTATTTTGTATTTCCATAGTTATTTTTCTCTGTAGTGCTTTGCCTTAACAATTAATAGATAGAATAAATCAATGACTCTCAAAATGTCCCCAGACCAGGAACATCAGCATCTCTTGGGACCACCCCTGTCATAATTAATCAGAATATTTTGAGTTGAGTATCAGAAATTTCTGTGTTAACAAATCTCTTCAGTGATTCTGATGCATGCTCAAATTTGACAAGAACCACAGTATAGTTATTGAATGAATGTGAAAGTTGTACATTTATGGTGATGCTTCACTGGGAAGATTGGTATAGGATGGGGCCAATTTAGTCTATTCTGGCAGAGTCTAATTTCTCAAGAGATAACTGATAAGTTAAGATTCAAATGTATATAAATACAATTTTATAAGAGGGAATGTATAGCTCTTATGCTGTCTTATTGTGAAAACTGCAGCCTAAAAAAATTTAAATATGAATAGTTTCTTTCTTCTACCTCTTCAGGAGTAGACATTTAACATCCCCCCAAAAGGAAAACTAAGGATTAAATAATGAATGTTCCTTATTTTCATGGTGGGGAGGAGATGGGTGAATGTTAGAAACTGGTCAGGTAGGAGATAGGTTGGAGACTTTTCCCTGGATACCATTCTACGTTATTCTAAATTTTTGAGCCATGTAAATACGTTACCTTATAAAAATTTTGATACATGATATTTAGTATAAATAAGCTAATAAGTGTTTAATGAATAAAATTCCATGTGATCGTGGTGTGGTTCATTAAAAAATATTAAAGTTTACCTTCGCATTAAAAGGTTAGATAAAATATGCCTTTCATCTCTAGAAACATTGGCTTGGTGGCCGAAATGTATTGGTGACTTTCCACTGACCCTTTTCAGAAGGTGAATCAATGGTGCAATGAATAGAGAATTCTTACTCTTATATGAACCCATTTCCTTGAAGTATTTTAAGAAAATAGGGAGAATGAATTTAGCTTACTAAAAGTCAAATAATCTTGTATACTCAAAGAAGTCAGACACACAAGACTTTGACCTAATACCTCCTTTCAGATGTATTTTTAGAAATATCTTGATAGCCATGGACTGTTTGAGAAAAAAATTGATTTAAATTTTTGTCACATTCTTAGCAAATGGAAAATAATCTAGTTAGCAAAACCCATTACATGTGTTCTGAATTAGGAACAGTATTTACAACAATTAGTCTTTTAGTACAAATGCAATTGTGTTAATGTTATGATTGAATTATTCTGTTTCAATGGAAGGTATGTCTTAAATGATACTTGATTCAATTACTTTTTTCTTTTTGTACAGAACTATTGTACCATGGAAAATATTCAGACAGTGCCTTCATGAGGTCCATCAAATTAGCTCTGGCTTGGAAGCAATGGCTTTAAAATCAACAATTGATTTAACTTGTAATGATTATATTTCAGTTTTTGAATTTGATATTTTTACTAGGCTATTTCAGGTAAGTTTCCATTCACTTAATCCTTTCTTTGACCTGCCTTCCCACCCTAATGTGTGTCTGCAGTGTGCATATGCATTTGTATGTGCGTGTTTGTGTTTATCTGTCTTTCACACACATACACATGTACGTATACACGGACATACTGGAAATAGTCTCATTTTTTGGTAGTCTGTAATTTTAAAATAGTCCCTGGTATAAGTTTTTAGTCACTGTTATCAGTTTATAGTTTCTTTGGACTTTCAGGTCCTCCGAGCCTAATCGTTGCTTGTTAGATTTGAGAAGATTAATGTAAAGGAGCTTTGTTTTAAATTCCTTATGTAGCTTCTCAATTTACTTTATTAGTGTTTTTGGCCCAGTAGCTGATATAACATTACTTTCACAGGTGGTCATTTTGCTGGGGTTGTATCCCAACTTCTCTCCTTTGCCTCCCATATTAGGTGAGAACAATAATAGTAACTTTGGAAATAGCAAATTTATCCTGTTCTGTATAGGAGATTATTCTGGTGTGTACTGTTTTACCACTCGCTTACACATTCAAGTATATGTTATAAATGTATTCCCATTTAAAAAATATTCTTCATCAACATAATTTTCATTTTTCACTTGCTACATAATATTTCATTCAAATAGTATGTCGTTAATTTAACAAATATCTCTTTTGGAAAATTAAGATTTTTTCCCCCTGTCTCCTCCCTAATATTTATGACTTATATTAACTTTCTTATCCTGTTCATTACATAGCTATTTAGAGAAGCAGGTATCATTTTATGAGAAAAGCTGGATGCTATCATTTTATTTTTTTGTATGCCTTAATGGAAGTAACCTAAACATAAAGACTTGAAATTTGTGTTTTGAATTTGGCTCTACCAGGGAATTGTATTATTGATGGGATTCAATTCAAGTAGTCACAAAATGAAAGAGTCCCACCTAAAATCCTTATGATTCTGGTAATATAAATTATACAGTAAGTGAAGTGACTTGATCGGAAACCAGGCTTGCTCTTATTCTGATGCAGTTTTATTATTTTTAGTCTGCAGTAAGATTCTGCTTAAAACATGCTTTCAACAAATTTTAAAGTATAATGTCCGTTTTCATGTTTCCCATGTTATAAGAATTTTGCTTCTTTGATTTATGACTCTACTTGGCACTAGCCTGCAAGGATCGGATGATTGATTTATGTAAGAAAACAAGATTGCATGGGATTAATTTATAATTTATGAAAGAACCTGTTAAACAGAAGGCAAATTAACTTTTGTCAACAATACTTATAGAATATGTTTTACTTTATTACAACTTTAAAGTCATAATTCTGCTTGGGCATTAGATAAATGATAGACAAAAGTATAGAAAGTGTACTTTTGCTTATTTTCAGTTTATAGCAGTTCCATGATTATTCTCTTGATATCTATAGGTTCTCAGCTTAAGTTTTTCCGATGATTTTTAGATCAATTTTAGAAAAAGAGTGTTACCTGATAGTGATCGTTTTATAATGAAACCTTTCCTTTCTTTAAAGGCTTCTGATAATTTTCCAAATAGTTTATTTAACATGATACAAAGAAACATTGAAGTAGTAAGAGTTTTGCTTCTTCCCCTTGTGAAGGAAGAGAACAATGGTTATTTTCATACACTAAACCTGTTCATTCTAAGAAGAGAGAGGGGTGAGGAAGGGAGGAAGGGAGAAGGCAGGGCGGAGAGAGAGAGAGGGAGAGAGTTAGACAGCAATAGACAGAGAGACAGAAAGAGAGAAAGGGAGATAGACAGAGAGACAGAGAGAAAGACAGAACCAGACTTTTAGTTTTGTGGGGAGCCTGGATAACTTTTTATTGTGGATGTTAGATGCTAGAAAGCCTTAGAGTTATATATTAAAGGTATGAAGGCATCTTAGTATTGGTTAAATGCTTACTTGAACTGCTATTTAATATGTGCACATATTTTCTTATAAGCTATTTTACTTAAAAAGGGGTCAAAGTAATCTTAATACTCTAAGTTATGTATATCTTACTTATGCTCATTGGGATAGGGTAGGAAAATAATTTTTATAAGTAGCACTACTGTGAAAAGTTTTAGATAACAAAACCAAAATCTTATACCAAAGAGTGCCTAGTGTCTTTTAAAACACATAATTACAGAAATAGCTAAAGAATTTGTTAGCCCTGATATATTTTGGAGATTCTTTTCTTCTTTTCGTTTTATTGTTCAAGTGCTTTGACTAATCATACATGTACCTTAAAATAAGATAAAATTGCTTCTATGAATAAAAAAGTAGATGAATTAAATTTTACTAATCTTTTTACACAACTTTAAACATTGAGTAATAGATTCCTCAAGTTATATATTCTATATGAAAATATAAGTTTGTGACTACATAACTGCATGAATAACTATTCTGCAGATATGATATTGGTGGTTTTCTGGCAGTGAATTTGTCTAGCTCTAAATTATCATATAAGTTGGGTATTTAGCAGAGTGGGATCTGAAAATGGGCAAGGGAAACATTCAGGGTTGAGGTCTGACATGGAGAACTAGCATAAGGATTTGAAGAAGGAGTCACCGGAGGCTAGGAAACGAAAGAAGTAAGAAAGCTGAGTACTAGTTACCCTTTCTCCTTTTCTTCCCTCATCCTGTTATTTTGCCAAAACTTGAACAAATGCTGGAGTCACTGGAAGGAACTTGTAATGGCTTCCTTCCTTATTTCTATCTCTTTCTTTTGTCTTAAACCCTCTCTTTTTCCTCTTCAGGTAGTTCAGAGATGCTGGGATTGGCAAGTACTAAAGTCCTGGGATGGAAATACAGGAATTTTACTTTTCCCTTTCCTCAGAGCTGCTGCTCTCCTTCTCCTTCAGTTTTCCCCACTACTAGAGAAGACTGAGTTGTTGAGAGATGGAGTAAAAAATTATAGGGGGACAGGGTAAGGAATGAATGATATGGGGGAATATACTTGGGAATATATAGCATCAGCAAAATAGGGAGAAAAAGAAAAGAAAGAAAATCACTCGCTATAGCAGGGAGTAAGAGACAGTACCTGGGCTGACTAGCCAAGGCCCATTCTCCAGCATAAGTTTTAAGTTAATAAGTGGCTATTCTTGAAAATAATAGAATTTGGGAAGACTGGAGAGATGAGCCTCCTTAATTCATGTCATTAATTTCTCACTCAATCAGTCATTTAATATTCTCCAAATAATTTTATGTTGGTATGTGTGAAAAGATTTATGTTAAAAACAAATTGCAAAAATAGTTCTTAATTTCCAGAGCACTTCATTTTGTCTTCTTTAAGCCATTAGTTGGCAAAATACTTAAAAAAAAAAAAAAAAAGCACTTAACTACCACGTGTTTCTGACTGTGGATTGCATTCACAAGAAAAACAGTACACAGACTTTTTCTATTACGTAAATATTTTTGCAGTTAGAAGCTGGCCGGCCCCCTGGATTATGTACTAAGAAATGGTTGCTAAATACTTTAGCAGTTGGCTCAAAACTCCAATTTTATTTATTTTTTACTTGTATTTTCATCTATGCATTCATTGGCTCTCTATGAAGTTCAGCATTTTTAAAAACATCTTTTCTTTTAATTTGTGTGGACTTTAATGGAAGTGACCCAAATATTTTATGTTCTTTTCATTCTTGTCTTTTGTAGATGGAGAAGCAGAACAAAACAAAACTCAATGCCTATAATAGCAGTTTTTTTCCCTCAGTTTTAAAAACATGCTGCTATTTTTCCAAGTATTGTTTGCACAATTTTTAGTCATGCCTTAAGAAGAAAATTAAAAATGTATTTTGTTCAAGTATGTAGATAGAATCTCTCATAAGTGTTCTGCAGAGCTCTTTTTTACTCAGATATTTCAGCATGCTGAGAAAATGCCTTAAAATCTTTTCTTATGTCAGAAAAGGTTAAAAATCTCTTCATTACTAAATCATTCTTTCTCTTATTATCCTCGTCTCAAGAGATAAAATCTCTCTGAAGGATTCTGCCTTGTAAATTTGACATGCTAACAATAATGAGGAACAAGTCTCAAAACAAAAGTAGAAGCCCTCTACCAATAATCATTTCTAGGATGACTATTTCAACAACTTTCACTTGGCAAAATAAACCACCTTTTTTTTTCTTTTATGTTAAAATTTGAGTTAATAATCTGGCACATCAAATAAAATACGCTGCCAATTCCTTGAGAAAGAAAAATGTAGCTTCAGCCTTAAAAATATGGCAGAGATGATTGATTCACACCCTCAAGCAAAATTGTCTGTCACTTACTGCCTTTTTTTCTCTTGCCCTGGTAACTAACTGGAGGGACTACTAATCATATTAAAGAGAGAATGATATAAACCCTGTGTGTGTGTGTGTGTGTGTATTCCTGGGAAAGATTTTTATGTAACTCACTTCTAAACCATAAACCTTTTCTAATTTTATAAATGTGCAAGGATAAATCAAATGCGAATACAATGGATATTACCATGGAAAGAACTCTAGGCTGAGAGTCAAGGCCTTTTAGACAAGTCACTAATTATAGGGAGCTGCTCAACAGTAGATGGCCATGTTTGTGACACTGTGCATCAGTGCCAGTATACCTTTGGGGAGCAAGACAGGCATGTTCCTTGTTCTTGTATAGCTTTATGGTTAAACTGTGCCAAATCACTTACTGTACTATAATTTCTTGTTCCATAAAATGAGATCCCTAAAGGTACAGTAGTGAACAAAACAGACACAGATAAGAAATGTCATGAGAGTTTTAATGAGGGTGGTATGAGAAGGCCTCATTGAGGAAGTGACCTCTGAAGAGAGGAATCACACAGATATTTGGAGAAAGAGAATTCTGGTAGAAGAATCAGCAAATGGAAAGACTGAGGTGAAAGTGCAGTTGTGTTCAAGCCAATGGAAAAGTCCTGGGTGCCTGGAGGGGAAGCAGAAAGTGGGAGAGTCATAGCAGATGGGGACAGAAGAGAAACTGGAGAGCGATCCTGTAAAGTCCTTCGAGGCCATTTATGAGGATTTTTGCTTTTACCGAAAGTTAGAGGGTTTTGAACAGAAGAGTGATGTGGCTTAGATTTCAAAATGATGACAGGTGCTCTATTGGGAATACAATTTTTAGATAAGAAAGATTGTGTGGTTTTCCATTTTACTATTTCTAAGAAATCTGTTTTCTGCCTAATCATTTCTCTAAAAAGAGTAAGTTTTTGCATGTTTGCTGTTATATAATAAAAGTTGACTTAAGTAAGCCACATAAGCTTATATTCATGTTAAAAATATCCAGGAGAATTTCGGTGTGTTAAATGATGGATTAGCATATAATTGATAGTTGATATTATCTAGATAATATCTTTCAATTTATATTTTTAGCCGTGGAGCTCTATTTTGCGGAATTGGAATTTCTTAGCTGTAACGCATCCAGGTTACATGGCATTTCTCACATACGATGAAGTTAAAGCACGACTGCAGAAGTACAGTACCAAACCTGGAAGGTAAGACTTTTTAGCAGTAATGTTATATGATGTCTGTAAAAATGAAAAGTCCTTTATGGTTCATCTCTAAGTACATCAGTAACAATCATGGGGTAGAGGTGGGGGAAACACTCATAGGCCAAAATGATGCTTCTTAATGGAATTTTCTCCTCTCCCCTCTCCCTTCCCCTCTCCTCCCCTCCCTCTTTATTTTTTCTCTTTCATTTTTAGGTGAGGCAACTCTTGGTTGACCTCACAGATTGCAAGGACCTTTCAGTTTACAATCCCATATATTTTTTTATTTTTTACACCTACAGCACCAGTTTTTCCTAGGTAGTCTCCCATCCAAGTACTAACCAGGCTCGACCATGCTTAGCTTCCGAGATCAGATGGGATTGGGCTTGTTCAGAAGAAAATTCTTTAAAATGATAACTTGTGCTTGTTCTGAACCTTAATGTTCATAAAGTGAAAAAAGGCATGGTGCTATGTAATTTGATGAACTTATGGATTCATGAAGTTTCAGACTTATTTTCAAAATTGGAGTAGAATTTTAGCATATTGACTGTTTTCATGACAACTGTTCTTGTGTATAAAATTGTATGTGTATATTTGATGATCAGTTTTATGTTCATTATTTTATTTTTCAAGACAATTTGCCTGTGATAAACACATAAATACATATACATGCAGAATAAACACATATAAGCACATATATATAAGCCCATTGTAATAATCCAAACCAATTTCATGTCCATGGGAACTTCTTTCACAATACCTCATGCCTTTCTACATCCTCAGAATTTGTTTATTTTTCAGATAAGCTGAGTGAGACTCACAGAGGTTGGCTGTTTGGTCAGCCCCTCTGGTCTGCCCAGGAAATCACACCTTTTTAAGGGCAAATCTGGGATCAGAAAATGTCTCTTCCCTGGTTCACTCATTTTCCCCACATCCCATCTAGAAATGCATTAAGCACATTTTGGCCGATTGTGCTATGGCAAGTGTTGTGCTGGGTACAGCAATAATGATAATGGAGACCTGTCCTTGCACACTCACATTTTAGTAAGGAGATGTCATTCCAAGGTCTATGAGTGTACTGATTTTTCATATAGGTGTCATTTTATGTTAGGAAGGAATTTGGTGGTTGTTTTTTTTAATTCTACATTTTTCTTCTAATATCATTTTTATTTGATCTGTAGAGCAAATGGTGTTGACCTTTAACAAAGTCTTTTTAATCACAAGCCAATATTGTTGATTTCTTTTCTTGCCATAATGAAAATTTCCACCTTTTTTATAGTTAACAATTCATATGGTATAGAAAAAGAAGATAGTGGATGCATAAAACAGTTTAGCTCATGTCAAAGTCTTCTGTTAAGATTAAGAAGACTTGGTTCTTATTGTGACCATGAGAGCAATCAGATATTTTGCATGTTGACAGTGACTTAAAAGAGTCATTTTGTTTCATTCAAGGATCTCTCAACCATGTTTTCTCATAATTTTTACCATCTAGATTGGCATCAAAGCATCTTTTTGTTCATGAACTATAATTTGAAAGATGATGTATGATTAGAATTATGCAATCTTACAAATTTAATACAGAAATTATTTGAGAAATTATTCAGTTCTGTAAATACAATAAGGAAACTGAGTCTCTTATGTTTTCTTGTTTAAGACCTGGAGATAGTTAATGACAGTGTTGGAAGCAAAAGTTAGATCTCATTACTTAATGGAATAGCTGGAGAGTACCCTCTGAGAAGATGCCTTCCTTTTCTTCCCAGTTTGCCCTGTAACAATTTATTTTACTAAATTTTAGGTAGTTAAAGATGAAAAATTTAGTCTTTGGTAAATTATAATATGTAAAGTGTGATGGGTTATTGGAAATGTGTTTAGAAAAACTCTCTTAGTAAACAAATAACATGATTTTGATAAATATTTGCTTTCCAGAATATCTGTTTAACTGGTTCTTTCTCTTGGAATGTGTTTTATCTCTTTGGCTTCATGGTAAAGAAAATAGTTGGGCCTTTTCCAAAGACATTTGGGTTCCTCAGGTTGTATTTTATTTGAGATCCAACTGGCAGCCACAAGACTGTGTGGAATTGTTTTTATTTGATTAAAGATGCCAATAATTGATAGGTTTTCAGGCTTTCTAGGAGAATGTTTTTTAAATACTTTAAGTTTTCCTCAAAGTTTCTACATGAGTTTCTTAATATTTAAAAATTACAACTTCTTTTTGTCTTCCTTTCTTTAAAAACCCAATTTTTTCCAAAGACAAAAGCACATTGAAATACAAAATATGTAAATTAATGAACTCCAATGACTATAAATTCGTTATACATGCTAAATTGGTCAAGTTACTTTTACACTACTGGATTCATTAATAACTAAAGCATACTAAGAGATACTTATTTTTGCCATATATATAAAGCAGCCAGGTTACACAAATATAGCCAACAGATTAAGTTGACCTACTTTTGATCTGCTTAAAAGGGTTTTAAAATCCAAATGTGGATATTATGATGGCAAGACTGAGTACAATAAAATTAAATGATCTAAAATGAAATAAGTAAATAGGTAGCTAAATTAATGATAATGATGAATTTAAAGCCAAGTCAGTGTCTCCTGTCATTGAGGATTAATTTTAAGGGAATTATCATTAATTTGATTTATATTTTTTGAACTATTATAACTTCCTATTGAAAGACACTGAACTTGACAGAGTTAGGTGGCAGTCATGAACTTATCTAGTTAGTTTTCTCATTAATTTAGGTCAGCTCTTTTGAGCTCTTACTTAAAGATGCATGGCTATAATACTTAAAAGAAAAAGTATTTTTTAAACAAGTTATTAACAACTAAAACCACACTATTTTTAAATTATGAAAAATATTGAATTTCACAGTAGAAACTGGCTCAATTTCTGTCTGAGGTAGACAAATTAAATTTTTACTTTTCAAATATGATTTATGTCATAGCTAATTCATACCACCATCACTTTTTCACAGAGTACCCCCCTGATGGTGATGGCAGTAAATCACTTGATAGTGTACAACTTTAATTATTTTCTCTCTGGAGATATTTAAATGAACCAATCATTGCTTCTTTTACATATCAATAAATGGAGAAGTACAACAGTGTTAAAGTAAGTTAGAAGATAGTAGTTTATATCAGGAATTCTAAATGATTGTTTATTCCTTTGCTTAAAAATACATAACGAATTGTGAAGTACTTATAAACATTTTTTTCTTCTGTTTTACAGCTACATTTTCCGGTTAAGCTGCACTAGATTGGGACAGTGGGCCATCGGTTATGTGACAGGGGATGGCAATATCTTACAGACCATACCTCATAACAAGCCCTTATTTCAGGCCCTGATTGATGGCAGCAGGGAAGGATTGTGAGTATGAGAAATGAGTCAGGCTGCTCATGTTCAAAAATGTGAAAAATACAGACTCCTTTGAGATGGAGAAAATGGATAGTGAGGCTGATGACATGGTTGCTTGTTTTTTATTTGAAGACTAAGAAATGAATGCTCCTTAGTTTTTGTTTTTTTATCTTTTAAAATAGTCATTTTAAGGTAACCTAATTATTTGAATTTAACTATATGTTATGGCAAATAAATTCCAACATAAAATGACAATGAGTTTATATCTTTAATAGAAAGAGAAATTGGAACTTAAAAGTTGTTTTAAAATAGATGTAAAACTGTTATGTGTTTTAATATATATATATAAAGAGATAATTCTTTAAAAATAATTACCAGAGGGTAAGGGAGTTGGGGGACTGGGAGGAAGGGGTGAAAAGTTAAAGAAGGACAAATTAGTAGTTGATAGATGGTCACAGAGATGGGGAGCATGGCATAGGGAGAACAGTCAGCAGTAATGTAATGACTAGGTGTAGAGCCAGAGGAGTGGGTTATAAGACTGAGTAATCGGAGGGATTGTTTCATAAGCTATGTAAATATCTAACCAGTGTACTGTATACTTGCAACTAATAATAAATTAAATTAAAGTACTGGAAAAAATGTTATCTCATGTAACCCTTAAATTGCTAGTTTTACTTTTTATTTTGACTAGTAGTACCAGATTTTCTTTCTTCTTTTTATCCTGCTCTCACCCCTTCTCTTTTTTATCTATATTCTTTTAGTCGCTGTAAGAATTTGTATTTCTGAAATATATGTAACTAGCTCAATTCAGTTTATCTTAACCTATTTATTTTTTTAATTTTAAAATAAAGAAGTTCTCCTTTGTTTTTTTTAGATTATAATGACTTTTCCCCCACACAGTTGAGGCAATCAATCTGATAGATCCCTTCATAGTAAATATCTCCCTCATGCATTCTAGTCATATGCTATTCCCTTTATCCTTTGTTGTACTTTCAGTGTCACTTCATCACACTTACTTTTATTGCCCTTTATCTTGTTGAGTAACTTTGAGATATATGTGATACAACTTGCTACAGTATGGATTGTTGTAGAAGCCTATCAAAAGAAAGTCTACCAGAGTTAGCAAAGAGGAAATGATTTAAGATTTACCTTTTCAAAAGTAATTGGAAAAAAAAGGAAAAAAAAGTGTTTTGTTTTTTACATGAGGGACCAGTATGGTATCTATGTGAAGAAAAATAATGCATTTTTAAAAGTTGTGAGCTTTTTAGAAATAGTTACATAAGAATTGTATGGCAAGCGGTGGTACCATAGCAAGGTGCTGTATTATTATAATTTGTTTTTAATTCTAATAATGGAAACTTGTTTATAAACCATTCTGTTAATAGCTTGATTTGAAGTAAATGAAACATGGAATTGTAACATTTTCTAATTTCTTTAAACGTGTGTATGCACACATGTGTATGTGTTGGGTGAGAGGAAGGTGAGAAGGAAAGAAAGACAATGGGAACTGGAGAAAAGGAGCACCATAGAAGTATTATAATAACTTTTGTGGGAAAATTATGAGCATTAATTCTATTTTTCTCTCCTTGCGATATTAAGCTTGGTGTAAAATGATACATTTAACATTAACTGAGCCTCAGATAAAAGATATAATAATTGCAAATATATGTATGTTCAAAGTATTTTGTAATAAAACATGAGGGGCTGATAAAATAAATTTTTAACTTATCTTAACATATTGTAAAAGTATTTGAAAATGGTTGCTTAGTGGCTGTAATATGGAAATAGTGAGAGAATAGGTTCTTGATATATATACATAAAAAGGAAATATCAAAATGTATTTTTTAATATAGAAGAATCTGATTAAACTTAATTGCAATTAAAACTTGTATATTTATAGTAATAAAGTTTCTGTTTATAATCCAGCTACCTTTATCCTGATGGAAGGAGTTATAATCCTGATTTAACTGGATTATGTGAACCTACACCCCATGATCATATAAAAGTTACACAGGTAAGGACAATTTCTGAAAATGTGTTTATAATTAGTAAGTGTTCATAACACCTTTGAATTAAGATTCTCTACTTATACTACAGCCAAAGTCATGTGCAGGTATTCAATACCAAAAAAGTACTTAAGGAATACTAAAAGTGTTTGAAAGGAAAATACATTACTTTCTTTATTTTTTTGATAAAAATTTCTGCTGTTAATCTTCTTGCTTCAAATATAATATTGGCATTTATATGGGGAGATAGATAAATCCATAGATAGGTAGATAGATAAGAGAGAGCCATAGGTTTAGAAAACTCCAAAGCAGATTAGAGTAATTATAGGCATTAGTTTTCAGAGTTGGATTAATAATTGAAGCCTATCGAAGATATTATTATATTCTTATAAATCTGTTGTTGGCAGCCTCATAGATTGTGAGTGGGAGTATAACTTGGTAAAGTCTCCATGGTAATATTCAGTAATTATCAAAATCTAAATAAAAACATCATTTGACTCTAGATTATTAATATATATTTATATATATGTGTGAAATTTTAGTAATATATACACACAAAGATCTGTACACCAGGTGTTCACTTTAGCATTTTTTATAAAAATGAAAAGTTACAAAATACCTAAATATGCAATTACAGGTTTAGAAAACCATATTATACTCATACTTTAAAGTCATTAACAGGACAGTAGCTCTAATTATTCCATGAGAACGTCTGCATCTTTTTATGTAAAATTTATGTAAAGCTCAATTACGTAACACTTTATTTTGTAAAGTTACATTATGTTAGTTCAGTTTCTATAAATAAATAAGAAATTACCACATATAAAAATACAAATATACTTTTAAAAAATTAAAATTAGAAAACACCAAACTAGTAACAGTATTTAACTGAGGAAATAAAAAGGTTTGGGGAGTCAAGGAGAGAATGAAAGAATCATTTGCATATAATTTAGTTTTAAAATCTCTACCATATTTTTGTACTTTGTATAATAAATGATGAGAATCTATTTAAAAAACAGACATTATAGATTTTGGGGAAAACAGATAATTTTTTATTTCTAATACTTCAGATTTCAGTCCCAGTTGTCTTGGTAATATTATGTGAAAAATACTTGTTGGCATGTACAGTTTGTGGGCAGCCTTTAAAAATTCATATGATTTTCATTTTTTAAATTATGTAGTGATTATTTTATTATGTATGTGAAAGAACACTCACAAGAGATAATATCTTTTCATAAAGCTGTTGTTTAAAAATATATAAAGGATAGTATCATTCTGTTAAATGATCCAAGTATTTGACTAGCTTACCCCTTAGGTTATATTGAATTTCACATCTGAGTTTTTAGCTTAGGTTGTAATTTTTTTTTTATAATTGCAAGTTGGTCCTTTGGATGCCATAACAAACATAAATACTTATCTATTATTTTGGGGACTTCAGTGATTTATAATTTATTTTGGATCACTTGAGATATATTTTCTTTCTATCTTGATCCATTCTCTCTTGTCTTTTTAAAAAATTTCTTTAAAAATTATGCATATAGTCACACACACATATACACTGTGGTAGATTTAATTTATATATAAATGTGTATATATGTGCATATGTGTGTATCTATGCAGGTATATGTGTGTGTGTGTATGTATATATATATATATATATATATTTTTTTTTTTTTCTCTCACCATGATTGTAAGATCTTTTAGTAGGTTAGGGATTAAATATTGTTATTTATTTATTCTGCCCAGTGCCAGGTACAGAGATACTTACTAGGCCAGAGCACTGCCTTGTTTAAACTTCCTATAATTTCTTTTTTTGTGTCCCTATTAAATAATATTTTTTTGATATTGTCTTTACATTCACGAATATACTTCTGTCCTCAGTATTTGAACACTGATAATTTTATCATACCAAGAGGTTCTAAACTAGTAAGAACAGCTTTAATAAAACAATTTTTTCTTGCTGACGTGCTTAAGATTGGGAAAAGAGTATGCAATTTAGAAATTTAATATAGAACTTGAGAAAAATTTAAACATATTGAGCCTGAAGTAGTTTTTAATTTAATATATTTTATTCTTTGAAAATTATGTGACATAACACATGTGGACCATAGTTCCTAGCTTGCAGGAAGGGCTTGGGAAATGCTGCTTTTCTTCCATTCTGGAATTTCTTAAGATAGTCAAGAAATAAAATTTAGTGTTCAGTCAGAATTTTATATACATGGCAGTTTGACAGTAAAAACGATGAGTATGTGACATTTGTAAAGAAAAGTAAATTATTTAATTGCCTTTTAAAACTATACGTTTTGTCTTTTGAGTCACTGTGACTATTGAAGCAAGTCTCTTTTAAAGAAAATATACAAAACAAATAATGCAAAGTATTAAAAAAGCTTATACAATTGCTGATGAAAGTTCACATTTTTTAAACAATGATTATGTTGACCAAATTTTGATTATCAGTTTAAAACATGTCTTAAATAGTAACATAATCTCTATAGTATCAAGTGTGATAAATTTCAGTTATTATGTTTGAGAAAGTTATTAGCAGTTTAACAAATGCTTTAACATGGCCTGTATTCTTTTCCCCCAAAATTCCAGGAACAATATGAATTATATTGTGAAATGGGCTCCACTTTTCAGCTCTGTAAAATTTGTGCTGAGAACGACAAAGATGTCAAGATTGAACCTTGCGGGCATTTGATGTGCACCTCTTGCCTTACAGCGTGGCAGGTATAATCAAGGTTTAATTAGAAACATGGGTGTTTGTCTTCTTTATATTCCCTATCATTATTTCTCTTTTCAGTTATCTTCACCTTAATAATTCAGGAAGTAATACTGATAAGTGCTTTGTTTGAATAGTTGTTAAAAAAAAAAAAACTCATGTCTTTTAGTTTCTTTTATTTATATAATTTGATCTATTTACTGTTTTATATGTTGATTCTTTTGCATGTATAACGTAATTTTATATTAGTCACAAGTAGTTCTACTTCTATAACAATATTGACTTCATAAAGTCACTTTTCCATATTACCAACTAACCATATTTAGTCAAGTTATTGTAGGTCAGATTCTATTTTTTGTAGGTCAGATTCTGAAGTAAAATAGATAAATCTTATGCTGATATTTCAACTAACCCTCTTCTGAGGAGGTGTGGCTCCTGTCTCACATATGTCTATGTTTGTACCATAAGGCTAAAATCGGATAATTCAGTCAGGAAAAGCCTCCCAAATACTTATACTGTTTCTCACAGAAATACTTATACTGTTTCTCACAGAAACAGGCATCAAGTTTTTCAATTTACAGAAGCAGAATTGAAGATAAATTGGCTTCTCTGTAGACAGATGCTCAATACATATAAATTAATTAGACATTTTTAAATAAGATCTAGATAATTAACTGGTTTCTCCAAAGGCTTTCTAATAGTTCTTTATCTGTAATAAAGGTTGGGATTTTAAAATGGATTTTTAGACACATTTCCAGCTTTGAGTATTTGGAGGGTTCCCAGAATATTTTGATCAAGCCATTTTTTAACTGCTGTTTAACATAGTCAGTATTGAAGTGAATGTTATTGATGATGTTTAGAAAGCAGATAAATTTTTAATTCTTTTAAAAAAAATTGCAGTTGAGTATATAATCAACATCCCTATTCTGTTCCTGAGTCCTTGATCTTTACAACCCAGAACCTCTGCATTGTCTGAGGAAGAATGGTTTTAAGGGGTCAGGGAGGGTGAATGCAGCCTCAGAGGAGCACTGATGTCTCTTGAGGTCATTACTTAGTAATAAAATAAAGTGATTTTCACATCTTATAAAAGGGCCTCCACTTTCTTTGGGGATATTTTTTAAAAATGAAGAAAAAGTAGAAGAACTAGGAAATGACTTACAACTGACTTATGTTTTCTAAGTCATTTCTGAGCTCCTGATATCTTTGTTATCTCAGTAAAAATTGTTCAACATCCTTATACTTCTCTCTACCAATGGTATTTGTTTTACATTTTACTTTACGTTTCCCTTGATATCCTTGCTCTAACTTCCCTTTATCCATTTATGATGTTGCTGAATTCTGTGAAGTATCGGGAGAAGTTGGAGTAAGGGGGATGCTCAGTGTGACATCGGCAAACTCATTCTCAGCTTCTAGGCACTTGATTGCCATTTAAGTTATGTTGACAATGATATTTTTTCAAACTTAGCAATGTCTTTTCATAAATGATACAGAAAATTTAGTTACTCTGATAGAAGGCAAAACTGTTTGCGAGTATGTTTCAAATGTATCTATAGAAAGTATTATATAGATGATACTATAGACTGTGTGCCAGACTGACTAGGTTAGGACTACCTTAGGATATTTTGCTTTATCTCATAACCATTCAGTATTTTATGGCATTAGACTGACAATGAGGCCAGTTGTGTTTGTCACAACTGGGAGTGATTGACTTATGCCTTGAGTGTGGTAGCGTGGTTCTCACAGGTACGAAGAAACTAAAAGCTTTGCATTTCTCTAAAAAAAACTAGAATTTGGGGCTGGTAGAAACTCCCAGTACTCTGTGCTTTGATGCCTGGCCTGTATATTTCGGCCTCTTCTCTTGGGGTCCTGGTCTTGGAGCGTAGGCAGACACAGCATTGCAGGACTTGGCATCTTTAACTTAATACCTCATATTTGGAAGTTAATTGGGTTATAAGTCAGAAGCTCCCATTAGTTAGGCAGAAACCTTTAATTAGTAAAGATTGTTGTTTAAAGTATTGTACAAAATAGCTGTTTACCTGTGACCTGAGGGTGAGTAAAAGGATATGGTAGAATATAAAACAAAGATTTTATTTTACATTCTGTATACTTCTTGAAAGAAATATATGTTTTAAAATATCAGGGCCAATACTATATATTTTATTTATTAAGTTTGTGAACTATTTGCAGTAAGTATGTTATGTGGAAGAGACAGGAATATTTCCCATTTCTTAGGGCTGTTTTGTTGCTATTTTATTCTTTGCATCACCACTACTTTTCTGTATATTACTGTACATTCTCCAAGTGATGCAGTTCCTCTTGCTAGATGCTCATCAATTCCTTAATTCACTTCATGAGTTTTCATATTGGTCTAAAGGCCTTATATGAAGATATGTCCAATCATATTTTAAATTGTTAACATTTGTTATTTCTCTGTTTTACTCTGAAGTGCCTCTAGTAAAAATTGAGGAAGTGTATAAATTACCAAGCACTGAAAACCGTGTTTGAGTAAAATTTTAGGAGGAGCTGTATAAGAACATAGTAATAAAGTAGCTTACTAAGTAAAGTAACAGCAAAATGACAAATTCAGACATATTCAGAAGGCTGAAATAATAATCAAATTATATTTTACTTATGTCACTAGATTAGATTCTAATCTGATCATAGAATTTTGCATATAGGTTAATGAAAAATATGCAAAGGCGTTATTTTAGCATTTTTTAGATTCTCACACAAGACAGCTCACAATTAATAAATATTTGTGATAGATTTTACATTCTGATATATATTCCTGTAAGCTCTTATATTTCATTGTATCTGCATTGTAAATGTTTATATATGTACCTGTTTCTCTCCTATAATCTAGATTGCTTTACCTATTTTAGAATCTGAAGGAAGGAGAAGAAGACAAAGATTATATTAAAGACATTGATATTGTAGACTAATTGTAAAAAGCCCTTGTAATGTCCTGTTCCTTCCATTTCTCTTCTGAGAATAGTCTGATCTTTTCAAAGAACTTTTATTACACTCAAGATCTGAGAATGAATCCTAAGAATGTGTTCCATTCAATAGCTGCTAGGTGATTCTCTTTTAAGTTTTCACATTTTGATTTTTTTCCACTTGTTTTTGAGCCACCTTATTTTACTTTTATTTCTTGCAGTAATACCAGCACTAACCTAGAGGCAGTAAGACTGACTTTCTTCCTTTTTTTGCTTTTTTATACAAAGAAACATTCACAGTGATCCTTGGTTCAAGTTTTATCTACCCTGAAGACAAGTGGTCTTAGGCCAAGGTTTGAGAATTCCAAAGTGACATTTTATAGTCTCTGTATCTCTCTCAATAGGATCTAAATGGTTAAAGAAAGCTTCAACTTTTGAACATTTTTACTTTTGGATAACCTGAATAGGTATAGATTTCACACAGTGGTGCTTCCTGTCAGTACTAACTGATCTGTTTTGGCAGCTTTCATATTGTTCTATAAATAGTAGTATTTGACAGTCATTTAAACATGTTAGTGCAAAATACCCCTGTTATTTAATAAAAATCAGAGTCATAAAGTTAATCTAGTTAAAACGCATTTGACAAATGTTAGATGTGCTAAAAAAAAAAACAAAAAACCTTCCATTGTAGCCTTAATGAGCTTCGCACTGGATTTAACCTTAATGGTGAATATGAGAAGAAAAAGAACAAAATTATTGAACGTTTTCATAGTTCTGCAATATATATATCAAGCGTTGTATTTAAACTTGCAGTGTAATTGGAAATGCAGGACTTAATAAGTTGCTGGATATGAGTGAAGGTTGTAATATATGTCTCTTTCAGCTTCATTCAAAATGGTACAGGATTAGAGTTCATGTTTTCTCTTTAAAGGCAGTATTTTTGTTTATAACTTTGTTTTTTTTTTCTATAGGGAAATTAAGTTTTCAAACTTGATTATGTACAGGAATAATTTATTTTGCTTTCCCTAAATGGTTTTGCAGAAACAGACATGGATTGTTTTATTTATCATTCTCCAAGATCTCAAATTCATCCATCCATCCATCCATTCATTCATTCATTCATTCATTTAACATTCCTTAAGCAGCTGATATGGCCTAGGTTCTGTACTAATCTCTGAGCTAAGAACACTAAAACATAGTACCTATCCTCAAGGAGTTACAATTAAATAAAAGTTTTATAAAGGGCACAGTATTAATAATTCTTGAAATGAACATCTTGTTATCCTTCTAATTTAATTATGGATCTGAGACATTTTTTGTTATGTTCTGCTGCTTTGGTTGGGCATGCTGATATGGAAAGGATTCTAAAGGCTGCATGTTTGAAGCTCTGATAAATCAGTCAGAGTCCGATAAGAAATATTAAACCCATACCAATTCCCCAACTTTTCCTTTCCTTTCATTTGATGCCCTACTTTGCTTTAATGGAAATTCACTGGAGATTTAAATTTTGTGTAATTAACAGAAACTCTAAGAAATGCACAATAGCAGTGTCAGTTGTTAGAGGCTGCAAGTAAGTGGTTACTATTTAATTGCTGTCATAATGGCACATTAGTCATGCCTCCAAAAAGATGTTAGGTACTTTTTTCTCCTTCTGAAACATCTGTGCGATTTAATAAATTGAATAAGCAAGCCAGAGGTTGCACAGAATACTAAGTTGAATAATTATCTCTCTAGAGGCATTCTTTGAAGCATTGTCACTCTGGGTGTGGCATTTCTGTTGTACCTTTGGCAGTAAAGTGTTTTCTTTCATTTCCACTCTATTCTAGAGATATTAACAAAACGTTTTTCTTCTTCACCCTGAGTTCTTATACATTTTCCTTTTTATAGTAGCATATTATGCAGTGGGTGATATTGCAGGGTTACTATACGAGGTTAAAGTAAGGAATTGTTTTCATTCTATTTTTCTGGGAGTCAAGAATATGGCTTCTGAGCTCATGAATGGCACATACCGTGTTCCTCAAGTATTGCTTACAAAATTGAAATGAATACACATAAATCAGTTGGATTTTTAGCCTTATTATTATATCCAAGGACTTTAATTCAAATAAAAATAAAATTAATTTTTTCCTTCTGCATATTTTTCAAAATAATTTAAAGGTATGGCAGTGTTCACAATAGTAATTCACAAAAAAAGTCAGTAGATAAAAATTGGCAAGCTCTGATTTTAAAGAGATTTATGAATGTCCTATATTTAGAGAATATCATTGAGGAAAAAATGTGTAGTTTTCTAAGGTGAGAAGTCAGCAGAACCACATTTAGGGCACTAAGAAATAATCTTTTACTGTATCTATCTTTGAAAGTAACCAATTTTCAAATTTCTAGCCTCAGTGAAATTTTATCATCTTAGTACTGCAAAACAGGAAATAATATTTGCCTTTAAAATTGTTTTAAGTTGGTTTTCTGTCTTTGTTACACCTGTATCTTTGTATATAAATGTGACAAAATGGTGAGACTCCTCTTTCACTGTGGGAGTCACAGAGTGGCTGCTAGAGTTGTCTCGAAATGTTATGATGATGTAGAGGACTAGAGTTCATGATCCTACAAATGACAGGAATGATTAAGAGGAGACATATGAGAAAGGAAATCTGGTAGACCAGTGTTAACTCTGAGTGTAGTAACTACATGAAGTAGAGGCTCACTGCATGGCGACATGCCTGGATAACAGCAGATATTAGCACTTTGCAAGCATTTTCAGTTGGCTCTAACAAAGGCCTTTAATAAGTATTTTAAAAGTTGGCTCCCTTAAATAAAACGTCTTCAGAATGCAAACCCTCATAAACTTTATGTATTAAAGGTTTAAATTGGATTCTAGAAACACATATTTAAAAAGAAAGCTCTTACTCTGTTAAAAAAAACAAAAAAACAATTAAGATTATAATTACTGGAAAAGTTTTGCATCTTCCCATTAAAAGCTGAAACTTATCAATTAGAGGAAACAATATTCATTGATTATAGCAGCTGCTTTAATTTTAAACTTGAATTTTGAACAAAATACTTATATATATTTTTTTCAGTTTTGAATGGTAGTAGGCAGCTATTTTAAACTTTATTTTAACCTAGGCTACAAATCTAAGATTGAGCAATTACTACATTCAGATATTATAGTGTAGTATAGTGATAGTGTAGTGATGAAGAGGTTAGGCTCTTAAAACAGACCTCCTGGATGTAATTTCTTAGTACCACTTAGCCATGTGACCTTCATCAAATTATGTAAACTCTCAATTTTCTTGGTGGTAAAATATGGATAATAATTGTACCTACCTAATAGGATTAAATGAGTTAATACAATAGGGACTGGAATTTTAGTTATTGTTGTTCCTAATATAGTAACCAATAGTATCATTTAGGAAGATATCTCATATTTCTACTTATTCTTAATTTATATACACTGATAATTCTGTAGTTTTTAAATTGTATTTATTTTATAGCAAGATAAAATTCTTATGGATACATGGACATTTTTCAGATGCTAAGCTGTTTCCTTCATTATCGTACTACATTTCTTTGTTCTTGAGACCATTTTTATAGTAAGTATACCAGTTGGAATTTGTATAGCACTTTAGAAAGCTTTGAATTCATTTCTATCTTTCAGATGTCTCTTAAAATACACATGTTCTCATTATACCTTTACAAGTAAGGTGAAATGGTTTATTCAATGTCTCTCAGCTTTAATTAATTAGTGGATTTATGCTCGTAATTCAAATGTTTGATTCAGAATATCTGTCCTCCTTTTCTGAGTAACTGTTTTTATGGGCCTCCTAAAACTTGAAGTTCTGTCTAGATTCATCAGTGTCTTCTCCCTTACCCATCATAAAAGAGCACTAAACCCAAAGACCTCTCCCACTTTGGGTTATTTAGTCTAGGATTACTACTAACTGTCCTCATTTATTTTTTCATTTATTCTTTTAACAAGAAGTTATTGAGTTTCTGTTATGCACTGAAAATGCTTTCTATAGACCCAGTTTACTCTCACTAAATGTATCTATGTATCTATTTATTTATTTATTTATAATTGTTCAATGATTAAAAAGATTTATGTTAATTTTAAATCTACTTGAAATATAGAAAGGTAATGTAAATTAGAAGTTACCAATGCAGAAAACACACATGGCACAGTAAAAATATAAAACACACTCCAAAGTGAGACTCATGAAGTCCTATATAATTCTCTCAGGCCCTCCATAATATTGTTTATGTGGAAGGCATGAAGTAACTGACCTTAAAGTGTGTCCTCAAATAATTATCCTGAGAACAAAGAAATTGTACTACATGTAATATTTATCTTTAAAAAATTAAAAGAAGATATTTAAGAGTTAAAATCCATCTGGACAATATTTAAACAGAATATGGAAGATGGTGAGATGATACTGCTAATATTAGGGTATTGCTGATGAGTGGTAAAGTTTTTTGAAAATATAATTTTTCTATTTTTCTGTCAATGTTGATTTGTTCTTGGGGAACTAAGAGTTATATTTAATGTCATTAACTTATAGTATTAAAGGTTGGCGTGTGAGTCTGAATTATTTTATTATGAGCATAGTACATAGTTACATTTCAGATGAGTGGTGTAGTACTCACTGATAACTTCTGCATGCGTTTTTGGGAGTATTTCATATTTGAAGAAGTGAAATCTACTGAGTCAATTAGAACGGTGGAGTCCCAAGTACTTCCTCTTAACATTCTCAGAATATTTATATGTTGGCGACTAGAAAGGAATTATTTATTGGTTTTTCTTCTTCATTAACATATGCTTCTTAATCCTGTATTAACTATATGTTGACAGAAACATTATTTTAATTATTGAGTTGCAATACTGATGAATTATATGCTTGTTGAAGACATTCTTCATGGATATTCAGTCAACCATCTGACAGAAGCTAGGGTGGAGTACCAAAGTAGCATTTGAGAATTTATGGTTAAACTTAATTTGCATATAACAGTTGGTTTACAGAGAAAGAGTGATGGATGAAGTCATATTGGTGTAACTACCATTAAGGAGACATATTCACTGTGATCTATGTTTGCATATCAAAAAGGTCATACGTTGTAGCTGTTTTTTGACATAGTGAGTAATATAAACTCTCAACAAAGATAAAGTTGAATAGAAAATATCTTTTGTGATATATATTTCTAAAACTGCTACTCTAAAATACATCAGTAATTTATATAGCATTAAACTTCAGACAGGAGAGATGGAGTAAAACCTAAATTGGGTGTTAGATGAACTGTTCCCTAGTCTCTTTCTTGTCATCAAGATGCTGTTATTGTCTTTCACCTCCTTCCCTTTCTAAGCTTAATCTTTTCAGTTATCCTTTATTAGGCAATAGATGACAGAACTATAAGTCATTCTTAACCAAAATAGTGTGTAAGTTGACCTCGGAGATTCTAAGAGAAGCCTTTGTAGTCAAATACATTGGTTCATACATTCTAGGCAATACACTAAAAAATAATATGACTTCAACGTTTTAAATTGAGAGGACTCATTTTTAGTTATAATAATTATATTATAGTTAGATCTTAGAAGATTTTCTACTTTTAGATACACATACTAAAACATTTACAGATGAATTTATATAATGTGTATGATGTGCTTCAAAAAAAT